>CM077096.1:47895098-48202747 GCA_039513925.1 Platanthera zijinensis
TATGACATCTTATCATGGTAGGTTTATGTAACAACCTGATATAATAATAATAACCATAATCGTTTAATCTTTAAAACCCGAGAGCCGAGTCCCCCCCAGATAACTCATTCTTTTCACGCAGTTTTCCGCTCCCTACGTTTCCTGCTAATCGCTCGTCCCGCCAGGCCCGATCTCGCAACTCCCGCGCCCCGTCGGCCCCTCCGGCACCTCTTTCCCCTCAAGTCGTTGCCTCCGCTTGCTTCTCCGCCTCCTCTTGCTCCTCTTCTTCACTTCCTCTGGCCGACGGTTCAAGATGCAACAACCATAGGGCCGGTTGCCTCCTTCCCTCCATTTCTGGAGGCTGATACTAGTTTCTTCCCTCTCCTCAAGGCCGACAGCCGCATCATCACCCTCCGTCAGCCCTTCCCATGTTCGATTGTGCTGTGTTTTGCTAAGGGATCGCCCAGGGTTTCGCTCAATTCATCCCTCCTCTACGTGGATCTTTGAGCCCAGATCTGGCCTCCTTGGGTAAGGAATCCCTCTCTTTACCTCTTTTTAGTTTTTGTTGAACTTGTTCGTTAATTTTTGCACTCCAAATAATTGTTTGTGTGTCGATGTAACTTGCGTTTGTCGTATGCTCGACTAATCCTTGTTGTATTTGTGATTTCCGACGTCGTTCGTCGCTTTAATTAACGATTCTTGAAGAAGCCCTCTCTGATTTAGGGATTCCGTCACCCAAGCGCCGCCAAGTTCCCGACCCTTCGTGGTTTCTCCTCTCCCCTCACTCTCGAGAGAGGTAAATTTCTAAACTTCTCTTATGATGAGTTGTGCGGTTAGCAATGCATGTTCGAGCATATAAAGCCTCGTTAAGGCGAACATTTTGTTAATTTTGGGTCTTAAACAGGTTCAGATAGAGCCTTCGGCCTGGGTTGCACCGCTTAGCTATCACCGACAGTTTTGGTTTCGCCTTAAGGCAAGTAGAGAACCCCCTTTCACTTGCAAACTTTGGATTTAGTCCTTGTACCTGCTTTCCATGATTACATATGTTATTTGATAACCCCTGAACTGACACATTTTTGACATAAAATAATATGACAGAATGCCACTAAAATATGAAATACTTAAAAATATTCGGTGGTCATAAGCAATTCCATGAAATGTAGCGTCTAATCGGGCCGCTGTCTGCTGACATGGTCACGACAAGCGAGATTACTTTTCCAACATGACTTGCACGCGGGTCTGAGTGTGAACCATGTGCGCCCGCTTAAATACCTACACACTTCATCGATTACAGCTTACGATATTACATGAACAATTTTAGGCTGTACTCCGAAGTAGGCTAACAATTTCAAAAATTTCTATTTGACTCAGATGCTTGTATGTTTACTAGTTTTACTATAAAATAAATTGATACTCAAATATGTCTGTTTATTTCTGCTCATGTTTTAATTAATTAACATGCTTACTATTTAAATCCAAAGTTCTGAAACATTTTCCTTTTTATTTGGAATTGTCTTAGGTACCATGACTGCGTCGTCTGCCTACTGAGCTGTTCAGTGCTGAGTTCTTGTATTCCTGGAGGTTTATTTTGTTTTGCTGTGGTGTAGCCAGGTTCTATGTATCTGTGTTCTTTACTGTTGGATTTTGTTATCATGTATTAGTATTATCAGTCATTTTTATTGTTGTAACACAATAATAAATAAATGACATATTCACTTCTTTAGTCATTGCATTTACTTTTATATCAGTACTGTGTGTGTATCATGAGATTTTATTAAAGTGTGTGTGCATCACTGTTTCATTCAAGCTTCCGCACCTAAAATCAAATGGATTTTTCTTTCTTCAAGGTTAATTATTTTTAAAACTACATTTCAATTTTGATCCCGCCTAACATACATGGATTTTCTTTTGCCCATGTCTGTGGCATCACGACCTGCCCGTAACGCACTCTGGTGGTTGTTATTAGACATGTCATGATAGTTGGTATCAGAGTCAGGTTTGCTCCTAATAAATGAAGTATTTTGATATTATTAAATATTTTGAACTTTATATATATATTTATATGCATCATTAATTCACTCATTTGTCATTATCTATTATTCACGGCTGAAACACGCACACACTTACTCATAAGCATGAGTAGTATGCACACGAAAGTTAAGGGGTTATGTGCAAACTTTACATTTTTATGCATATGAATTTTCACTAAGATATACATCGCTTGTGAATATTAAATTATATGAGTAGTTTAATATTTTCAAGTGCGTTGACATTAGAATCATAATATGCATGACATAATAAGTGATATGAGTGCTTAACATGACATGTGTATCTATTCAAGAACATTGTTAGGAATGCATTCTAGGCATAATTGCATTATATGCATAACATAACTCATTGCACAAGTGTTAAGCTAAGAACAATAATAGTGATTGTACACATGAAATTACAAATTATTTTGACATTGCATGTTGTTCATTATTGTATTAGCATGAGCATTACCTAGAGTTATCTAATGAAAATGTTGTAGTTATTATATGATTTACTTATCCAACAGTATTAGAATGCTAGAACCTCTACTTCAACCCTTTCTGTTTAGCTCGACTGTTTCTCTTACTTGATTCTTTTGTGTTTCTTTCTAGATAACTCCTAAGCGATCGTAACACAAGAAGGCTATCCCTCCTGCTAGGAAAGCTTCTGGAGATGCCACTACCCAGCTGTTGAGGCAGATTCTCGAACGCCTCACTCGTTTGGAAGAGGATCGCCAAATTCCTGATCCAGCCCTTGATTCCGGCAGCACAAGGACACTTGGAGTTACTATTACCAACGCCCTTGGAGCCACCCTCCTGCACTTAGTATTGGAACTAGCTCACTTGTTGGCACCCTAGTGGCCCCACTCGTGCCAAGTCTGGCTGCTCCACCTGTAGCGATGACAGATACGCTGGCGTTTAAGAGGCTGAATCCGCTGTGTTTCAATGGCAACTGAGATTTCTTCATCATTTCTGAGTGGCTCTCATAGATGGTAAAGCACTTCGATGTTGGGGTTCCTAATGCTCAGAACATACACTTGGTGGCTTCAGCGCTGTAGTCTCCCCAATTCTTCCGCCATTACCTGGGGACAGTTCAAGGATGCGCTCATGGAGAAGTTTATCTCTTCCGTGGAGTGAGATAAGTTAGTTGAGAGGTTCTTGTCCCTTCAGCAGCCCGGCAAGACAGTGACTGAATATTAGACAGAGTTCTCTTGCCTATATCTCCTTGCCACAGAGTTCGTACCTGATGAGTCCAAGAAGATTAGTCGTTTCATGAAGGGCCTCCGACATGATTTTTGCCAGCATATCGTAGCCCATGACGCCGTCACCTACGCTGAGACTATTGGAGCCGTCTTGCAGGTTGAAGCTATTGAATTGGATCGTGTCGCCAAGAAAATCCAGCATGGTACAAGTAATGTCGCTGCATCTGACCACACGTGCAAGGGTGCTCCACCTCAGGGGAAAGGTCCCAAGTCCACAGAGATTTGTGCCTTATGCTATAAGGTTGGCCATATCGCCCAAGTCCATCGTTTCTCCTGAAGAAGCAGACGATAGTTGTTCCTGCACATCAACCACAAATGAAGCTCGCTGAACGCCTCTAGTTCAGCGACCACTTGGTGAAGGACTGTCGCCGCAAGCAGAATACCTACTGCAAATGTGGGCAGGTTGGGCACTTTGTCAAATATTACACCATGAAGGAAAGTCCAATCCTCACTCAGCCTCTGCAGGATGTTCTTGGAGCCCAAGAGAAGGGCAAAGTTGTGATGAACGTCATCACTCAGGGCGAGGCACTTGCATATATCGACGTCATCTTTGGTACGCTTTGTGTAGAGTTTTAATTTTTTGCATCTTAATTTGACATTTCTTAGTATCGGATAATCTTTAAACGTGTTCATGAATTTTCTTTTAGAGAGTTTTAGGGTCAAGAATAAATGGATGCAAATCTTATTTTATTTTGTTGCATCTCACTCTTTCATTGTGCGTCATATTGTGGACCTATATAGTTGGCTTACTTCGCCACTTGAGGTTCCTTTTGAGATTTCTGTGCCCGATCATTTGTACCTCTCAACTAGAGGCGTTCTCAATTGTCTGATCTTGCTTGTTGAATTGCAAGTCGTCGCTGACCTCATAGTTCTGAATATGTTAGAGTTCGACGTAATCTTGGGTATGAATTGGTTGGTTGTGTATCGAGTGAAGCTGGACTGTGTGACAAAGAGGGTCAATCCCAATATCGATTTCAAGGACTACAACATTCATGTTTAGACCACCCGGTTCCACATGAAGGTAATTTCTTTTGTGCGTGCCACTCGACTTCTTAGACAAGGATGTTCTGCTTGCTTTGTTTATGCTTCACATTTGGATGTTACCTCTTCTAAACTCGAGTCTATTCTGGTTGCTTCTGAGTTTTCTGACGTGTTCCCTGTCGAATTGCTTGAGATACCTCCTCATTGAGATGTAGAGTTCTCTATTGAGATAGAGCCTGAAACGTACCCCTTATCTTAAGCTCCATATCGTATATCACCGCATGAACTGGAGGAGCTTAGATCGCAATTGAATGAGTTTCTTGAGAATGGGTATATTCATCTCAGCTCTTCTCCTTGGGGAGCCCTCGTTCTCTTCGTTAAAAAGATGGATGGATCCATGAGATTGTGCATCAACTATCGGGACTGAATAAGGTAACCATCAAGAATAAGTATATTCTCCCGCGCGTGGATGACCTATTTGATCTGCTTAAAGGCAGTACCGTCTTCTCTAAGATAGATCTCAGATCGGGTTATCATCAGTTGAAGATCAAGGAATCCGACATTCCCAGGACAGCCTTCCGGACTCGGTATGGACATTTTGAATTCTTGGTGATGTATTTTGGGTTGACTAACGTCTCTTCTTCTTTCATGTATATGATGAGTTGTGTCTTTCGTGAGTATCTGGATAAGTTCATCATCATTTTTATTGATTATATCCTTGTATATTACAAGACCCGTGAAGAGCATGCATCTCATCTCAGACTTACTCTCTCCACCCTTCGCCAACATCAACTCTATGGCAAGCTGGAAAAATGTGAGTTCTGGTTAGAGCATGTTGCTTTCTTAGGACAGGTCATTTCAGGTGATGTACTTTCCATTGACCCTGCTAAGATTTCCGTAGTTATGGACTGGAAGCGGCCGTCTATCCCTACTAAGATCCACAGTTTTCTTGGTTTGACTGGCTATTATCGGCGTTTCGTCAAGGATTTCTCCTCTCTTACTGCTCCTCTGACAAAACTAACTCAAAAGCATGCCATGTTTGAGTGGTTAGATTAGTGCAGGCCTTCTATAGCTGGCCAGCTAGCTATAGTTAGCTTTATTTTTTCCACATTATTTTATCACTTAACTATAGTTAGCTACTCTAATTTTTTTTTGCAAATTCACTTAGCTTTATTTAGCTTCTTTAAAATATTTTTGCAAATCCACTTAGCTATAGTTAGCTAATTTTTTTTTCTTTTGCAATTCCACTTAGCTATAATTAGCTACTAAAGTTTTTTAAACCAGTCCACTAAGATAAAAAATTGGAAAGCAACAGAAGTCATATTTGTTAACATAAAAATGAAATGCATTAATTCCATATATATTATTAGAACGGAGTAAAATCAACAAATGACAACATGTAATGCATTTCTCATAATATCAATCAAGTTCTTAAAATTAATTTCGGTGAACTTTCATAAATTAACTCAACAGTAGAGTAGTGTTTAATTGCATATTATATCGGAAATGGAAAGCATGTGCATGTAATGAATAAGAAGAAAGACGCATCGTCTCATCCTCTACAAGATAACCCCCTCCCACATTGAGGACTTCAAACAAAGCATGAAGTTCAACACATTCACCAGAATATACACAGTTTTATGAAAACAAAATAAAGAGATAAGATACATCACCATTTTTGACAAAAATAACTTCATGTTGACTTGATTAACTCCAATATAACACATTCATAGTATTTACACATCTTCCTTGCTACAGTCATCTCCCAATTCAAGAATTGATTCTTCGTCCTCCGCATCAGATCCCACAAAGCGATCATCGTCGTCATCACCGTTGTCTCCCTCGTCCGACATTGGGGGTCGATCTGGAAGAAGCGTCTCCCATATGCCACCAACGTCATTAACAACACCCGGATCCGTGGGTATGAGATGTTTGTTCAACTTATTGAACATAGCAACCTCTACTAAACCTGGGTGTAAAGTTGACCGTTTAGGGGCTAAAACGTCGTTCATTCCACCTAAATCACTCCAACCCTCCAGTTGAAGCTTTGTTTGCAATAAATGCTGAGGCAGTCATAGCAAGGCATGGCATTTCGGCCCTCTTTACATACCACCAATTTGGCAAGTCGGAAAAATGTTCAGGACCTTCATTGCGATCGAGAGATCTTAGTTTCCCAAAACAGGGCAATCAAATGGAGGAACGCAGGATCGACCTTTTTTTTTCTCAAGAAAATCTTATGCCTTATCAAGTTCCTGGTTCCAATCCAAACTTGCATGGCTCTCTAAAAGTCGAGAAACTGATTCGGAACCAAATTGAGGTATAAAATCTGACACATTTGTTTAATTTATCCTGATGTTCGTTTCATGTTTCTCCACTAGTACTATTTGAAAATTTCATGCAATGACCATAAATTCAAAGAAGATAAAATGAATCAAAGAAGAGAAGTAATTTCTCACAGGCGATCCGACGGAAAGAAGAAGGTCGGCCTAGGGTTTGGGAGCTACAACACAAGCTTCACAACGAGCAATCCAGCAACTCCAGACTCTGGATGGGGAAGATGGTGGTGGCTGGAGCATCGTCAGGCGGTGGACGAGTGGATGAACTGTCCGGAAATGGATGGAGAAATGCACGTCGACCCTTGGAAAGCTCCCCAGTGGCGGCGCCGGAACAGGACAGAGAGGGAGATCTCGTCAGCGCTTCCATCGAAGAACGTCGGTCGAATCTCCGGCGAGCAAGGGCGCACGGGAGATCGGGATTGCTGGACAGGAACCAAACGGGAACGATTTCGATGAATTTTTAACCGCCTGGAATTAGGAAGGGGTTTGCTTTTATTGGGGATGGGTTTAGGTCAAAATGGTTATTGAAAGCCATTTTAAATATGAGAGAAGTTTGTTTATATATATATTTTTAGGAGAAATAGGCATTGAAAGTCAACCGGCTGAGGATATATGATGACAAAATAAAACGGTTAATTTTTTTTAACTCATGTTATTGGCAGATCTGATTAAATTTAAAATGGAATTAAAAAAATGAAATTAAGCTAGCTAAAGCTAGCTATAGCTAGCTATTTTATAAAAAAATTTAATTTTAACTTAGCTATAGTTAGCTATTTTAATATTTTTTTTTAATGTTACTTAGCTATAGTTAGCTGATAAATTTTTTTTTGTAATATCCACTTAGCCTCGACTAGCTGGCCATAGCTAGCTGTCCGCGCTGTACCACTTAGTTTGCTGTCCGAGGTCTGGATTAGTGTGAGCAGACTTTTTCAGAATTGAAATAACATTTGTGTTCAGCGCTAGTTTTAACTCTTCCGTCAGAGGGTTAGATTTTTCAATTTATACTAATGCTTCCGGAGTTGGCTTGGATTGTGTCCTGATGCAAGAAGATTGTGTTATCGCTTATGGGTATGGGTCGAGGCAGTTGAAGATTCATGAACGCAACTACCCGACTCATGATCTGGAGTTCGCTGCGGTAGTGTTTTCTTTAAAGCTTTGGCATCATTATATCTATGTCGTGATTTGTCACTTCTTCACCAACCACCAGAGTTTGAAGTATATTTTCGTTTAGAAGGATCTCAATCTTCGTCAGACGTGTTGGTTAGAATTCATAGCGGATTATGATTTGCAGCTCACGTATGTTCCTGGTGAGGAAAATTCAGTGGCAGATGCATTGATCCGTCAGGCTTCTGTTACCGCATGTGTACCCTTGTCAGCTACCCTTGCAACCTTAATTGACGACCTCGATCGGATGGTCATATCCATCACACCCGAGGGTCATAAAGAGGTTTTTAGTCCGTTATGGGTAGAACAGATGAAGGATTTACAACCATCAGATCCGACACTCCGACGCATTCGCCATCAGGCTGAGCTTGGGACTATTCCGGATTTATCTATCTCTGACGATGTTTTGCGTTTCTGAGGTCGCCCCTGTATTCCCGATGTTCCTGAATTGCTTGATAGTATTTGCTGAGAAGCTCATGAAGCCCGTATATCTGGTCATCTAGGGAATAATAAAATGTGTCATGACTTGAAACATATCGTATGGTGGCCGGGTATGAAGAGTTATATCACTTGCTTTATCTTTTGATGTCTGACATTCCAGAAGATAAAAGCTCAGCGTCACTGACTCAGTGGCCTCTTGCAACCTCTATCTATCCCTGAATGGAAGTGGAAAGATGTCTCTATGGACTTCATCATGGGTTCGCCCCGCACTCCGAGGGGCCATGACGCGATTTGGTCATAGTAGATTGCATGAATAAAGTGGCTCACTTCATCCCGTACAAGGAAGGTCATTCCATCGAGAAGATGGCTCTAATTTATGTTGCAGAGATTATTAGGCTCCATGTGATTCCTCTGCGGATTGTATGTGATCGTGACTTGAGAGTTATATCACACTTCTGGAAGGGCTTTCAACATGCTTTGGGCACCGAACTCAACCTGAGCACCGCTTATCATCCAACAACTGATGGTCAGACCAAAAGGGTTAATTAAATTCTTGAATACATGCATCAGTGTCATATTCTGAACTACAAGGGAGTTTGGGATGAACACATACCATTGGTCGAGTTTGCCTATAACAATAGCTACCAAGAGAGCCTCAAGATGGCCCCCTTTGAAGCATTGTACGACCGTCGTTGTAGGACCCACTCTATTGATCAGAAGTTGGTGAGGAGGTTGTTTTGGGGCCTGAGTTACTTCAGGAAATGGAAGAAGCCACAAAGAGGACTCGTCTTCAGCCCAGTCGTGCCATCGAGAGGCGGAGGAAATATGCTAATCAGCGTCTCCATCCGTTAGAGTTTGTCGTGGGTGATCAAGTATTTCTGAAAGTTTCCCCTACTCCTGGGGTGAAACGTTTTGGTCGCCATCATAAGCTTAGCCGGAGGTTCGTGGGACGGCATGCTATTCCAAAGCGTGTCGGATGATCCGCATATCGTCTTGAACTACCGGCATCTTTGGCCGGTGTTCACAATATCTTCCATATTAGTCAGCTTCGGAAGTACATTCGTGATCCTACCCGCGCCATAGAAAAAGTTCCAGTGATCCTTGAAGCCAATTTGTCCTATTCATTCGAGCCCACGAAGATCGTCGAATACCAAGAACGCAAGCTTCGCAAGAGAACCATTTCTATGATGAAGGTACTTTGGGTGTATGACAGGTCTGAGATTACACTTGGGAACTCAAATCTGACAAGCGCATCAAATATCCACAACTCTTCTCTTGATCTTGGTAAGTCTCTGCGCCTGACTTTCTTATTATTTCAGTATTTTCCATATTTAGTTTTCATGCGTTAATTTGCAAAAATTTTTATTTGGAATGTATGCCGCCCGAATCTTCGTTGCTTTGGCCCAATTTAGAGAATTCACAGAAAGTTTTGGGACGAAATTTCCTAAGTAGGGGAGAATGTAACAACCTGCTATAATAATAATAATAACCCTAATCGTTTCTTCTTTAAAACCCAAGAGCCGAGCCTCCCCCCCCCCACAATAACTCATTCTTTTCCCGCAGGTTTCCGCTCCCGACATTTCCTGCGAGCCGCTCGTCCCGCCACGCCTGATCTCGTCGCTCCTGCGCCCCGTCGGCCTCTCCGGCGCCTCTTTACCCTCAAGTCGCTGCCTCCGCTTGCTTCTCCGCCTCCTCCTGCTCCTCCTCTTCACTTCCTCCGGCCGACGGTTCAAGAGGAAACACCCTAGGGTCGGTTGCCTCTTTCCCTCCATTTCTGGAGGCCGATACTAGTTTCTTCCCTCTCCTCAAGGCCGACAGCCGCATCATCTCCCTCCGCCAGCCCTTCCCGTGTTCGATTGTGCTGTGTTTTGCGAAGGGATTGCCTAGGGTTTTGCTTAATTCATCCCTCCTATACGTGGATCTTTGAGCCCAGATCTGGCCTCCTTGGGTAAGGAATCCCTCTACCTCTTTTCAGTTTTTGTTGAACTTATTCGTTAATTTTTGCGCTCCAAATAATTGTTTGCGTGTCGATCTAACTTGCATTTGTCATATGATCGATTAATCCTTGTTGTATTTCTGATTTCTGACGTCGTTCGTCGCTTTAATTGACGGTTCGTGAAGCGCCGCTAAGTTCCCGACCCTTCGTGGCTCCTCCTCTCCCCTCACTCTCGAGGGAGGTAAATTTCCAAACTCCTCTTATGATGTATTGTGCGATTAGCAATGCATGTTCGAGCGTAGAAAGCCTTGTTAAGGTGAACATTTTGCAAATTTTGGGTCTTGAACAGGTTCAGATAGAGCCTTTGGCCTGGGTTGCGCCGCTTAGCTGTCAACGACAATTTCGGTTTTGCCTTAAGGCAAGTAGATAACCCCCTCTCACTTGCAAACTTTGGATTTAGTCCTTATACCCGCTTTCTATGATTACATATGTTATTTGATAACCCTTGAACCGACACATTTTTGACATAAAGTAATATGATAGAATGCCACTAAAATATGAAATACTTAAAAATATTATGTGGTCATAAGCAAATTCATGAAATATAGCGTCTAACCGGGCCACTGTCTGCTGACATGATCACGACAAGCAGAATTACTTTTCCAACAAAATTTACATGTAGATCTGAGTGTGAATCAAGTGTGCCCGCTGAAACACCTACATACTTCATCGATTACGGCTTACAATATTACATGAGTAATTTTTAGGCTGTACTCCGGAGTAGACTAACAATTTTAGAAATTTTTGTTTGACTCAGTTTCTTGTATGTTTACTAGCTTTACTACAAGATAAATTGGTACTCAATTATGTCTATTTATTTTTGCTCATGTTTTAATTAATTAACGTGCTTACTGTTTAAATTCTAAGTTCTGAGCCATTTTCCTTTTTGTTTAGAATTGCCTTAGATACCGTGACTGTGCCGTCTGCTTCCTGAGTTGTTCAGTGCTGAGTTCCTGTATTCCTGGATATTTATTTTATTTTGTTGTGGTGTAGTCAGGTTCTATGTATCTGTTTTCTTTACTGTCAGATTTTGTTATCATGTATTAGTATTATCAGTCATTTTCTTCTGTTTCGTAGAAATTTCCTAGGCTTTCATTGTTATAATGCAATAATAAATTAATGGCATGTTCACTTCTTTAGTCATTGCATTTTCTTTTGTATCAGTGTTGTGTGTGTATCATGAGATTTTATCAAAGTGCATGTGCATCACTATTTCATTCAAGCTTCCGCACATAAAAACAAACAGATTTTTCTTTCTTCAAGGTTAATTATGGACGGCCCTGATTCATTTTTGCGATCGAACGTCTGAGATCTTATGATGTGATCAGATCTGATGATTCAGATTGATTTGGTGGTGATCGACGTTACACCTCGATATTGTTGGGGTTGTGGAACACTTCCGGTCCTCTTGTTTCTCACACCGGGTTAGCCCACGTGAGCTTAGAGGAATCGAAGTGTGATCCCCCTCCGACATATCTGGCGCCGACGACAGCGGGGGTCCAGCGGCAGCCGCCCCCGGCGGAGGTCCCGCTGACCGGACAACGGGCAGGGGTCTAGGGGACAGCGTCCCCGGTGGGGGTGCGGGGGTAACGCCCCCAGCCCAAAATATTTGGGGGGAGATGTTTTCTCCAGTCGTCGAACTGGGTTCGACGTTCGTCGAACCCAGCTCGACGATCGTCGAACTGGGTTCGACGTCGAACGTCGAACGCAGCTCGACGTTCGACGCGTCGAACGCAGCTCGACGTTCGACGTTTGGGCCGAGTTTGACGATCGTCGAACGCCGATCGGGCCGAGTTCGACGATCGTCGAGCGCAGTTCTGCGTTCGACGATCCTTTCATGCTGAAGCCTAGTTAAGGCGTATTCCTGTTCTTTTTAGGGATACAGACGAAACAACGGCTGACGGCGGCGTATTCTTTTGGATGCGTGTACGAGGTGTTTCGTTGGCGTCGATCCAGAAGGTTTTCTTCTCTTTTGTTTCTTGTCCAGAAGAAGGAGTTGAGGTAGGATCGGTTTAGATCCTTGTAACCTTGTGTAATCTGTATTTTCTTTTGGTGATTACAAAAACTGAGAAGAGAAGGGGCGAGAGGACGTAACCCGGTATTGGGTGAACCTCTGCATATCTGTGTGTTTGTGTGCTTGCTCTGTTTTTCATTTGTTTACTGCTTTATTCGGATTTCTTCTTCTCGGCGCTCCGGATTCCTTACAGATATATTTTTATGTGTGTGTGTATATATATATATATATATCTTTCACTACTATATAGAAAAACTTGTCTTTAGTGCAACATTCAAAAATGTCAAGTATATCCTCATTTTTAAATTTTAGTGACTTTATATATATTACAATCTATTTCAAAAAAATAAAATATAATGTCTATTCAAGTAATTACACTATTCCTAAATTTAGAGTAATGATGAAAATCTATTAAAATTCAAAAACTTTTTAGTAGAGCTCATACACCTACTATGATAGCTATCATTAGACATGTCAGCGCTCTATTCGAGGAAGGTTGTCATTAGGCATATCAGCGGTCTATTCGAATAACAATGTAATTTTTTTTAATTAATTCAATTTAATTTTTTCATGTTTTCAATCTAAATTTTTAATTAATTAATTTTTTAATTTATTTTATTAATGTTTTCAAGGTAAAAAAAGCAGGCGGTTGGGGAGCGGGCAAAGCCCGCCGGGGGGCGGGCGAAGCCTGCCGTCGCCGGCCGGGTACTGTGGCGCGTGGTAATCGGATCGGAGGCCCGTGCCTGTCACTCATATATATATACATCATGTATATATATATATATATATATATATATATATATATATATATATATATACATATATATATATATATATATATATATATATACATATATATATATATATATATACATATATATATATATATATATACATATATATATATATATATATATATATATATATATATATATAGATATAGATCAATCCCCTATATATATATAGGGGATTGATCTTATACGGGCGTGGTAGAATGCAAGCGTGCAGGTTATATTCATATCACGTCTGTGTTAAACATAACAATAACGATAAAATCTAATAATTACGCCTGTAGGAATAATCGTGCCTATATTCAATATCATGCTTGTATCATGCATGTTGGAATTAACCCATATTCATCCATTAACCATATCCACTAAATAATTACGCCTATATTCATATTCATTAACCCATATTCATTAAACATAATTAATCCAATCTGATTCTAATTAAAATCTGAAAATAAAAAAAACACATCTCATGTAATCCAAAGTCTGAAATCCATCGCACATCCGAATCAAGTAGAACCTGCAATGATAAAATCAATCAAAATATTTAAATAAATTATTATCTCATGCCATTAAAATTGAAAAATAATATAACAAAAAGAATCTTACTTTTTTAGACAATTCCGACTATCGTGCAAAGCAAATTGACCACATGATTTACAAAATCGAGTTGCTTTTTGGTGCTTTTCAATTGAAATCTCCATGCCGCTCTTAATTCTATTTTCCCTGCCTTTTGTTTTTGAGAGAAGTGGACGCAAAATATTGATTTCTTTGGGTATTTTAGAACTAAAATATTGTACTCTGACCATCAATATTTGCATTTTGACTAAGTTGGTTTTTCCAATTAGATGCACAATTTGCTAGCTCGGCTAGAGCTTCATCATTGTCTTTAGCAATTTTCACACAACTAATGAGATTACTCCAAACATTTGCAATAAGTCTTCTCCGTTGTTCACTTATAGAAATAAATATCACAAAATTGATTTACATTCATGTCATAGATTGGGTGACTAGAAATAATTTTAGGCCATCTCTTTAATATACACTACAATGACAAATTGTTAAGTTTTTGTCCTCTTAAAACGGTTATAACATGACGACATATAATCCTTTGAGCTTCATACATTTTGCAACTGCATGATATGATTGAGCTACTAATAAACCTTGCAGATGGAGGTATATTTTAAATTTCCTATACATTAAAATGAACAACTATTAAATTGAAAATATAAGATTAAAATAGATTAATATTAAGAATACAGAATATAATATTTTGCATTTCATTGGTGTTTGGACTGAATTAGACCCAGGAGTGTTAGAATCTGTGATTCATGTTCATTAACATGTAGATGGTTTTTATTAACAATAATACAATGCAAGGGGAAAGATTACATACCTAAACTATTCATCTTATCAGCAATCCTTGATTTATGTAAAAATTTTGTTCGGGCATTCCATAATACACCTTGTATGCACACTAGATTACAAGTCAAAAACTCACCAAACAGCTCACCAATCAGATTGACACAGTAGAAGAAAGTATTAATCTGAATTGAAGAAGAAGAAATCACCATATTTATGCTCCCATGCCGGCTGCCGTATGAATAGGAACTCGCCGAGCTATAAACGCCATATCGAAGCCCTAAACCCGGCAATCAAATTGACAAAGTAGGAGAATGGTATATTCTGAATCAAAGAAGAAAAACTCACCAGATTCGCAATCGCGGACCTCCGCCGAATCAAAGTCCGTACGTCGGGCGTTCGCCGACCTCCGCCGTATGGAAACCAGCAAGCCCCGAACTCCCAGACTTCCGCCGTCTGGAAACCTGTTGCAGTTTGGAGACCGGACGGTCTGGCAGTCTGGCGGCTTGTCCCAGCGGTTTGGTAGCCGGGTTGGAGACCGGGCGGTCTGGCGGTTTGTCTGGCGGTCTGGAGGCTCCTCCCAGCGGCTTGGTAGCCGGGCTGTTGCTGGTTGGTGTCTGGCGGTCTGGCGCCTTGTCTATGACAGCTTGAAGATATTGGCGGGTTGTCCTCCACATTGTAGTGGCCGTGCGGTTACTCTAACCGCGTGGCTTACGCGGCTTGTATAGATGTGTGTTCCTGTAATTATTAGTTTCACATTGTTTATTTGTAATCTCTTCTCTCCTCCATTCTATAAAATGAAGGTCATACCTTTGTAATATATACCCTTTTGGATAATAAAAATTTTTGTTACTCCAATTTTTCGGTCTCTTGTTTCTTGTTCACACATGGTATCAGAGGACTCGATATTTTCCTCCTGATTTTTTGAGTCTTCTTTGTCCGCACGACTTGTTCCTTCTTCTCGCGACCTGTCCTCGCGACTTGTTTTTCCGCCTGTTTGCGCTCTGTTCGCGCGGTTTCTTTCTCCCCTTATCGCTACTCGTTTGTGTGAGCGCCCTCTCCGCTCCCTTTTTCTTCAAACCACTCTTGTTCTTTAGTCGCCGCGACCTGTTCTTCTTGCCGCGACCTGCGCTTAGTCGCCGCGCCCTCCTTTTCTAGCTGCTCTTGCTCTTAAGTCGCCGCAACCTGTTCTTTTTGTCGCGACCTATACTTAGTCGTCGCGCCCTCCTTTTTCTAGCCGCCCATTGTTCTTCTCTCTGCTCTCTTCTATGACAACCTCCGATATCTCTACCACCACTACTCCCGTTGCCGCTCCTCCTCCTACTCCTACTCCTTCGGGCAACCTTGACACCGTTTCCAAACTTGTCGGTCCCAACTACCCGGACTGGAGTGTCTCCTTCACCTTCGTTCTCCGCTCTGAACGCAAACGCCATCATCTCAACGATGACCCTCCTACGCAAGATTCCCCTCTTTTTGATGATTGGGATGCCAGCGATGCACTTGTCCGCACATGGCTGGCTAACAGTCTTTCTGATGAATGCCTACCCGTCATCCGTCATGATGAGACGGTCAAGGTTGCATGGCTTCATCTTGCCGCTCTCTACTCCAAGGGGGCTCAGACGTCTCGCATCTATACTTTGTATGCGAACCTCTTTGCTCGTCCCCCCATGTCTCCTGCTGCTGCATACCAACAAGTTCAGGCTCTCGGAGCGAAAATTCTCCAGAATCGCCCTTTCTCTGCAGATCTGGCCGAGCAACACAAACACTTCCAGGAGCTTCTGGTTGTGTGCTACCTTCTACGACTTCCTGAGTTCTATGATATGATTTATCAACAGATCCTTTGCGAGGCATAGTCTCCCACCTTAGATGCCACTGCTGCCCGCATAGCCATTGTTACCTCTCTGCTACAACGTCCACTGTTATCCTCCCCTCCTCAACCATACAACTACGCTCACCACACTCAGCGGAATGGCTCTGTTGGCCGCAGCCATCAATCAGGCGAACGCAGTGCTTCTCGCTTTCTCTGCTCTCACTGTGGATGCACCGACCATACGGTGGATCGGTGCTAGAAGAAACATCCTCATCTTCGACCAACTGGTGACGCTTCTACCTCCTCTTCGAAGCAGTCCGCTTCGGCGGTCACGTCTTCAGGTAGTGCTCATGTCGCTACTCAAGGTAAATGACTAATCGACTCTGGTGCTACCAATCACAAGACAGACAATCCTCAGTGCTTTTCTCTCCTAGAAAAGCATGATCGGTTTCCCCCGGTCTTTATTGCGGATGGCTCTCCCTCACCGGTCAATGGAACGGGAGTGGTCTAAGTCACTCCGTCTCTTCGCTTGGAGGATACCCTCTACGTGCCCACATTCCCTTGCAGTTTACTATCTGTTACCTCTCTGTGCAAGCAACTATAGTGTTCCATCACATTCACTCCTACTTCTTGTTCTTTTCAGGATCCGGGCTCCCAACGGACGATTGCTACTGGGATTGAGAGCGGCGGTCTCTACTTCCTCAACAACATTTTCACATTGTCCACCTTCTCCGCTACTGATCTTCTCAAGTGGCACCTTCGTCTTGCTCACACTCCTCCATGACTTCTTCGTCAGCTTATTCCCCACCTTCCTCCGCAGAGTCCTCCCCTCAACTGTGACGCATGTCAGCTTGGCAAGCATCATCGCTCCTCCTTCTCACCTAAGCAAGGTCGTGGATCTTCCCGACTGTTTGATCTGATTCACTCCGATATCTGGGGACCCACTCCTACCCTCACCATAGGTCGGGGTAGTTCATATTTTGTAACTTTTATTGACGATTTCTCCTGCTGTACTTGGGTGTATCTCTTACGAGATCGCTTTAAATTATTTCATGTATGGACATCTTTTTATTATATGATTAAGAATCAATTTGATGTCTCTATTAAAATCCTTCGCTCTGATAATACAAAAGAATATCTTAGTCATGAGTTTTCCTCCTTCTGTATGAAACATGGTATTGTTTATCAAACTAGCTGTGTCCATACCTCACAACAAAATGGCATGGCAGAACGTAAAAAATCGTCACCTCCTTGATGTCGCGCTTACTCTGCTGACTAAAATGCAGGTTCCTCCCTCCTATTGGGGCTATGCTGTTCTCATCTCCTGCTATCTTATCAATCGCATTCCCTCCACCGTTCTCCACGGCAAAATGCCCTTATCCATTCTCTATATGGGGAAGGATCTGTTTTCTCTCCCTCTGCGTGTCTTTGGGTGCACAGCCTTTGTGCACTCTCCCTCAGCCACCCGTGACAAAAACTCACCACGGGCCACCAAGTATGTCTATCCGGGGTACTCTACCACTCAGAAAGGCTATTGTTGCTTGACCCGATTGCCCGCAAACAGTTTGTCTCTGCGGACATAACCTTCTTTGAAAATGCATCCCACTTCTCTCACGAATTTTCTTCTCCTGATGTTCCTACTTCTCATACCACCCCATCCATCCCCTCTACACCTGCCGAGATTCTGCCACCTCCTCCGTCTCTACCATATCCTCCACTGTATCCACCTCCCGAGATATCTCCATCTTCTCCGCAGTCGTCTCTCTCTACTCCTGGGCCAGCTCTCTCCACCACGGATGCCCCGAAAACTGAGGAATGCGCCTACCTGGATCTTCCCATTGCTCTTCGCAAATGGGTTCGGACGTGTACTCAACACCCGCTAGTTCCTATTGTTTCCTATGATCGTCTAACTCCTTCTCGCAGGACGTTTGCCTTGGTTATCTCTGCCACTGCCACTCCCCGCATCTACCAGGAAGCTCTTACTATTCCTTATTGGAAGACAGCCATGGATGAGGAAATTGCTAGCCTCACTGAAAGGGGTACATGAACCCTTATTCCTCTCCCTTTGGGCACTTATGTGGTTGGCTTTCGCTGGGTATTTGATGTGAAGTTTCGTCCGTATGGCAGTGTGGATCGATATAAGGCCCGCTTGGTCGCCAAAGGCTTTACTCAGACTTATGATGTTGATTACTTTGACACCTTCTCTCCTATTGCTTGTCCAATACCATTCGGGTTCTTCTCTCTGTGGCTATCAATAGGGATTGGCCCATTTCCCAACTGGATGTCAAGAATTCCTTTCTCTATGGTGATCTTCAGGAGGACGTTTATATAGAGCAACCACCTGGGTATGTTGCTCAGGGGGAGACACGAGTATGTCATCTGAAGAAGGCATTCTATGGCCTAAAGCAAAGCCCCAGGCTTGGTTTTACAAGTTCAGCGGCATTGTTCCAGCCATTGGTTTTGCAAGAAGTTCAGCCGATCATTCCTTATTCATCCGCAAAACCTCATCTGGTATGGTGGTTCTTGCTGTATATGTGGATGATATTCTTCTAACTGACGATGACCAAGCTGGGGTAGTTTTGACAAAGAAACACCTCCGACAACACTTGGTCACTAAGGATATGGGCTCCCCCAAATACTTTTTAGGAATTGAAATCTCTCGGAAGCCCAACTCTGTAGTCTTCTCCCAACAAAAGTATGCTCTTGATTTACTAAAAGAGACAGCGTTGACTGGTGCTAAACCTGTTTGATGTCCCATGGCTATTGGGGAAGACAAAACTTGGACAGATGACTCGCCTCCTCTATCCGATACTACCAGGTACTGGCATCTGGTGGGCAAACTCATTTATCTCATAGTGACCATACCTGTCATCTCTTATGTTGTAGGCAAGGTTAGCCAATTCATAAAAGCTCCTAGGGAGTGCCATCTACAGTCTGCACTGATGATATTAGAGTATGTTAAAGCAGCACCAGGGAAAAGATTGCTTTTTCAGAAGAATGGTCACTTGAGGGTTGAAGTGTACTCGGATTCGAGTTATGCTAATGATAACGAAGACCGCAAGTAACCATTGGACTTTTGCACATTTGTTGGAGGAAATCTTGTGAGTTGGAAGAGCAAGAGACAATCTATTGTCTCCAGGTTTAGTGCAGAAGCGGAATATCGTAGTATGGCGTCGACCATATGCGAGTTAAAGTGGTTACGGGCTCTCATACTTGACTTAGGAGAGGTCTACAACTATCCTCTTCCTATGTTCTGCGACAACAAGGCCGCGATATACATCTCCAAAAATTCGGTCTTTCATGAGAGAACAAAACACATAGAGGTCGACTACCACTTTATTTGAGAAGAGATTTTGAAGAAACAGATTTATACTCCGTTTGTCACTTCTGACAACGAGTTTACTGATATCTTCACCAAGCCGGTGTCCACTTTCTTGTTTCACATTTGCGACAAGCTGGATATGATTGATATCTATGCTCCAGCTTGAGGGGGAGTGTTGTAGTTTGGAGACCGGGCGGTCTGGCGGCTTGTCCAAGGGGTTTGGTAGCCGAGTCGGAGACCGGGCGGTCTGAAGATTTGTTTGGCGGTCTGGAGGCTCCTCTCAGTGGCTTGGTAGCCGAGCTATTGCTGGTTGGGGTCTGGTAGTCTGGCGGTCTAGCGCCTTGTCTATAGCGGCTTAAAGATATTGACGGGTTGTCCTCCACATTATAGTGGTCGTGCAGTTAGCCTAACCGCGTGGCTTATTCAGCTTGTATAGATGTGTGTTCCTGTAATTATTAGTCCCACATTGCTTATTTGTAATCTTTTTTCTCTCCTCCATTCTATAAAAGGGAGCTCATACCTTTGTAATATATACCTTTTTGGATAATAAAAATTTTGTTACTCTAATTTTTCAGTCTCTTGTTTCCTGTTCGCACAAAACCCGCAAGCCCGCACACCCGTATTATCAATCTTCCGCTACTGTTTTAATGTATTATCAATCTTCCGCTGTTGTTTTAATGACTCCGCCGCTCAATTAACGCCTCCACCGACGGCAGAGCTGTCGGCGGTCTGCCCTCCCTACACCAGCCGGTTCGTCGGCTGCCGGCAAACTCGCCAGAGATTGTCCACTGATGGCGGCGAGCATGCAGAGTTATGCAATTACCGCCTTAATTGACTCCGTCGTGCCCTTAATGAGTTCGCCGCTCGATTAACGCCTCCACCGTCGGTAGAGCCGCTGATGGACTGCCCACACCACACTGGCCGGTTCGCCGGCCGCTGGCGAACCTGCCAGAGAATACAAATTCATGACCGACATGATTTTTTAGGCTGCGTTGGTTTTGCAGGTTTTTAGAGACAGGAATTTGTTTTGTCCGAAAACCCATGGCGCAGAGGTTTTGGAATTAGGTCAAAACCAATTCTTGTGTTCGGTTGCAGGAAGGTTTTCAGTCACAGGAATATTTTAGCATTTCTGTTCGGTTGCAGGATGGAATTCAGAGACAAGAATGTTTATTCCAATCAGATTTTTCGGCATATTCAGACAATCTCACATGAACATTATCGGTGAATCAGCAACATTGGTGACAACAATTACTGATTAATCAACAATCAATCTACGCAAATATGACATGAAAAAATAAAACATAACAATACGCATAGTAATATAGTCAACACAACCGTCCAAGTCAGAAAATAGAAATGCATAATAATACATCACCGCTAAGGTAAGAGTCCATTTCAGCAAAATAAGAAACTATGACTACCGCAAAATAAGAAACTACAACAAAAGGTGTTTATCACAGCTCCACATTATTTGAATATATGAATGTGCAACCACCTCCTCCTAGCAATCTTTGGCAAGACCAAGAAGACCTCACACTTTATCGTGTCTGTACAACCCATATTCGACGAGGGAGGGCCCTACCACCGCCAGGTCATCAAAAGTCAAAGTCAGCAAGACAAGGTGGGGATCCAGACCAGCACCCCGGGCCGCGGAAGGTTCGGGCGAGTATGGCGAGCTCCCCAGGCCAACTCGCCAGGTGGCGACTATGGCCAGATGCTCGCCTCTTCAAGGCGAGCTCCCCGGGGAAGTCGCCAACTCGCCAGGGTGGGGGTATAAGTAAGACCCCCCCCTTCCTCTTTGGTTTTCCCTATAAATAGGACCCCAGGGGTACGAAGGAGGAGACAAGCGATTCTCGGCCTGAGCCCTCGCGAGTTCCGGCAACTGCCCTTGACTCGTTATTGCTCAGCTCGCCTCCTTCGTACCTAGCTCGGCCAATCTGGTTGAGAAGGGGTTGCTTCTCCTAAGCAACTGGGTACGTGGTGGGACCTTCCCGCCGTAGCGACCTGGGGTCTTGTTTGCACAATTCGTTCCTGTTTCCTGACCAGAGATCATCTTCCCGACTGGTCGACCAGTAACTTCAGGTTGCCTAGTCCGATTTCTGAGGTTGAGAATTTCTCGGCTTCAACACTTGGTGCGGTGAGCGTGGATAGCGACCGAAGAAGAAAGTCGTGGTCGGAAGATGGCCGATGGTGGAGACCGGGGCAAGTTGGGAGGTAACTCGGCGGGAGCGGGAGTCCCGAGGCAAGGTAGCGAGTATGTGACGGTGGCGGCATTTGAAGAGTTCGCAAGGAGAGTGGAGAAGGCAATACTCGTCGGGTTGTCCAATCCGCCTGAGGTGACGGCGACTTCCCCCCGCCGCCGGACACCCCCTGGCGAGGAGATACCAACTCGGCGAGCAGGGAAGGAGCCCGCTTGGGCGAATGGAGAGCCGGTGATCCCGCCGCGACATCACCCGGCGAGTAGTCAGGGAATCCGGTTTCGAGAACCAGAACTCTCGGCGAGGTATGGAGATACTCGCCGATGGAGCGAGTATGACTGCTCGAGCGGAGAGGATACTCGCCGCCGCCAGGAAGGGAGGAGCCCCTTTTGCGACGAGATCCTCGCAGCCCTCGTCCCCGACAACTTCAGAGAGCCAGTCCTCTCGTACTACTCCGGCAAGGACGACCCGGTGGGACATCTTCAGTGGTTTGAGGATGTGGTCTCCATTCGCAACATGACCGATGCTCTCAAGTGCCGGCTCTTCTCCATTACCTTCAAAGGTAGCGCGAGAGATTGGTTCCACCAGCTGCCAGCCGGGTCAGTCTACTGCTTCTCAGATCTTCGAAGGGGCCTTTTAGCAAGGTTTGCGACGTCCAAACGGAGGAAGAAGGAGGCGACCGCCCTCTTCAAGATCGTGCAGGGGCAGCACGAGAGTTTGGGCCGGTACATCGACCGATTCCAGGAGGAGGTGCTGGAGGTGGAAGAGGTAGACAGGTTCACCTTGATGGTGGCCCTCAAGTTCGGGCTGAAGCAGGGTCTGTTCAACATGGAGTTGGGGCACAGGCCGCCCAAATCGTTCGAGGAGATGGTGGAGAGAGCCAATGTGTTCATCCAGGGAGAGGAGAGGAACAAGGAGTTCCTGGCACGGCTCGATGGAGACCGACCGCTTGGGCAAGATAAGGGAAGACTGCTGGAGAGGGAGAGGGCGCAGGAGGGGCGCAACGACAGGAAGCAGGAGAGGCCGCAGGAGAAAGATGAGAAGAGAGAGAGGGGAAGGGAGATCAGAAAGGTGGAGAGGCAGGAGAGGCGGGAGAGGCCTCGAAGGCAGGAGGATAGGAGGCCCGTCGGAGGTCGAGAGGCGAGGAGCGAGGAGAAAAGATTCCAGTACCCGAGGGATCGCCCCCAGTGGAGGCGGCCCATCCGTCAGGAGGAAAGGAGGGCTTACAACCCTCGGGAGCAGGGAGGAGGAAGAAGGGAAACCATGGCCATCACGCAGCGAGCCGCTAAACGCCGGCGGAAGGAGAGGCAGCAGGAGAGGAGGCAGGAAAGGCAGCAGGAAGCGGCGATTCCCCTCTACTGCGATATCCATCGAGTGGAGGGGCACGGAACCTTGACTTGCCCTGAGTTCTGGGAAGCAAGGAGGAGGATGGAAGCAACGGCGGCCGAGAGGGAGCAGCCGCAGCAGGAGGCCCAGGTTGGGCAGGTAGCCTACCAGGCACCGCAAAGAAGGAGGAACGAAGATAGGATCGACCAAGAAGGAAGGGGGAATGTCATTCCCGGTCCGGGAGGCGGGCACGTCGGAGTAATCAACGGAGGGGCGGGGCTAGGAGCTTCCCACAAGGGAAGTCTCCACCAAATCTACAAAAGGAGCGTCGCTTCGACGTCTCAGACCCCCCCTCCCTTGAACGAGATCACCTTCTCGGAGGAAGACATGCTCTGGAACGAGAACCCCTTCCATGACGGCCTGGTGATTCAAGCAGCAATCGAGGACTTCACCGTCGACCGAATCCTTGCGGATAACGGGAGTTCGGTGAATGTCATCTTCAAGAGAACCTTCGTCGGCCTTCAGGTGGAAGCGTCCCGGGTTCAGGCAGCGGATGGGCCTCTCTTCGGCTTCTCCGGGGAGAAAAAAGAGGTGGAAGGAGGAGTTGAGTTGCTGGTCACCCTCGGGGGAACTTCGATCCGATGTCGCTTCGTCATCGTCGACGCACCCAGCGGCTACAACGCCATCTTCGGGCGGCCCCTCATCAACTACTTCAAAGCCGTCCCCTCGTCATATCATCAATGCCTGAAGTACTGCAGGGACGACGTCCAAGTCAGGATCAGGGGAGATCCCAGGGCCTCCAGGGAATGCTACCTGAATGCGGTCAGCACCATCAGCTGGATGGGTGATGCAGAAAGGTTGGAAAGGATGATGGAGCAGGAAGAGGGCCTGCAAGCTGCCGAGGAGCTGGAGGAAGTGGAGGTGATCTCCCTGAGAGGAAAGCCGGAGCTGCTGAAGATCGGAGGAGCTTTGCCCCCGGAAGGGAAGGTGGAGATAGCTGCCTGCCTACAGGAAAATGCGGACGTCTTCGCATGGAGCGCCGCCGAGATGCCAGGGATTGATGCTAATGTTGTCTGTCATCGCCTCAACCTGGATCCGGCGACGGCCCCCGTCCGTCAGAAGCAAAGGAAGAGCGCCGCCACTCTAGCGGGACCCATCCGGGAGGAAGTAGGGAAGCTGCTGGAAGCAGGTTTTGTTTCGGAGATCCAGTATCCAGGCTGGGTCTCCAATGTTGTAATGGTGAAGAAGTCCGGAGGGGGCTGGAGGTTATGTATCGACTTTTCATTGTTGAATAAAGCTTGCCTGAAGGATTGTTATCCCCTGCCTCAGATCGACGCGCTGGTTGATTCCGCCGTCGGATTTCCTGTGATGAGTTTCCTTGATGCTTTTTCAGGGTACCATCAGATCCGGATGCATCCCCCCGATTGTCGCGACGTTTCCTTCATCACCAGCGACGGGTGTTATAGCTACAAGATGATGCCCTTCGGGCTCAAGAACGCTGGCGCGACATATCAAAGAATGATGGATCACGTCTTCAGAGAGCAAAAGGGGCGGAATCTGGAAGTTTATGTGGATGACCCGCTCGTTAAGAGCAAGAGCGCCGCAGAGCACGTAGCGGATCTGATAGAGACCTTCGCCACCCTGAGGAGGTACAAGATGCGGCTCAACCCGGCCAAGTGTGTCTTCGGCGCGGGAAGGGGGAAGTTTCTAGGGCACCTCCTTACTCCCCTAGGGGTGGAGCCTAACCCCGACAAGGTGAAAGCCATCGTGGAAATGGCGTCCCCGAGGGATTCTAAGGAAGTTCAAAGGTTGACCGGAAGGCTGGCAGGTCTTAGCCGGTTTCTCTCCAGGGCCGGAGAAAAGTGTTCCCCTTTCTTCAAAGCCCTTCGGGGGAACCAGAAATTCGAGTGGACCCCGGAGTGCGAGGAGGCCTTCCTGAAGCTCAAACAACTGCTGACTCGAGCTCCTCTCCTTCAGGGTCCGCAGGGCGGCGAGGACCTCTTGCTCTACCTAGGGGTAGGGGCTGAAGCAGTCAGCTCGGTGTTGGTCCGAGAGGAGGGAAAGAAGCAACTTCCAATCTACTACGTGAGCCGGGTGCTAAGGCAAGCCGAAACACGGTACCCCATCCTGGAGAAGTTAGTCTTTGCCCTGGTAGTTTCGGCCAGGCGACTCCGGCCATATTTCCAAGCCCACTCTATCAAGGTGGTCTCCGACCACCCCTTAAGGAGTATCTTGGACGGAGTGGAGCACTCCGGCAGGATCGCCAAGTGGGCTGTGGAACTGAGCGAGTTCGACATCTCCTACCCCCCAAGGGTCGCGATCAAAGCACAAGCCGTGGCGGATTTCCTGGCCGACTTCTCGACCGAGGTCGAGGCAGACACGGATGTCTCTCGGCCGGTCCCCTGGAAGATGTTCGTAGATGGCGCGTCAGGGAGACACTCCGTGGGAGCCGGGTTGGTGCTGGTTAGTCCTCAGGGGACCAGGATTGAGCAAGCCGTCAAGATCCATTTTCCGGTCACTAACAATCAGGCAGAGTACGAAGCCATGGTGGCTGGCTTGCGACTCGCCAAGGAGCTGGCAATCAGAGATATTAGGGCTTTTACCGATTCCATGGTGGCGGCATCTCAGATTCGGGGAGAGTTCGAAGTCCGAGATCCCATCTTGCAGCAATATCTGGTTAGGGTCAAAAGCCTGATCGGGGGGTTCCGATCCTTTCACGTTGAGCACGTGCCCCGAGAACGCAACTCCAAGGCAGACAATCTTGCGAAATACGGCCCTCGGACTGGGGGAACCTCCATCGAGTTGTTCCGACCATCCATCGAAGAAGGCGAGTTGATGGAGATCGATCAGCGGGCCTCGTGGAGAGATCCGTTCATTACGTTCCTGGCGACAGGCCGACTACCATCTGACGGGCAAGATCAAAGAAAGTTCCGGTATAAGGCCGCGTACTACTTGCTGCAGGACGGCGAGCTCTATCGCAAAACCATTTCAGGCCCTCTGGCCCGATGCTTATCAGAACTCGAGATTCCCCGGGTCCTCGAGGAGATTCACTCAGGAGAGTGCGGCAGTCACTCCGGGACCCGCACCCTGGAGCAAAGGATTCTGAGGCACGGTTACTTCTGGCCGACCATCCGAAAGGACGCAGAGGCCTACTCCAGGAAATGCTCCCAATGTCAACTCTTCGCGCCCCTCGCGCTCCAGCCGGCTCAGCAACTCCGCTCGATTACCGCTCCGTGGCCCTTCGCAATTTGGGGAATGGATTTGATCGGCCCGTTCCCTCAAGCTAGCGGGCAAAGGAAGTTTGTCCTGGTAATGGTTGACTACTTCACGAAGTGGATCGAGGCTAAGGCTCTGGCCAGGACCACGTCTCAAATCGTCAAGAACTTCATCTGGGGGGAGATCGCATGCAGGTTCGGGATCCCTCTGGCCATCATCACCGACAATGGGCCGCAGTTCGCCAGCCTGGAACTGGGGGACTTTTGTAAACAGTTGGGAACCGACCTTCGGTTCGCCTCGGTACATCACCCTCATAGCAACGGGCAAGTAGAAGCCGCGAACAAACTCATCATCAACTTGCTGAAGAAGAAGATCACCAATCTCAAAGGGAATTGGGCCGAACAGCTCCCTTCCGTCCTCTGGGCCCTCAGGACCACCCCGAACTCAGCCACAGGGGAAACACCCTTCAAGCTGTCACACGGGTCCGAGGCGCTCATCCCGGTCGAATTTGAGGTGCATAGTCCGAGGGTCATCGCAGCCGAAGACGGAAGCGAGGAATGGCGGTTAGAGAATGAAGAGGCTCAGAGGCTCTCCCTGGATTATGTGGAAGAGCTTCGGGACCTGGCCTCCATGCGCCAGGAAGAAACCAAGAGGCGCATGGCGAGACACTTCGACAAAAACGTCCGCTTGAAGAACTTCCTCGCAGGGGACTTGGTCATGAAGAAGGTGGACGCCGCTGGGCGGGGAGCCGCCGTAGGCAAGCTCCATCCCAACTGGGAAGGACCTTTCATCGTCCAAGAGGCCTTGACCACAGGAGGCTATTACCTACAAGACCAAGCGGGAGAACAGCTGCCTGGAACCTGGAGCGGGGATGATTTGAAAAGATTTTACCCGTAGCGGTAACTCATGTATCTATTTCTGTAAAAGCTCTTAAATGAGCAAAGAATGCGAGATTTCATCCTTTTTGTGTTAAATGTATCTCAAGGTTTCTGAGTGTTTCCATGGTCCGCCTCGTAGTTGACCTCGAGAGGCAACGGTCGGTTTGTTCCTCATATATAGCCCAGTACGGATGATGGGACGATGCTTCGGGATTTTAAGCGCTCTTGTAAGACCGAGCCTCTGTATTGTCGGCCGAGATCAGCTCCCCCCTTGCATGTCGGCCTATGTCTCCCCGAGTGCATCTCTCTTCCGTCTGGAGGACCTGCGAGGAACAGATCTGCACCGTGATCTCCCAGATTTGAGGAGAGGCCGGCCTCGTAAAACACCCGGAAGAAGAACCTGCCAAAGACAGGGTGTGGACGAGCCCGAAGGGAGGTGGGTGAATTCCGAGCGCGTTCAAAAAGGACCCTCGATGAACACCACCCCCATCCTAATCGTACCTATAAGCGACCTTCACTGTCAAATCGGGATGCGGGACTCCAACCCGTTCTCACTGAATAGCCTAGTTCGGACGATGGGACAAGGATTCGGGACTTTAAGCGCTCTTGTAAGACCGAGCCTCTGCATTGTTGGCCGAGATCAGCTCCCCCCTTGCATATCGGCCTAGGTCTCCCCGAATGCATCTCTTTTCCAACTGGAGGAATTCTGAGGAACGGGTCTGGACACTAATCCTCCGATTCGGCAGGATCAAGAGCGTCCCTTCGGGGGGAGTTTCTTTCTTGCCAAGATGTCTCTGGGCTTAATCTCCAAAATATGTAAGGACGCAGGATTTAATCCAAGACCTCGAGTTGAGCAGCGTCGTAAGACCGGTATCCCCACGAGCTCCTCTCCTCGGGAATCGGCCGATCTCCTCGATTGTAATTCAAGACTTCGAGTTGAACATCGTCGTAAGACCGGTATCCCCATGAGCTCCTCTCCTCGGGAATCGGCCGATCTCCTCGATTGTAATTCAAGACTTCGAGTTGAACAGCGTCGTAAGACCGGTAACCCCACGAGCTCCTCTCCTCGGGAATCGGCCGATCTCCTCGATTGTAATTCAAGACTTCAAGTTGAACAGCGTCGTAAGACCGGTATCCCTACGAGCTCCTCTCCTCGGGAATCGGCCGATCTCCTCGATTGTGATCCAAGACCTCGAGTTGAGCAGCGTCGTAAGACCGGTATCCCCACGAGCTCCTCTCCTCGGGAATCGGCCGATCTCCTCGATTGTGATCCAAGACCTCGAGTTGAGCAGCGTCGTAAGACCGGTATCCCCACGAGCTCCTCTCCTCGGGAATCGGCCGATCTCCTCGATTGTGATCCAAGACCTCGAGTTGAGTAGCGTCGTAAGACCGGTATCCCCACGAGCTCCTCTCCTCGGGAATCGGCCGATCTCCTCGATTGTAATTCAAGACTTCGAGTTGAACAGCGTCGTAAGACCGGTATCCCTACGAGCTCCTCTCCTAGGGAATCAGCCGATCTCCTCGATTGTGATCCAAGACCTCGAGTTGAGCAGCGTCGTAAGACCGGTATCCCCACGAGCTCCTCTCCTCGGGAATCGGCCGATCTCCTCGATTGTAATTCAAGACTTCGAGTTGAACAGCGTCGTAAGACCGGTATCTCCACGAGCTCCTCTCCTCGGGAATCGGCTGATCTCCTCGATTGTAATTCAAGACCTCGAGTTGAGCAGCGTCGTAAGACCGGTATCCCCACGAGCTCCTCTCCTCGGGAATCGGCCGATCTCCTCGATTGTAATTCAAGACTTCGAGTTGAACAGCGTCGTAAGACCGGTATCCCCACGAGCTCCTCTCCTCGGGAATCGGCCGATCTCCTCAATTGTAATTCAAGACTTCGAGTTGAACAGCGTCGTAAGACCGGTATCCCTACGAGCTCCTCTCCTAGGGAATCAGCCGATCTCCTCGATTGTGATCCAAGACCTCGAGTTAAGCAGCGTCGTAAGACCGGTATCCCCACGAGCTCCTCTCCTCGGGAATCGGCCGATCTCCTCGATTGTGATCCAAGACCTCGAGTTGAGCAGCGTCGTAAGACCGGTATCCCCACGAGCTCCTCTCCTCGGGAATCGGCCGATCTCCTCGATTGTAATTCAAGACCTCGAGTTGAGCAGCGTCGTAAGACCGGTATCTCCACGAGCTCCTCTCCTCGGGAATCGGCCGATCTCCTCGATTGTAATTCAAGACCTCGAGTTGAGCAGCGTCGTAAGACCGGTATCCCCACGAGCTCCTCTCCTCGGGAATCGGCCGATCTCCTCGATTGTAATTCAAGACTTCGAGTTGAGCAGCGTCGTAAGACCGGTATCCCCACGAGCTCCTCTCCTCGGGAATCGGCCGATCTCCTCGATTGTGATCCAAGACCTCGAGTTGAGCAGTGTCGTAAGACCGGTATCCCCACGAGCTCCTCTCCTCGGGAATCGGCCGATCTCCTCGATTGTGATCCAAGACCTCGAGTTGAGCAGCGTCGTAAGACCGGTATCCCCACGAGCTCCTCTCCTCGGGAATCGGCCGATCTCCTCGATTGTAATTCAAGACTTCGAGTTGAGCAGCGTCGTAAGACCGGTATCCCCACAAGCTCCTCTCCTCGGGAATCGGCCGATCTCCTCGATTGTAATTCAAGACTTCGAGTTGAACAGCGTCGTAAGACCGGTATCTCCACGAGCTCCTCTCCTCGGGAATCGGCCGATCTCCTCGATGACGAGAATGAGGGGCCCGCAGGCTATGTTCGACGACTAAGCCCGGTTCAGTTTTCGTCACGCGCGAGCAGGTGAGCAGACCTCGCGCGAGCAGGCGAGCTGATCTCGTGCGAGTAGGCGAGCAGATCCCATGCGGGGGAAGCGAGCTGGAACCGCGCGAGTAAGCGAACCCCGGGGGGCATGCGAGTATGTCCCACACGCCACCCGCGCGGTTATCTCAGCAGGTTCACGAGTATCCGGGTGCAGGGGCGAGTAGGTCCCGGCGAGCGGATGGTCGATGTCGGGACCATCCCCCTGCGACCTAGCGAGCGTTCCTCTCCGAGCCTATGAGCCTAGCGAGTAACATCCAGTCAGAAAGGCAAAAACCGAAACTTTGTATAAATCATTAAGTCAAAAATTTGGTTTACAAAAAGAATATCGGCGAGCAACTAGGACTCGTCGTCGCCAGTATCAGGCCGATATTCATCATCACCAACATCGCCGATATCCGCAAAGTCGTCGCTCTCTGCGCTCTCGCCGCTGCTGCTTCCGCTGCCGATGCTGCTCCCGCTGCCGCTGCCGCTTCCGCTGCTGTCAGAATCACTGGAGTTGGTCGGCGACGACGCGCTATACGGCGGGACAGTCCCCTCGGCGAGCAGCTCGGGAATGAGCTCGTCGACAGTGAGTGGCTTCTCCCCCTCGACGAGCTGACCCCCGAGCCTAAGGCGCGCGAGTATGACGTTCCCCGCCGCCCGCGCAATCTCGCGGCGAACAGAGGATCTCTCCTCCCAGAGTACGCGAGATTGCTTCACCACTCGCGCCGGGTCCTCGGGTAGCGGGGTTGAGGAGCTCAGCCGTCCTTCAGCAGCGACCAGCCTTGTCTCCATCACCGCTGCGCGAGTTTGGGCCGCCTCCAGCTCGGCCTGGGAGGCGGCGAGCTTCTCCTCGCACTCAGAGAGTTTCTTCGCCGCTTCTATCTCGGCAGCCTGCGAAATGATCGACGTCAGGATCTATCAAACGAAACAAATCGAACAAACCCACCCAGGGACAGCTCACCTCGAAGTCCCTCCAGCGGACTGACTGCATGCCGAGGTCGATGGCCTTCTTGGAGACGACCTTGAGAGCATCGGTCGTCTCCAACAGCTTCCTCGCCGAATAATGACCCAGCTCGGCAGACCGCGCGAGCGCGCAGGCCGACTGATGGGCGAGCTCCGTCGGGGTCAGCTCCATGACGGACTCCGCGTCGACCCGACCGTAGATGGCGTGGAGGACGGCGAACGCCTCCCCATTGTCCTCCCAGTCAGTCGACCAGGACGGGAGGTTGGTGCTCAGCGACACCGAGTTTTCCCCCGCCTACCAGGTCACGAGCGGGCGACCGAAGGCGTCCACCACCCCCTGCCCGAGGCCGTAGTTGGGGTGGAAATGGGGCGACTGGGCGCCCGTCGGCGACCGGCAATCGACGGATCGCGGCGACGAGGTCTTCGCCCTCTTCCTCGCGGGACCCTGCGAGCTAGCCCGCGACTTTCCCTTAACCGCCTTCTTCTCCCCAACGTCGGCAGGAGGGCGAGAATCCGACTGCGTGGCGGCGGCTTCCTTCGCCAAAGGAAGCGGCTTCTCCGGAAGCTCGTTGGAGACTGCAAAACACGCGACAAAGTTAGCTTCAGCGGCAAAAGGGCGAGCGAGTAACCAGGGCGCATTTCGAGTTCAGCATACTTTCGTTAGGGTGGACTGGCTCGAGCACGTTGACGTTTAGTCGCCAGAAGATGACGTCAAAACGCCGACCGCGAAAGTATTCAAAGAGCTGCTCGCGAGCTCCTTCGAGGATGGGGGGAAGGAAGGCGACATCGGCTGGTTGATGCGGCCTGCCGAGAATACCGCCGAAGTCGCCATGGACGACAATCAGCTGCTCGCTCCAGCGATGGACCTTGTTCGCGGTCCCGACCAGGGTGCAGACATGGCTGCTGAAAAAGATGACCTCCTCCGAGGTCGCCGCAAAGGCGAAGATGCGGCGGAAGACGGAGAGGTCGAAAGCGATCCTTTCTTCCCGAAGGAAGCAGAGGAATCCCATGATGATCGCCACACCATTGGGATTGATCTGCACAGGGACAATCCCGAAGTAGCGCAAGATCTCGCAGAACTCCGGCCAGAAGGGCAGCCGCAGGCCCGCGTCGAAATGACGCAGCGACATTACAAGCGAACCCTCAATATGGGTATTAAGGCGCTCGCTGCGAGTGGGGAGTCTTGCCGAGTATCCGTCGGGCAGGGAGCGTTCCTTGAAGGTCGCCAGTTCCTTCTCGGTGGTTATGAACTTCTTAAAAGCCGCATCTGCGAAGTTAATTGCGTGGGCCTGTCGGCGAGCGCTGGCATCGTCACCGACCATGATGGCGAGATTCGAAAGCAACGAGAGCGGCGAGTTGATTGTTCAGATACTCGGCAGGAGGAAAGAAGGTCGCTACAGCAATACGCTTTATGACCCACCTACCCCTCCTATTAATAGATATGACAAGCCCAAGGGGGGGGGGGGTCAGCCGTCTCAGCGAGTATCTAACGAGCTTGCGCGATGAAGATCAACCTGCGACATTATCAAGTGAACTAAAGCTCGGCACGTCAAAAAATAACAGCGCACACATAGAGGCAGGAATATTCGCACACATGAATTAATCAAATTAGAAATAGATGTCCGGAAGTACAAGTCGCACAAGGCGAGTTACATTCGAAAAATAAAAAACTATGGCGCCCTCGGCCGCTCAGGAGGGTGCGGATGTCGCCCGGACCAGCCGATCTCGCGTGCACGCCGGTAATGCTCCGTCGCCAGCGCTGTCGCATCATCGCCGAGCCTGAGCTGCTCCTCCATCCTCGCCAGACGTCCAGCGGACCCCATGCTCGCCCGGATGCCGGCCAGCTCGTCAAGCACCAGCTGCAGACGGTGGTTGTTCAGTTGCAGCTGGCGGTCGTTCTCCTTAACCACGTGGAAGCGAGCTTCATAGTTCTCCAAGGTCGCCTGGAGCCCTTCGACCTTGGCCATCCTCGCCTCCAGAGCCGAGATGCGTCGGTGAGGATCGCAGATTGCGAGCTGGTCGAACTTGCTCTCCAGCTCCATGTGGGCGCGAATGGCGGCCTGGCGATACTCGCTCCCGGACAGCCCGAGAGCGTCGATGAAAGCCGCCCCAGAGGTCGCCGGGCGATCTGACAAAGCAGGAAGATGGATCGTCAGGACAGAAAGCAAAAGCAGAGCGGTAGTCAAGTAGTAGGAGGCTCACCACGGCGAGGAGATCGGGATCGGCGCGGCGAAGGAGGTCGCCCGGAGGTATCTCGCCTCCCCGAAGAGCTACTCGGAAGATCGGCAGGCCTGCCCTGCCCGCGCCCTCCAGACCCTTGGCCGACGTAGTCAGGGTCTCCAACCCGCGGAGGAAAGTAGGGTGGTCGCGGCCTCTCCGGCTTCTTCACCAGCGGCGGAGCTTGAGATGAGCTCGCAGAGTGGTGCGGAGCCCTCGGCGCAGGAGGCGGAGGAGGTCGCGGATGGTCCTTCGGCAGGGCAGACAGAGGCGGCGGAGGGGGCAAGCCGGTGCTCGGCGTCTGGCCAGGAGTGGCGACCGCGGGCGGCGGCGGCGGCAATGGCGCGCTCACCGGGGGTATCTTCCCGCCGCTCGCAACAACACCGGCCGCCGTACTCGCCGGAGGAACCTCGCGCACCGGCCCAGATGACTCGGCAGGAGTGGCCTTTGTCGGCAGCTCCTTACTCACAGGCGGGGGGTCCTTCACCAACGCCGCCCCAGACGCCTTCCCCGAGCTGAGGCCTATCCTGACCGTGCGGGCGATCTTGAACGGCTTGTCGGCAGCCAGAGCGAGTAAGGGCGCCGAGCTGAGGGGGACGACATCAAGTGCCGCATCCGCGGCTATCGGAGAATCTGCATAAGGAAAGAAGTCAGCAAAGTGGCGGCGACAACCCAGCAGGGAAGAGTTCGAGGTAGCGACCTGTCAAGGTGACGACCTCGGCCTGAGACGTCGCGGACTGCTTCACGCCCGCGAGCTCCCCGGTCACCCCCGGGTTCTCCAGCGGGCTACCCCGGGTCGACCCAGGGAGGTCGTCGAGCCCTAGGTCGTTCAACACCCTCTGGGTGTCGGACGACACCACGGGATTGTCAGTCGCCGCGGCGACCTGGTGCGCCGGTGGAGGCGAGCCGACCACCGTAGTGGCGGGCAGCTTGACCTTTTTTGTCTTCTTCTTCTTCGGCGGGGGCAAGGCAGTGGGATCGTCCTCGCGCGGTCTTTTCGGCCTGGCTATACCGAGGAGGCCCGACAGGGCGGCGAGACTGTCCTTCAACAGCTGTTCGGTGTCCGACATCTTCGGCGAGCTCCAAGGAACGTCTCAAAAACGGAGCCCCCCTATTTATAGACTACTCTACCAGCAGGCGACGATGCGAGCTGTCCAGATACTCGACAGAGGTCCTCGCCGAATCAGCGTTGGATGATTCTTTCCGGGCTCCTACGTCGCCCAAAAAGAGCGGGGATTGTGTACAACCCATATTCGACGAGGGAGGGCCCTACCACCGCCAGGTCATCAAAAGTCAAAGTCAGCAAGACAAGGTGGGGATCCAGACCAGCACCCCGGGCCACGGAAGGTTCGGGCGAGTATGGCGAGCTCCCCAGGCCAACTCGCCAGGTGGCGACTATGGCCAGATGCTCGCCTCTTCAAGGCGAGCTCCCCGGGGAAGTCGCCAACTCGCCAGGGTGGGGGTATAAGTAAGGCCCCCCCTTCCTCTTTGGTTTTCCATATAAATAGGACCCCAGGGGTACGAAGGAGGAGACAAGCGATTCTCGGCCTGAGCCCTCGCGAGTTCCGGCAACTGCCCTTGACTCGTTATTGCTCAGCTTGCCTCCTTCGTACCTAGCTCGGCCAATCTGGTTGAGAAGGGGTTGCTTCTCCTAAGCAACTGGGTACGTGGTGGGACCTTCCCGCCGTAGCGACCTGGGGTCTTGTTTGCACAATTCGTTCCTGTTTCCTGACCAGAGATCATCTTCCCGACTGGTCGACCAGTAACTTCAGGTTGCCTAGTCCGATTTCTGAGGTTGAGAATTTCTCGGCTTCAACAGTGTCAACACTGAGCAAATCGATGGCCTTTATATGGTCATCCTCTGAAAGCTCCGTCATAACAGATAATGCCTGATACACAGCTTCAATCCTCGACCTCGAAGGTGCTCCGATTGGGGAAATTTATACTGGATTATCCATGTTATTTGCAATATGAGTGACAGTAGTTGCAATCATATCAATAGTTGATGTGGTTTTGGATTTCTTCTTCATAGGACCACTTGGCTCTGTCGCAACACCCTCTTCATGATTCTCTTCCACGACAAATTCATTGGCCGATTCCACTTCTGTTTCCATATAAGCACCATTTGCTCTATCAGTCCCACAGAGTGTTCCCAAATCACCCCAATTTATGATCACTTTGTCTTTATAGTGTTTCAAAGACGGATGTGCCTGCATTAATGAAATAAAGTCAGTAAACAAAAGTGCATATATAAACAAAATAAAGTAAGTGACACTAGTAATATAAACAAAATAACAATCGGTACCTTAACATAATTAGCCCAGACTTGCTCGCTATCAACTTGTACCACATGTCATTCTCAATCCCACCCAAATCCACTTGTATTTAGCATAGCAGATATTTCCTGGTAGTACTTATTCCAAGTTTTCATGTGTGCCACAATATTTTCTTTGCTAACACGAACTCGACATTCATCCCACAACGAAGTAATATCAGCGGTAAATGCTACTCCTTTCCACCTATTTGCACCCTTGTTACCAAGACTTAGCTGCTCTAATAGAGAAGCAGATAAAGCGTAATCCATTTCATTTGCCCAATGAAGGTATGACTTCTCTTTCTCCTTTGATGACTGATTTTTAGCCTTTTCCATTCCAACACTGTAAAATTTAATATCATGAACATTTTATAAATAGAAGATGATTGTGCTACAAAATGTAAGAAATAAACATTTAAAGCACCACAAAATTGATATCTAAACAATACTATAATAGAGAGATACACATTGACAGATACCCAAAATGATAGCTACTACAACATTATAGTGTATTCATATCGTTCATTCGAGTTTGATACTCATTGAACATTATTATCGCTAAGTGATCTCTGAATGCAGTCCACTCATTTGACGCCTGAATGGGTTCACTTGTATCAGCATACTCAAAACTATCACCACTATTATGTTGTGTCAATATCTCTGCATCAACCTCCGTCAACAATCTGGCATCAGTCATTAGCCTCTTGTCTATTTGAAAATTGTGGAGAATACAACAAGCATTAATAATTTGAACCTGTTTAATAAGCTAGCACAATTAGAATATATGGGAGTTCATAATAAGGGAACTATGTTTTCTCGTCTTTGATTTTCGTACCTGCTGCTTGATATTAAATAAAGATGGTTGGCGTAAGATAACCCATCTTTTTTTAAGTAACTCGAATGTTCTTTCGATAACATTTCTTTTCTTTGAATGACGAAGATTAAATAACTCATTATAAGTAGTAGGATTGTTTCCTTGAGGTGCCCATTCCTGAAGATGATAACGTATCGAACGATAAGGAGCTAAGTATCCTGGTCTATTTGTATAGCCTGCATCGACGAGATAGTACTTGCCTACAATGTTAAATTATATGTTACATGTACTGAATAACTCTTGTTGTCTGATTAGTGGATGGTTCAACACAATCTTACCTAATGGAATTTCAAAGGAATCCTCCCTCTCCAATGCATTACGAAGAACCCTTGAATCTGATGTAGAGCCCTCCCAACCAGGTAAAACGTATATAAATTTCATGTCAGCGTCGCATACTCCGAGAACATTGGTTGTAATAGCTTGTTTTCTATTACGGTATCTTCCTTGGTCACTTAGTGGTATAGTGATGTCAATGTGTGTCTCATCAATAGTACCAATGCAATCTTTAAAGTACCCCCACCTATGTGTTTGTGATGATTCTGGACGTTTGATATACGTCGAGCTCATCTGCAAGATTGCCCTCAACACAAGGTTGAAATGTCGGCTTACGGTATCGATGGATCATAAGTATGTACCGCCAACAACCCGAAATTTGGTGTTATGTGCTAAGACATGTAGGAACAACCCTACAGATTCCTGAACTGTTACATATTGTGTTTCGCTCAAAGGCCTTGATCCACTAATATCTTACACAAACTACGAAAAGCATTCTTGTTCATACGCAAGTGGTTATAACAGTTCAGATCTGTGCCTTTATATAACATATTTAAAAGCGTAAATCTTAGAAGATAAAGCAGCTACCATAGCTTTCTTTCTCATATCCATCCTTCTTTTTTTATGAACCTCGATAAGGGTATCCATCCACGAAACAAAATAAATAATATTCTATGAGAGAACATTGACAAGCATCTATACTATTATTTATCTTCGTAGCGTCAACTTTCCATTAACCTAAAATGTGTAATGATCTAAACCTAGCAATACCTATCCGGAGAGGAAGAAAATCTTATTTCTATCCCTTATTAAGAGATCAATAAATGTGTAACAATCTAAACCTAGAAATACCTAGCCGGAGAGGAGGAAAATCTCGTTTTTATCTCATGTTAAGAGATCAAGTAATGTGTAACGATCTAACCCTAGAATACCTAGCCGGAGAGGACGAAAAACTGCATTAGAAGAAGGTATTATACCTAGACGGGAGAAATTTTTTCCAACACTTGGTTTCCGGAGAGGAGGAAGATGTACAGTGTTCCGCCTCGCCTAGGTCACAGCTGCAGTTGGGAAGGAAGGTTTATTAGGGCCGGAGAAGGAGGACTACAGGAAGAACATTAGCTAGGGAGAGAAGACATACCAGAGGAAGGAGAGGCGGGCCGCTGGAGCTTGCTGGAGCAGGTTTCGCCGATCGCCGATCGCGTACAGGGAAGAAGAACAGGGCCGCGGGTTTTTTTCTTTCGCAAAACTCGGGAAAATCGACCGGGTAGGGAGGGTTTTGAGCGAGATGCATTTTTTATATTTGGTAAAACCTATGGGTTTTAGAGGAATTCCAATTCCGCCCTCATTTTTGACGAAATGAACAAAAGAATTGGAATACCCAATTCCAATTCCGCTGGCCGAATTCTTAGCAAACGAACTGGACCTTATACAAATTCATGGATTTTTATACCTGGGCAGAGTGCTGCATCTAAGGGCATTACAAATTCTTCAAATTGTTCATCCTGGAAGGAACAATAAAGCTATAAAATTCATCAAATTCAACATATCCCCGCCAGGAAGAAGATATTCCATGATGAGATATACAAATTAATCATCCTGGAAAGAACAATAAAGCCTAACTATGCATGTACTATCAACCTCTACAAGTAGATTTCTTTCAGCTTTTGCATGTAAGACACAAAATAAAACATATATAGAAACCTTAACAGAACTATGAGAGGAGTATTAGTTTCTCTATAAGATCAAATCATTACATATTAGTTATAAGTGGTATTTTTAAGTTTTTCATATCAGATTTACAAATTCATCATCCTGATGAGATAACATATTGTTAACTTGAAAGAGATGAGAAAGCTGAAAGATCATCTCGTGAACTTATCTGTTCAAAGAAAGCTGAAAGATCATCTCCTGAACTTGTCTGCTCAAAGAAAACTGAAATGACCATCTCCAAGTTAATTGGTCATACAACAATAATTGATTCCTACAAACAATTAGTGAACAATTGTATCTAAAACATGTTACACCAAACTGAACTATGTTCAAACACACTCTAGTGGAGAATTAAATATATAATTATAGTAAAATATGACTTATATGTACCTTCATTATATTGCAATAGCTTGTTCTTGCAGTCACTACTCTTCAATTTTACCCTGTTAAATAAAAGACACGTTGAATAGCCTAAGTTATAAAATAGAAATATTAAATAACGACACGTACCTTGAGTTTTTTGGCACAAGTTGTTGAATAGTGTCCTTTTTCTCAACATGCACCACGTGTTCTTATTTTTACTTTTATCTTTTGATATCTCTATTCCTGAATGAATCCGAGAAGCAAACTTTGGTCGATCTTTTGTTCGAATTGTGATCGGATCATGAATTATTAATCCATTTTTTTTGTTGACGTGACTCTGATTTTTCTCATTTTCTCGCACTTTTTGCGATCCGTCCAAATCAAACTCTTCAATCTTTTGAGTTATGTAATAAAATAACTCTTAAAGCTTTATCTGTTGCAGAACATTTTTCCACTAGCTTGTTGAAGAGACAAGTCAGATTCCACTTCATAAACGATGTAACTGAACTAATAGTAGACATCCCAGTTAATCCATAAGTCAGTATATGTCTTGCTTGGATAGTCCATCTTCGTAGAATATAACATTCTGGAATTGTAGTGATTTGTTTTTTGCATAAAATGTGAAGACAATGACCGCACAAAATGCCATCAGTTTCAAATAAAGAACATTCACATCTTACATTGATAGGGTCTGACGCAACAACTTCAACTGTATACCAATTTTCTCTTAACTCAGAAGACAGACCAACTATATTTTTTTTACCAAATCAAATGCATCACTTTTTTGGTGCCAACAATCTAAGATTCCTTTAAACTCACTTTGGAATAGTTGAAACATAGATTTTGTATAGCATTTACTTGCTTGTTCTTCAATGCTCGTATTATCAATTAAGGATGCTATTGAATTCATTGTTCTGAAATCTTTGACTTCTTCAGCATGGCGGCGAACTTCGAGTGCTTTCTTATATTATTTAATAAACTCCAATAAACATGTGTTTGCATTAACAAATCCCTCAAAATATGTATTAATACTTTCACTTCTACTAGTAAATGTTATACCTGCAATAAAAAAACATTTTAGATAAGCAGGAACCCAACGAAATCTATGCTTTCACATTCTACTAAGACATTTGTTATTCCCCAAAGAATATTTTTTTCATCAATTCAGTCCATGCACTCTAAGTAGCTTCAATACTTCTGCTCTTATACCAATGTTTGCAATCTTTTGAAAAATCACTATCACAATCTCTCATTTCATAAATATTCTCTACAAGATATTTATGTATGTGCCATGAACAAAATCTATGTTGAGTTTTTGGGGAAACACTTGTATAGTGTTGAACATTGCTTGTTTCATATCAGTAATGATTACAAGAGCTGCTTTGTTAAACATACATTTTAACCTGTACAATCCCGTATTCTCAGAGTAGGTCCCCCACGGCAGGCGCGGGACCAGTCTTATATTTTTTAAGCTTTTGAGAGATTTTGCACCCTTGGTGGCCAATTTAGGCCTAGCCCTTGTCATATACTAGTAGTAGGAGAAAAAATTTGCCTCCACCTTGGCTCCTTGGGGGGAGGGAGCGGTAAGTTGGTCGACACAAGCCCCCGACTTGATAGGTACGAGGCGGGAGCAGCGGGATCGGCTGGAGGCCAGGATCCCGCCCCTGCACCCTAGCCCTGGGTAGGGGGAGATTGGCCGGGTGGTTAGCTCGCGGGGGCGAGAGCGGCCTGCGGCCAGGCTCTTGCCCCAGGCGGTTAGCTCGCGGGGGCGAGAGCGGCCTGCAGTCAGGCTCTCGCCCAAGGCGGTTAGCTCGCGGGGGCGAGAGCGGCCTGCGGCCAGGCTCTCGCCCCGGGCGGTTAGCTCGCGGGGGAGAGAGCGGCCTGCAGTCAGGCTCTCGCCCAAGGCAGTTAGCTCGCAGGGGCGAGAGCGTCCTGCGGCCAGGATCTCGCCTCAAGCGGTTAGCTCGCGGGGGCGAGAGCAGCCTGCGGCCAGGCTCTCGCCCGCGCAGTTAGCTCCCGGGGCGAGACCGGCCGGTGGCCAGGGTCTCGCCCGCGTGGTTAGCTCACGGGGTGAGACCGGCCGGCGGCCAGGGTCTCGCCCGCGCGGTTATCTCGCGGGGCGAGACCGGCCGGCGGCCAGGCTCTTGCCCGTGTGGTTAGCCCACTCGTCTCGGGTGCCCGGGGAGGTGGGGGTATTGCTTGGCCTCCTCCTGCCCTTGGACCTCTTTATGCCACGCTTTTACCGTTGTGCCCTCGGGATGGAGTTACCTCATTTCCCCCCGGTGTGGATGTTTCCTATTGGCTCAGGGCATATTTGTCATAGGGGTATTTGTGACCTTTTTGTCCCTAGGCTTGGAAAAACTATAAATAGACACCCTTGGGTACCTTTGGAGGGATGAGTTTTTTTGGGCTTCCTCCTCCTTAGGCTTCTTCTTGGTTGAGTGAGAGAGCTCTCCAAAGTACCCAGCTCAGCCATTGCTGAGGGAGGGGAAGTGCTCTTGTGACCTTCCTTGTGTGTGGTGGGACTTCCACGCTAGAGCCAAAGGTCTATTTCTAGTTTCCCAAGTCTTTGGTCTGTGACATTCCCCCGAGTGTGTAGTAGGTGTGAGGTCACCCCTCTTTTGGGACCCCGAACTCCACGAGAGGTCAATTTTGGCTTCAACATTTTTGGTGCAGTGAGCGTGGAGAGTGACCAGCACAGAAGATCTCGGGAGAGTGTCATGGCTGGAGATCAAGGAGGTGGTGATGATCTCTACGAGCTCCCCAACACCGGACCCTTCATAGGAAGGGAGGAGTTCATGGCTTTCATCCAAGGCATCATGGAGATGCTAAGAAGCATTGCCCCTTGGGCTGATAGCTCGACCCCCACCCCCCAGGGACTGGCTCCCAGGGGTCTCGACGAGCTGACCCAGAGTGGTCTCGGCGAGATGCCTCCCAGGGGCACAGGCGAGATGACCCCAGCAGGGGGAGAAGGAAGTGCACCAGATAGGCGACCTGGGAAGGAAAGGATGGGAGAGGGGGTCGAGCGAGACCTCACCGGTCAGGAGTTGTTCCCCAGCCCTGCAAGTGCCAGCCCTCTAGACAAGCAGGTCGCGCGAGCAGAGGTTGCGAGAGCACCCCTCAGGGGGTCACCCTTCAGCGAGCTGAGCATCTTAGCTCCTATTCCCGGGGGGTTCAGAGAGCCTGACATGGCTTACTATACCGGTAAGGATGACCCCATCCAACACCTGAAGTGGTTCGAGGATGTCATCTCCATCAGGCCGATGGCGGATGCCTTCAAGTGTCGCCTCTTTGTGATCACGTTGAAGGAGAAGGCAAGGGACTGGTTTCATCAACTCCCTTCGAGGTCGATCTATGGGTTCGAGGACTTGAACCGGAGCTTTAAACTTTGCTTCTCCACCTCCAAGAAGAGGAAGAAGCGTCCTGAGTCCATCTTCCTGATAAGGCAAGGGGTCGAGGAGTCGCTGACCCATTACGTCGATAGGTTCCAAGAGGAGATCCTGGATATCCAGGAGATGTCAGGGTATTCCCTCCAGATGGCATTCACGGTGGGATTGCGCAAAGGGTTCTTCAAGATGAGCCTGACCCGAAAGGCCTCCCTTTCCTTCGAGGAGCCGATGGAAAAAATGGTAGATGAGATATCCATGGAGGCAGCCAACCTGACATTTGTCAAGAAGTTGGCAAGGCTAACAGATACAGATTCAAAGGAGTAAGGTGTCTCAAGGCATCAGGAAGGAAGAAGGAGAGAGGAGCATAGAGCTCAGGGGGTACAGGGGCAGGAAGGCCCGGAGCCAGGTTGGAGGCAGCAGGGAGGACCTTCCCAGGATCCAGGAAGAGCTCTCATCCAGGGTGGGGAAACTTTCATGGGGGCCAAGGGAGGTTCAAATTCTAGAGGCAAGCCCCAAGATAGCTCCTACCTCCACCACAACAAGCCTTGGCAATAGGCGGAGGAAGAGGCAACAGGAGGGACCGTCGGACCCGCCGAAGGAGGGGAGAAGGAGCACTACCGTACTGCGACTTCCACCAGGCGGAGGGTCACACCATGGCTACCTGCCCTGAGTTCCTAGAAGTGAGGGGGGGGGGGGGCGAGAGGCCCTGCCCAGCCTCAGCCGCCGACACAGGTTGAAGGGGTTCTACCCAAAGTGGGGGGGGGGGAGAAGACATATGTGAGGACCGGGTCGATGTGGGAACCCGAGGGACCTTGTGAGTGATCCAAGATGGAGTGGAGATCAAGCCCAAGCCTTCTGAAGAAGCCTCACCTTGACAGAATCTTGTATTTTTCTTATGGTTGTATCGAGCCCAGCCCCCGACCAGCTGAGTCGGGGGGGGGGGTCACGTAACCAATCTTTTTTCCCCATTTGAGGATGTTGGAATTGATAAAGCTTAGGTGACATGCCCAGTGCCACCCCCTGAGAGGATCTCCTCATGCCAGGCTCTCACTAGCTGGATGGGTCGAAGGTACCTCGGAGAGGTTAAGTCCTTTTTGCTCCGAGATGGTCCCACTGCTAGGCTCTCATTAGATGGCAGGTCCAGTGACACCTCTCGTGGATGCCCAGTTCTCTTTGCTTCGATACGGTCCTGTTGCCAGCTCTCACTAGCTAGAAGGTCCAGTGGTACCTCTCGTAGATGCCCTGTTCTCTTTGCTCCGAGATGGTCCCGCTGTCAGGCTCTCACTAGCTGGCAGGGCAGGCGTACCTCTCGTGGAAGCCCAAGTACCTTTGCTCCGATGACGGTCCCGCTGTTAGGCTCTCATAAGCTGGCAGGGCTGGTGGTACCTCTCATGGAAGCCTAAGTACCTTTGCTTCGATGACGGTCCCGCTGCTAGGCTCTCATTAGTTGGCAGGTCCGGTGGTACCTCTCGTGGATGCCCAGTTCTCTTTGCTCCGAGACGGTCCCACTGCTAGGCTCTCACTAGCTAGCAGGTCTAGTGGTACCTCTCATAGATGCCCTGTTCTCTTTGCTCCGAGATGGTCCCGCTGTCAGGCTCTCACTAGCTGGCAGGGAAGGCGTACCTCTCGTGGAAGCCCAAGTACCTTTTCTCCGATGACGGTCCCGCTGCCAGGCTCTCATAAGCTGGCAGGGCCGGTGGTACCTTTGGTGGAAGCCCAAGTACCTTTGCTTCGATGACGGTCCCGCTTCCAGGCTCTCATTAGCTGGCAGGGCCGGTAGTACCTCTCGTGGAAGCCCAAGTACCTTTTCTCCGATGACGGTCCCGCTGTCAGGCTCTCATTAGCTGGCAGGGTAGGCGCACCCCTCGTAGAAGCCCAAGTACCTTTGATCCGATGACAGTCTCGCTGCCAGGCTATCATTAACTGGCAGGGCCGGTGGTACCTCTCGTGGAAGCCCAAGTACCTTTGCTCCGAGACGGTCCCGCTGCCAGGCTCTCACTAGCTAGCAGGGCCGGTGGAACCTCTCATTGATGCCCTATTCTCTTTGCTCCGAGACGGTCCCGCTGTCAAACTTTCACTAGCTGGCAGGACAGGCGTACCTCTTGTGGAAGCCCAAGTACCTTTTCTCCAATGACGGTCCTGTTGCCAGGCTCTCACTAGCTGGCAGGATAGACGTACCTCTCGTGGAAGCCCAAGTACCTTTGCTCCGATGACTGTCTTGCTATCAGGCTCTCATTAGCTGGCAGGGACGGTGGTACTGTTGGAGTTACCATGGTGATTTAGAAGTTGTCAAACATGTAATCTCACTGCCAACGCGATATGAGCCTGCAGGGTCGCACATAAAAGCATGTGGATAAGTTGAAAGATTGACTGTGTTGGTAAGGGTTACCAATCACCATACAGATGGGGGTCAGGCAAACATTGCCAAGGAGATTCGTCGAGAATCGTCGAGTATGACTCGCCGACTCTCGACAAGTTCGTCAAGAATGATTCGTCGGGAATCGTCGAGTATGACTCGCCGTCTCTCGACGAGTTCATCGAGAATCATTCGTCGCGAATGATCCGTCGAGAATCGTCGAGTATGACTCGCCGACTCTCGACGAATTCATCGAGAATCGAATTGTTTGATTCCCGGTGATTGGTGATACTCGACGATTCCATCCTCGATTCTCGCCGATTCTGCAGATGATTCTCGTCGATTCTGTCTGCTGATTCTCGCCGAATCTGGATCTCATTCTCACCGAACCTGGAGCTCATTCTTGGCGAATGATTCTGAAACCCTATGCTGCGTTGTCTGCGGATAGCGATACTCTTATGTCTGTTAATACCTTTGGTATAAATATGGACTTAGGGTTTTGGGATGGATATAGAGTGTGCGTTTCTCCTGCGGCCGAATCGAACCCGACGGAAGCGTTCCGCCGTGCCGATCCGCCGATTCCCGAACCCCGCCGGACGGAAGCATTCCTCCGCCTCACTCGTTCCGCCGACCTCCTCTCCAGCGATAGTCGCCAGTGTTGCTATTCCTGGAGCGGACCTAGCAGTCCGTGGAAGTGCAAGGTGCAGTTGATCTCCTTCCCGACCCTTCGTGCGACGAAGCTCAGTGTTCTCCTGCTCGTGTGGATTTATGCAGAGACGTAGATGTTATTCTATGTGGAACTTGACACCGATAAGGACTCATAGATTGGAGCATCTTTGACTCAACACCGGAAAGGTAACTTTGACCTAGTTGTTTGTTAACTTCTTGATTCAATATTCATGGCCCGATCCCAAATCTCTTTTGGGTTGTTCTCGATTTTTTTACTTCCGCTGCGTGCACAAGTGTTGTGCCACCCTCCTAAAAAACCCAACATTGGTATCAGAGCCAGGTTCTGCCATGTTTGTTATATTGGAAGTTAAGTTATTCCAGTACGTGTAAACCTAGGGATTTAGAAGTGTTCTAAATGTCTAGATTTAATCTTGGGACCCCACCAGGAACGTATGGGATTTCGTGGTAATTTCTAATTGTTAGAAATTGTTGTCTCCTTAGCAGTAACCGTCCCTCGAGTGGTTAATGAACCCGTGTATTGTTTTGGATTTTGAATCCAACATGGAGAGACGAGCTTGTCTACTGCTTTAAGTTGAGTTGCCTTTGCCTTTGTCAAATGCATGTAAATCTGAAGATTTGGAAGAGTCCGGATGTTAAGATTTAGCCCTTCCTTCTATCAAATGTTGATAGTACCATGTTGTGCACATAAGGGATGCATGTGGATTTTTGAGAAATGTTTTTCTATGGATGTGCACGTTGATCATGGTTGATTGTTAACCCATTATCAAAAATCCTTTCATCAAATATTAAGTGTTCGGATGCCTTCCGATGGATGACACTCTTCCTGCCTCGATCGATGAAGTGTGGGATTGCCAAAGTAAGGTGCATTAATCTATCTTGGTAAGGGTGCGAGCGAATAATTATGATATCCCACTATCGACATCGGGTCTAACTTTACTAGGTAACCTCAAAGGTTGAGTGCCTAGAGGCATAGGGTTGGCATGCACCATATGATGGTTCGAATAAGGAGTTATTCACCAACTATATAAGAATTGCATGAGGATGCAATTGGCAAGCGTTGTCTTCCTAAATAACCACATCGTGAGAGAAAAGCCAAAGCTGACTTGTTGTGTTGGTGAAATACTGATCTTGTCCACTAAGAGAGTAGCTCGCATGAACTCTTCGAATTGATAGTGAGGGCCATCATTTCGAATAAAATAGTGGGAGTTTTAATTGAAGTCCAAATTAAAAATAAATTGTATTTTGAAATTTTGGTACTGATATTATTCTGCATGAATTCTTGTAGACTTTCATGGCAAGTGGTTCACACTCCACTCTGTCTCTGAGAGCCATCCTTGAGAAGGATAAGCTCAATGAGACTAACTACATTGACTGGTACAGGAACCTGAGAATTGTTCTCAGGCAAGAGCGAAAGCTCTATGTCTTGGAAGAAGAAGCCCCCGAGGTGCCGACCGGGAATTCTTCCCGTGCTGACAAGGATACTTATAAGAAGTATACTGATGACGCCTTAGACATCGAATGCCTTATGCTTGCCACCATGAACTCTGAGCTTCAGAGGCAACATGAGAACATGGGGTGCAAGGAGATTGACGAGCATCTCAAGAAAATGTTTGAAGGGCAAGCTCGTCAAGAGAGGTTTGACATCACAAAAGCGTTGTTTTAGTGCAAGATGGGAGTTCGAGACTCAGTAGGGACTCACGTACTCAAGATGATTGGGTATATAGAGAACCTTGAAAGGCTGGGTTTTCCTCTGGGTCAAGAGTTGGCCACAGATCTGATCCTGCAATCATTGTCGGACAGTTATGAGCAGTTTGTCTTGAACTACAACATGAATGAAATAGACAAGACACTGCCCAAGCTCCTAGGCATGTTAAGAACTGCCGAGATCAACACGAAGAAGGCCAAGCCCCATACTGATGGTGCATAAGGGCAAAGGCAAGGCCAAGGGCTCTATGAAGACGAAGGTGGGACCTAAGTCACATCTTGAGCCCAAGTCTTCTGCACTGAATAAAAAGAAGAGCACGGTGAAGGAAGGGAAATGCCACCACTGTGGCAAGGCTGGTCATTGGAGGAGGAACTATCCTTCTTACATTGAGGGTCTGCAGAAAATAAAGGGAGGTATGACTTCCGCTTCAAATATTTACGTTATAAAAATAAACCTCTCTACTCCTTCATCTTGGGTATTGGATACCGGATGTGGTTCACACATTTGTACAAATGTGCAGGAATTGGAAAGGTGAAGATTGCTGAGTAAAGGGGAGGTGGACCTGCGTGTCGGCAATGGAGCAAGAGTTGCTGCTGTAGCCGTAGGGGTTTACCGTCTTTCTTTGCCAGTGGGCTTGTAATAGAATTAGATAATTGTTATTTTGTTCCGGCCATCACTAGAAACATTATATCTATTTCATGCTTGGACATGATTGGATTTTCTTTTATAATTAATAACAACTGTTGTTCTATATTTAAGAATGATGTTTGTTATGCTGTAGCCCAATTGTTTAATGGTCTTTATGTTTTGAACTTGGACTATCTGATCTATAATGTAGAAAATAATAAAAGACAAAGAACAAATGACTCAAACCCTACATATCTTGGCATTGTCGTTTGGGCCATATAAATGAGAAGTGCATATCCAAGCTCCATAAAGATGGACTTTTGGACTCATTTAATTATGAATCATTTGAGCGATGCAAATCTTGTTTGTTAGGCAAGATGACTAAAGCCCCTTTCACTGGTTATACTGAGAGGGCTAAGGATCTCTTGGGTGTTGTACATAGTGATGTATGCGGACCCATGAGCTCCATGGATAGAGGTGGGTATTTCTACTTCGTTACATTTACTGATGATTTCAGTAGATACGGATATGTGTATCTTATGAAGTGCAAATCCGAGACCTTTGAAAAGTTCAAAGAGTTCAAGAATGAAGTAAAAAACCAGTTGGGTAAAAGGGTTAAAGCACTCCGATCTGATCGAGGTGGCGAATACCTGAGTCATGAGTTCCGTGATCATCTGAAAGAGTGTGGTATTGTGTCACAGCTCACTCCACCTAGAACACCACAACATAATGGTGTGTCTGAGAGGAGAAATCGTACTCTGTTAGACATGGTACGTTCGATGATGAGTCATGCAGACTTGCCTGTTTCTTTTTGGGGTTTTGCTTTAGAGACTGCTGCAATGACACTGAATCGCGCTCCAACGAAAACGGTTCTGAAGACACCATATGAGATATGGACTGGGAAGCGTCCTAGTATGTCGTTCATTAAAATTTGGGGCTGTGAGGCATACGTGCGACGTCAAATGCCTGACAAGCTGGAACCCAAATCGGATAAATGTTATCTGGTGGGATATCCTAAGGAAACGAAAGGGTATTACTTTTACCTGCCGTTCGAGGGCAAAGTGTTTGTTGCAAGGACTGGCGTCTTCTTGGAAAGAGAATTCTTATCAAGAAAGACTGAAAAGGTAGAACTTGAAGAAGTTCAAGAACCATAAGTAGTGAATGAACTGGAATTAGATTCTAAGACAAGACTACAAGATGTTGTAGCTAGAGAACCTGCTCAAGAAACACAAGTCCTATATAGATCTGGTAGACCAAGATTTGAGCCTGAGAGATATGGATTTCTCATATCTCAATTAGGTAATGTGTTGTTTATGGATCATGATGATGAACCAATAACCTACCAAGAGGCTATGAATGGACCAGACTCCGACAAATGGCTTGAGGCTATGAAATCCGAAATGGACTCCATGTATGCAAACCAAGTTTGGAACTTTGTGGAACCACCTGAAGGGGTACGACCTATAGGGTGCAAATGGGTCTTCAAGAAGAAGACCGACATGGATGGGAATGTACAGACATTCAAAGGGCGACTGGTGGCTAAGGGTTTCAAGCAAATTCATGGTATTGACTATGATGAAACCTTTTCCCCTGTTGTCATGGTAAAGTCTATAAGGATATTGCTTGCTATTGCTGCGTATTATGACTACGAGATCTGGCAGATGGATGTCAAACGGCTTTCCTTGATGGAAACCTCCTTGAGGAAGTGTACATGACACAACCCGAGGGTTTTGTATCCCCAAATGAAGCCACTAAAGTATGCAAGCTGAATAAGTCCATTTATAGACTGAAGCAGGCCTCTCGAAGTTGGAATCTTCGTTTTGATGAGAAAATCAAAAAATTTTGTTTCATCAAGAATGAAGATGAGCCTTGTGTTTACAAGCGAATCAGTGGGAGCATTATTGTCTTTTTGATATTGTATGTAGATGACATACTGTTGATTGGGAATGACATTCCTACCCTGAAAGTTGTTAAGAGCAACCTAGGGAACTGCTTTTCTATGAAGGACTTGGGTAAAGCGACTTATATTCTCGGTATTAAGATCTATAGAGATAGATCGAAGAAGTTGCTGGGTTTGACCCAGAGTACATACATTGAGAAGGTGTTGAAGCGGTTCAACATGCTTGGGTCCAAAAGGGTACTTTTACCCATGTCTCATGGTGTGAATCTCTCTAAGGACCAGTGTCCAAAATCTTGTGAAGATAAGGACCGCATGAAGTTGATTCCATATGCTTCGGCAATTGGATCAATCATGTATGCAATGTTATGTACTCGACCCGATGTCTCCTTTGCTTTGAGCATGACTAACAGGTATCAGTCAGACCCCGGTGAGTGTCACTGGATTGCAGTCAAGAATGTCCTGAAGTACTTGAGAAGGACAAAGGATGTGTTCTTGGTGTATGGTGGAGAGGAAGAGCTCGATGTAAGTGGTTACACGGATGTCAGCTTCCAAACTAATAGGGACGACTCAAAGTCTCAGTTAGGGTTTGTGTTTTGCCTTAATGGAGGAGCTGTGAGCTGGAAGAGTTCCAAGCAAGAGACAGTTGCTAATTCTACAATAGAAGCTGAGTATATCGCTGCAGCTAATACAGCGAAGGAGGCTGTATGGATTAGAAAATTCATCGGCGAGCTTGATGTAGTTCCTAGCATTGTTGGTCCCGTAGTTCTCTACTGTGATAACAATGGTACAATTGCACAATCTAAGGAACCTAGATCCCATCAGCGCTCCAAGCACATACTTCGGCGGTTCCATATTATTCATGAGATTGTCGAACGAGGAGATGTGAACATTTGCAGAGTGCCGACTGAGGAGAATATTGCGGATCCACTGGCAAAGCCTCTCGTGCAGAGAAGGCATGATGGTCATACTAGATCAATGGGTATGCGATACCTAAATGATCAGCTCTAGTGAGAATCTTGTGGGTTGCATGTAAACATATATTCTGTTTGCTGTTTGTTATTTATTCATATGATGAATTATGTACCGAAATTTAATTTTACAATTAATGGCAAGTTCTTTTATTATGATTTCTCTATGCGATAGTTAAATGTTAACATAATAAATACCCTCAGAATGTTCGCTTCCATAGGACATCAAGTACGTGACTTGAATGTGAGAGCCTATGATTTATTTGAAGCTTCATTCTTAAAAGGTCCCTGGTCGTTGTATCATCATAGAAACTAAGGGTGATGATGACACATTAAGACTAGCACGTGTGTTGACTAATGACCAGTTCTCACAGGTCATGATATTGTGATATCAAGTCATCACGTGGGTACTTGTTAATGAACAAGTTGTACTGGACAGACCCAACCTGAGACTACTCTGTGGATTGTTATTTAAACGTGTCACGAGTAGGTCTCAATTGACCATGGTGTTGTGATCCTTTGACCTGAAGTCACAGCATTCATCAAGTGAGGAAGAGCGTGCTTTGATGTCATCTAAAGTCTTCCTTGAGAAAGGTTGATGATAAGGGTGATTGTTGGGCACGTTACGAATCATTTGGGTGTTTGTGTGTGAGCAGATATGAGATTTGTCCTCCTATGTGACAGGAGTTGCATCTATGGGCCCCTTGATGGAACTGGACTGAGAAATGCATGGACATGCTTGGTTGAGTCAATATGTGATATTGGACTCACCATTCTCTGGAAGTCCGTTCTAGATCAAGAAACTTGGATTGAGCTAATATGAGGGTGACACGCTCCATGCCTCTAGTTCTTTCCGGATGTAAGGGACAAAGGGACAAAGACAATGCTGGAACATTGTTCATATAGGCTTTTGAGTTATGAACTCTTATTGCTTGGGTAGCAATGATGCATTTCTAGATGTCGCTCATTGTTTGTGAGGTTTTTGGTTTGATACTTTCAAGATCAAGTGGGAGACTGTTGGAGTTACCATGGTGATCTAGAAGTGGTCAAACATGTAATCTCACTGCTAACGCGATATGAGCCTGCAGGGTCGCACATAAGAGCATGTGGAGAAGTTGGAAGATTGACTGTGTTGGTAAGGGTTACCAATCACCATACAGATGGGGGTCAAGCAAACGTTGCCAAGGAGATTCGTCGAGAATCGTCGAGTATGACTCGCCGACTCTCGACGAGTTCGTCAAGAATGATTCGTCGGGAATCGTCGAGTATGACTCGCCGACTCTTGATGAGTTCGTCGAGAATCATTCATCGCGAATGATCCATCGAGAATCGTCGAGTATGACTCGCCGACTCTCGACGAATTCGTCGAGAATCGAATTGTTTGATTCCCGGCGATTGGTGATACTCGACGATTCCATCCTTGATTCTCGTCGATTCTGCAGATGATTCTCGTCGATTCTGTCTGTTGATTCTCGCCGAATCTGGATCTCATTCTCGCCGAACCTGGAGCTCATTCTCGGCGAATGATTCTGAAACCCTATGCTGTGTGGTCTGCAGATAGCGATACTCTTATGTCTTTTTATACCTTTGGTATAAATATGGACTTAGGGTTTTGGGATGGATATAGAGTGTGTGTTTCTCCTGCGGCCGAATCGAACCCGACGGAAGCATTCCGCCGTGCCAATCCGCCAATTCCCGAACCCCGCCGGACGGAAGCATTCTGCCGCCTCGCTCGTTCCGCCGACCTCCTCTCCGGCGATAGTCGCCGGTGTTGCTATTCCTGGCACGGACCTAACAGTCCGTGGAAGTGCAAGGTGCAGTTGATCTCCTTCCCGACCCTTCGTGCGACGAAGCTCGGTGTTCTCCTGCTCGTGTGGATTTCTGTAGAGACGTAGACATTATTCTACGTGGAACTCGCCACCGACAAGGACTCATAGCTTGGAGCATCTTTGTTGAGTTTTGACTCAACACCGGAAAGGTAACTTTGACCTAGTTGTTTGTTAACTTCTTGATTCAATATTCATGGCCCGATCCCAAATCTATTTTGGGTTATTCTCGATTTTTTTACTTCCGCTGCGTGCACAAGTGTTGTGCCACCCTCCTAGAAAACCCAACAGGTACCTCTCGTGGAATCCCAAGTACCTTTGCTTCGATAACGGTCCCACTACCAGGCTCTCACTAGCTGGCAGGGCAGGCGTACCTCTCGTGGAGGCCCAAATACCTTTGCTCCGATGACGGTCCTGCTGCCAGTATCTCACTAGCTGGCAGGGCAGGCGTACCTCTCGTGGAAGCACAAATACTTTTGCTCCGATGACGGTCCCGCTGCTAGGCTCTCATTAGCTGGCAGGGTCGGAGGTACCTCTCGTGGAAGCCCAAGTACCTTTGCTCCGATGACAGTCCCACTGCCAGGCTCTCATTAGCTGGTAGGGCCGGTGGCAAATCTCGTGGAAGCCTAAGTACATTTACTCCGATGATGGTCCCGTTGTTAGGCTCTCACCAGCTGGCAGGGCAGACGTACCTCTCGTGGAAGACCAAGTACCTTTTCTTCGATGACGGTCTCACTGTGAATATCTCATTAGCTGGCAGGGCCGGTGGTATCTCTCGTGGAATCCCAAGTACCATTGCTCCGAAGACGGTTCCACTGTCAGGCTCTCACTAGCTGGCAGGGCCGGCGTACCTCTCGTGGAAGCCCAAGTACATTTGCTCCGATGACGATCCCGCTTTCAGGATCTCATTACCTGGCAGGGCCGGTGGTAACTCTCGTGGAAGCCCAAGTACCTTTGCTACGATGACGGTCCCGCTGCCAGACTCTCCCTAGCTGGTAGGGCAGGCGCACCTCTCATTGAAGCCCAAGTACCTTTGCTCTGATGACGGTCCTGCTGCCAGGCTCTCATTAGCTGGCAGGGTCGGTGGTACCTCTCGTGGATGCCCAAGTACCTTTGCTCCGATGATGGTCCCGCTGTTAGGCTCTCACTAGCTGGCAGGGCCGACATACCTCTCGTGGAAGCCCAAGTACCTTTGCTCCGATGACTATCCCGTTGTCAGGCTCTCATTAGCTGGCAGGGCCGGTGGTACCTCTTGTGGAATCCTAAGTACCTTTGCTCTGATGACGGTCCCGCTGCCAGGCTCTCACTAGCTGGCAGGGCAGGCGTACCTCTCGTGGAAGCCCAAGTACCTTTGCTCCGATGACGGTCCCGTTGCTAGGATCTCATTAGCTGGCAGGGTCGGTGGTACCTCTCGTGGAAGCCCAAGTACCTTTGCTCCGATGACGGTCCAACTGCCAGGCTCTCACTAGCTGGCAGAGCAGGCATACCTCTTGTGGAAGCCAAAGTACCTTTGCTCCGATGACGGTCCTGCTACCATCTTTCATTAGCTGGCAGGGCCGGTGGTACCTCTCATGGAAGCCCAAGTAACTTTGCTTCGATGACGGTCCTGCTGTCAGGCTCCTACAAGCTGGCAGGGCAGGCGTACCTCTCGTGTAAGCCCAAGTACCTTTGCTCCGATGACGGTCCCGCTGCCAGGCTCTCACTAGCTAGCAGGGTAGGCGTACCTCTCATGAAAGCCCAAGTACCTTTGCTCCGATGACGGTCCCGCTGCTAGGCTCTCATTAGCTGGCAAGGCCGGTGGTACCTCTCGTGGAATCCCAAGTACCTTTGCTCCGATAAGGGTCCCGCTGCCAGGCTCTTATTAGCTGGCAGGGCTGGTGGTACCTCTCATGGAAGCCCAAGTGCCCTTGCTCCGATGACGGTCTCGCTGTCAGGCTCTCACTAGCTGGCAGGGCACGCGTACCTCTCGTGGAAGCCCAAGTACCTTTGTTCCGATGACGGTCCTGCTGCCAGGCTCTCATTATCTCGCAGGACCGGTGGTACCTCTCGTGAAAGCCCAAGTACCTTTGCTACGAAGACGGTCCCACTATCAGGCTCTCACTAGCTGGCAGGGCCGGCGTACCTCTCGTGGAAGCCCAAGTACCTTTTCTCCGATGACAGTCCCGCTGCCAGACTCTCATTAGCTGGGAGGGCCGGTGGTACCTCTCATGGAAGCCCAAGTACCTTTGCTTCGATGATGGTCCCGCTGCCAGGCTCTCACTAGCTTGTAGGACATGCATACCTCTCGTGGAAGCCCAAGTACCTTTGCTTCGATGACGGTCCCACTGCCAGGCTTTCATTAGGTGGCAGGGCCGGTGGTACCTCTCGTGAAAGCCCAAGTACCTTTGCTCCGATGACGGTCTCGCTGTCAGGCTCTCACTACCTGGCAGGGCCTGTATACCTCTCGTGGAAGCCCAAGTACCTTTGCTCTGATGACGGTCCCACTGCCAGGCTCTCATTAGCTGGCAGGGCCGGTGGTACCTCTCGTGGAAGCCCAAGTTCCTTTGCTCCGATGACTGTCCCGCTGTCAGGCTCTCATTAGCTGGCAGGGCTGGTGGTACCTCTCGTGGAAGCCCAAGTACCTTGCTTTAATGACAGTCCCGCTTCCAGGCTCTCATTAGCTGGCAAGGACGGTGGTACCTCTCGTGGAAGCCCAAGTACCTTTGCTCCGATGACGGTTCCACTGTAAGGCTCTCACTAGCTAGCAGGGCAGGCGTACCTCTCATGGAAGCCCAAGTACCTTTGCTCCGATGACGGTCCCGCTGCTAGGCTCTCATTAGCTGGCAGGGCCGGTGGTACCTCTCGTGAAAGCCTAAGTACTTTTGCTCCGATGACGGTCCCGCTGTCAAGCTCTCATTAGCTGGCAGGGCTGGTGGTACCTCTCATGGAAGCCCAAGTACCTTTGCTCCGATGACGGTCCCGCTGTCAGGCTCTCACTAGCTGACAGGGTAGGCGTACCTCTTGTGGAAGCCCAAGTACCTTTGCTCTGATGACGGTCCTGCTGCCAGGCTCTCATTAGATGGCAGGGTCGGTGGTACCTCTCGTGGAAGCCCAAGTACCTTTGCTCCGATGATGGTCCCACTGTCAAGCTCTCACTAGCTGGCAGGGAAGGCGTACCACTCGTGGAATCCCAAGTACCTTTGCTCCGATGACCGTCTCGCTGTCAGGCTCTCACTAGCTGAAAGGGTTGGCGTACCTCTCTTGGAAGCCCAAGTATCTTTGCTCCGATGACGGTCCCGCTGTCAGGCTCTCACTAGCTGGTAGGGCAGGCGTACCTCTCGTGGAAGCCCAAGTACCTTTGCTCCGATGATGGTCCTGCTGTCAGGCTCCCACTAGCTGGCAGGGCAGGGATACCTCTCGTGGATGCCCAAGTACCTTTGCTCCAATGACGGTCCCATTGACAGGCTCCCACTAGCTGGCAGGGCAGGCATATCTATAGTGGCTGCCCATTTCTTTTTACCCGGAGGGGGTCTTGCCACCCAGGCTCCCATCAGCTAGCATGGCAGGTTGACCCCTCCGGGAGGTTGAGTGTTTTTAACCCGGAGGGGTTCTCTCCACCCAGGCTTCCATCAGCTGGCATGGCAGGTTGACCCCTCCGGGAGGTTAAGTGTTTTTTTACCCGGAGGGGGTCTCGTCACCCAGGCTCCCATCAGTTGGCATGACAGGTTGACCCCTCAGAGACGCCTTGTGTTTTCTCCAAACCGCAAGAAAAAGCTACACTCAGCGAATAAGTTGGGTTGGATGGTTCTTTCCGAGCGTTGAACTCGCCCGAAAAGAGCGGGGATTATGTACAACCCCGTATTCGTAGAGTAGGTCCCCCACGACAGGCGCAAGACCAGTTATATGTTTTTTAAGCTTTTGAGAGATTTTGCACCCTTGGTGGCCAATTTAGGCTTAGCCCTTGTCATATACTAGTAGGGGGAAGAAAAATTTTCCTCCCCCTTGGCTCTTTTTTGGGGGGCGGGGGCGGTAAGTTGGCCGACACCCGCCCCCGGCTTAATAGGTGTGAGGCGTGAGCAGCGGGATCGGCTGGAGGCCAGGATCCCACCCCCTGCACCCTAGACCTGGGTAAGGGGAGACTGGCCGGGAGGTTAGCTCGCGGGGGCGAGAGCGGCCTGCGGCTAGGCTCTCGCTCCGGGTGGTTAGTTCGCGGGGGCTAGAGCAGCCTGCGGCCAGGTTCTCGCCACGGACGATTAGCTCGCGGGGGCGAGAGCGGCATGCGGCCAGTCTCTCGCCCCGGGCGATTAGCTTACGAGGGCGAGAGCGGCCTGCAGCCAGGCTCTCGCCCCGGGCAATTAGCTCGTGGGGGCGAGAGTAGCCTGAGGCCAGGCTCTCGCCTCAGGCGGTTAGCTCGCGAGGGCGAGAGCGGCTTGCGACCAGGATCTTGCCCCGCGCGGTTAGCTCGCGGGGGCAAGAGCGGCCTGCGGCCAGGCTCTCGCCCACGCGGTTAGCTCGTGGGGCAAGACCGGCCGGCGGCCAGGGTCTCGCTCGCGCGGTTAGCTCGCGGGGCGAGACCGGTCGGCGGCCTGGGTCTCGCCCACGCGGTTAGCTCGTGGGGCGAGACCGGCCGGTGGCCACGGTCTCGCCCGCGCGGTTAGCTCGCAGGGAGAGACCGGCCGGCGGCCAGGGTCTCGCCCGCGCGGTTAGCTCGCAGGGCGAGACCGGCTGGCGGCCAGGGTCTGGCCCACGCGGTTAGCTCGCGGGGCGTGACCGGCCGATGGCCACGGTCTCGCCCGCACGGTTAGCCCACTCATCTCGGGTACCCGGGGAGGTGGGGGTATGGCTTGGTCTCCTCCCGCCCTTGGACCTCTTTTGACCACGCTTTTATCGTTGTGCCCTCGGGGTGGAGTTACCTCATTTCCCCCCGGTGTGGATGTTTCCTATTGGCTCAGGGCATATTTTTCATAGGGGTATTTGTGACCTTTTGGTCCCTAGGATTGGAAAAACTATAAATAGACTCCCTTGGGTACCTTTGGAGGGATGAGTTTTTTTTTGAATTCCTCCTCCTTAGGCTTCTTCTTGGTTGAGTAAGAGAGCTCTCCAAGGTACCCAGCTCAGCCATTGGTGAGGGAGGTGAAGTGCTCTTGTGACCTTTCGGGTGTGTGGTGGGACCTCCACGCTAGAGTCGAGGGTCTGTTCCTAGTTTCCCAAGTCTTTGGTCCGTGACGTTCCCCCGAGTGTAGTAGGTGTGAGGTCACCCCTCTTTTGGGATCACGAACTCCACGAGAGGTCAATTTTGGCTTCAACATAACCATTGTTGAAAAAGCCAAGTAAATGTCTCCTCTTTTTCGTCAGCCAAAAGTGTGCATCCTAATAAAATTGATTGTCTATGATGGTTTACACCGGTAAATGATGCAAAAAGGCATCATAAGAGTATTAGTTGTATAAGCCACATCAAATATAAGTACATCTCAAAAAGTAAGATAATCTTTCCTCGATCTAGAATCGGCCCAAAATATAGATCTCGGAAAACTGTCTTCATCCAACTCTATAGAAAAAAAATTGTGCATCTAGACTTTGTTGTAATTGTAGATATTAGAAAACTAGAACTCCTTCCCTGCCAATCTGATTATTTCTCTATTTCCGCAAATGATCTGTAACATTTTGAGAGCATATACTTGTACCTAATCCACTTGCATTTAATGCTTTTGCTATGTTTGATGACCCAATTCCAGATTGATGTAAATCTTCAATCACTTTTGTTGCTAGTATGCTTTTATGTGATCTATGCTTCCTTGTTTTTCTTGGTGTGTTCAATGCATGGTTATGCTCTTTAACAAATGCAGAAACAAACCATTTACCGTATTTATTTTTTCTCACATCTAACTTCGCTCCACATCCGACCCTTGTATCATGTCATCGCCTTATATTTGTGGAAGATTCAGTTATATTAGGTATAATTTTTTTTGCCATATTTATCACAGACAAAAATTTTCCATACCAAATCTCCTGTAATTCTAGATTTGCTACTAGAATTTTTCCTGATTCCAAACCCTGATTTCCTTGCGTAACAATTATAGAAATTGCAAACTTCATTCAAATCATCAAATTCAAGGCCAATGTAAGGTTTATTAGTTTGAGCAAGACTAAAATTTGAACCCTCTTCTACTGCGTCAATATCTTGAGAATGAGTATTAATATCATCAATACGCAATGGAGATGAACCTGAAGTTTCTATTGTGACTCATCCTATTTCATAGTAGAATAATGTTTAATACACTAGTATTGGACATGAAAAGTAGCATAATAACTGATTAGTAATGAAAAAGTAGCATATTAACTAATTAATACACTAGTATTGGACTCCTACACTAGTACTGGACATGACTCAACTTGCATTAATAGCTATTTTTGAATGAATGAAAAATCGGGTATTACCTTCCTGTTTTATTTCCTGTGACAATCCACTCTTCCGGCAAGGGATTACCCTAAGAGGCAAAATCTGGGGCTGAAGGTGTAAGGAGGTAAGTACCAGTAAGAGTGGATGCCGACAGTAGGTGTAAGTTGTTCAGTGAGGTGGTGGTCGGTCGGAGTGGATGCGGTGTGAGAAGGTCAGCCCTAGATTTTTTCCACTGCCCTTCAGCTTTCCGGTTGCAGGGAGGGCACGGGATGTGATGGAGAAGAGGAAATGCAATATTCGGCGGGCAGCCTGGTGAAGATACGACGTGATAGAGAAGAGGAGATTGGCGTTGATGTTTTTGGCGAGCAGCCCGGTGAAGAGATGGCAAAAAGGAGAAGTATCAGGGGATTAGGTTTTGATTGCGTGGACACACACACACACACACACACACACACACACACATATATATATATATAGTGGGCATTCTTGTTTGTGGATTAATGTTATTCAACTGCTTCCGCTAGAGTTTGGCTTTGTGTAAGGTTATATAGATGTATGGTTTCATTTCGTAATTCCTTAATCTGTTTGTTTAATATGACATGAGATCCCGACTAGACCTACTATTATATTATTCGTGATGGGCAGGGTGTTATAATGGGCGAACCTTCGATCCGGGGTAATGAGAGGTCATTAGGGCATGGCCCTGGTGGTGTGTCCTTACCACAAGTAAGATGGGTGCACCTTCGGTTTGGGGAAAATAAGGACTACGGTGATGCTGATTATTGTCGGTTGGACGAATGAGCTTCGAGCATTTCTATGACAACAAAGTTAGGAGAAACAAACACATTGCATTAAATGAAAGCTAAAGTTCACATATAAACATAGGCTAATAAGGTTGTTAGAATCAGAAATTATTTTTTTAACCATCAGGCAGGGTAAATAGAGATAAAATTACGAAGTCAGAGGGTAATAGAGCACTTATTCTTGACTCCATGTTTTTCCTTGAGCGCCGTAATTAGTGAAATAACAAGATGTGCTAGCTTGATAAGCGTCCAGAAAAGGATTGTTGAAGTATTGCTGCATAATCAGAATTTGCTTGAATAATGACAAACTGCACATCATAGGTTACTTGTAGGGGTTCTTTACCCATAGCGATCTAGAGAGTGATGGTGTCTAAGACTTGTACTGGAGTGCTCCCCGGGATGCGCACACTAGTAGACATTTGCTCGATACTTTCATTTGTTAGTTTGAGTTGAAGCAGTGTTAGACAAAAATAATATATTGGTTGTTATCTCATTATCTACCAAAAGTCGATTTATTTTGGTTGGAGGCTTCCCGATAATTATGATTATACTTATCGGGCTTTGATGGGGGACTGGTTCTTTCTTTGTTTATATAAACTGATCAATGATCCCAAAATGAGCAAATCGTTCAACTTCCTATCTTAGGATATTGCATTCTTCGGTATCGTGACCAGGTCCATAATGATATTCACAGTATTTAGAGAGATCTCCTCGATTTGGAGTGAGCGACCTGAGTTTTTGTAAGACAGGAAGCTTGCGAATAACTAGAAAGATCTTACTCTTGATAAACATTGAGTGACGTAAAACTTTGACTCTAGCGATATTCTCTTGTCCAATAAGCATTTGCGTGATGTTCACAGCTCTTTTTGGGTTCTGGGCATGAACTATTTTCTTGCTTCCCTTTTCTAGTCTTTTGCTGGTGTACAATCCCATATCCGGCAAGTGGAGATCGATAGGAGCCAGACTAGCCAACTCAGGCAAGCCGGGCCCCTGGTGTCGAGTCCATTCGACGCCTTCCATTGGAGTCAAGTCCACTCGACGCCTTCCGCCCTGGCATCGAGTGAGGCTTGTCCGCTCGAAGCCTCTTAGCGTTGAGTGACATATCGATAGACCCGTCGGCTTGCACGAGTGGGGTAGGGCGAAACAGGGGGAGTGGAGCAGCAGGCTCGTACTTGCCTATGGCTCTCGGCAGGCAGTTGGCGAATGGGGCATTTCTGGCCCAAACTCTCCTAGGGCCAAAGGGAGACGGAGAGTGCTAGCACCATCGAGCACTCGCCACCCCATGCAAGTGGAGGTTTTCAAGGGCCACTTGCCTAGTATTGTATGATGTATTTTTACCATTCTACTCCCATTGGTCTGCCCATAACCTTTCAGAACAGCGGAGTTACGCTATTGGTAGGCCAATCTGGACTGCATATAGCTATTTAGAATAGCGGAGGTTGGCTGTTGGCAGACTATTTTTCAGAAAACTATAAAGACTCAAGTGGTACCTCAGAAGGCATACTTACTCGTGCCATGGTCTTCTTGCGCTTTTTGAGGTATCCTTAGCTCAACACTTGGCTAAGGAGGGGAAGCACTCTAAGATCTTTCGGGTGTGTGGTGGGACCTCCGTGTTGGAGCCTTGGGTCCATTTATTGTTCTAAGTCTCTAGTTATTTGAGCTTGTGAGGGATAAGTAAGCGCGAGATCACCCCTTCACCAAGGGTTCAAAATCCATAGAAGCCGTTTTTTAGTTTCAACATTTGGGTTGAGCGTGGAGAGTGATCAGCACCGAAAATCTTTAGTGAGCTCGATGACTGGAGGAGAAGGACAAGGTTTGGGTAGGGCCGACTTGCCACCCCCTCCCCCTCTCAATCCCCTCGGGATGTTCGAGGATTTCTGGAAAGAGGTATGCAATCTCGTCATGCTCGCACTCGAAACTCGCGCCGAGTGCTCAACCCCAGCGGACCCAGTTTTTGCAGCCCCAACCTTGGGCGAGAATGCCCCCGATAGGCGACCTGGGAAGGAGGTAGTAGAGGAGGGGAGGAAGCGAGATCTGCAGGGGCGAGTGTTGTTCCCCAGCTCAACAAGTGGAGGTCGGATCAGCGAGATGGGTGTGCGAGATCCCTCGGCTCGCCCAGCAGGGGGAGGCATCCCCTTCAGCGACTTGGTCTCATCCGCCCCAGTTCCATAGGAGTTTTGTGAGCCGGAGATGTCCTACTACACAAGGAAGGCCAATCCAATTCAACATATCTAGTGGTTTGAGGATGTGGTCTCGATCTAGCAGATGTCGGATGCATTCAAGTGTAGGCTCTTCGTCATCACCCTCAAGGAATAGGCAAGAGATTGGTTCCACCAGCTGCCAGCCAGTTCCATCTACTATTTTGAAGACCTACGTCGGGTTCATGCTGAGGTTCACCACTTTCAAGAAGAGGAAGAGGGAGTCCGAGTCTCTGTTCCACATCAAGAAGGGGGTGAACGAGACTCTAGAGAGTTATGTGGACCAGTTACAGGAGGAGGTCCTCCTAGTTCAGAAGGATCCAGGGCACACCCTAATGATGACCTTTACCTTAGGGATGCAGCAGGGCTTCTTTAGGATGGAGCTGAAGAGGGTGCATCCTCTCTCCTTTGAGGAGCTGATGGAGAGGGCAGTTAGGGAAGTCGATGGGGAGGCATCGAACCTCAAGTTTGCAAGGAAGTTGGCCAGGTGGGACGTAGAGAAGGTGCCGATAGATGGCAAGGGCCAAGAGGTGCGGAAGTCCGAGCCTAGGTAGAGGGATCAGTTGCAGCGGTACTAGCAGCCGAGGTGGGGGTGTTAGGAGCCAAACAATCAGCTCGGCTGGAGGCAACCGGAGTGGACGGACCAGGGCAAACGGAGAGGTTTCCATGGAGGAGATGATTGCTAGGGGGGCCATGGTCAGTTCAACCCTCCAGGATGAAGGCAGGGCTGGATGTCTCCTCTCCCCAATCAATGTCAGGCTATTGAGATAGCCCAGGGGAGGAGAAGAGGCTAGCCGAGGAGAAGGCGGGAAGTTAGGGTGGAGTTGACCTATTGCATTTCCCACCAGGAAGAGGGCCATGTCACGGCCACGTGCTCGGAGTTCCTCGAGATGAGGGGTAATAGGGAGCAGTAGCAAAAACCTCGCCAGAAGGTGCGGATTGAGGAGGTCGTGACCAGGGGAAAGGAGGATAGGTACGAGGACCAGGCTGATGTCGGAGCCCAAGGAGGGATCAGGGTAATCCATGGGGGGGGGGTTCGAGGCTGCTCGGAAGGCGAGCCTTCAAACCATGTACCATCAGAGCGTTGGCTCCACGTCCCAAACCCCACCCCCGAATGAGAAGATCACTTTCTAAAGGAAAGATATGCCGGATCACGAGGATCCTTTCTGCGACGCATTGGTCATCCAGATCTTGGTCGAGAATTTCATTATCTCCCGGATCCTCGTCGACAACAGGAGCTTGGTCAATGTCATCTTCAAAAAGGTGTTTGACATAATGAAGGTGGAGGCCCAGAGGGTGTTGGCCTCAGAAGGACCTCTGTTCGGGTTCCCGGGAGAGAGGAAGGAAGTGGAAGGAGGAGTGAGACTCCATGTCATCCTAGAGGGCAGTCCAGGAACTGCAGATTCGTCATTGTTGACTCCCCCAACAGCTACAACGCCATTTTTGGATGGCCCCTCATCAACGCCTTCCACTGTGTACCCTTCTCCTTCCATCAGTGCTTGAAGTTCAATGTCGAAGGAATCCAGGTCAGGGTCCGAGGAGATCCCAATGTGGCAAGGGAGTGTTATATCACTGCGGTGAACTCCGTCTCTTGGCAGGGGGGAGCCAAATAAATGGAGAGGAGGATAGAGGAGCTATTCAGGCAGAGGGCCGGAGTAGAGGCAGAGGAGATGGAAATGTAGGAGGAGATTCGTACCCAGGTTGAAGCGGCGGAAGGAGATCTGGAGGAGTCGGTTGAGGTAATGGCCATAGAAGTAGCAGAGGAGGAGGAGGTTCCAGTCCCAGCTGAGGGGGTTGCCAGCGAGTGGGAGGAGCAGCCTCAGCTGGAGGCTGCGGAAGAGGTGGTAGAGATAGAGGTTCTCACCCGTGAGGGTGTTGGGTATTGTATCCACAATAATCTAGATTTGTATGAAGTCACTCTTGAACTAAGATGAATTAGGTTATATTTGATTTTCTGTTTTAGTTATGTGTTTGTAGGACTTATTGCCAAGTGTAGACCAATATCAGTTTATAATGGGTCACCAAACACAGGACCATACAATGTAATCCCTCATTGTATGATCCATGGTGTTGACTCATGTGTAGCCTCTCTATTGGGATACACTTTATTTTCAAGCACTAGGTCTAATAAAAGAAGACATGATGCAATTTGGATTGAAGAAGTAAAATTTTCTTAAAGCTGAAAATTATTCTAAGTGTTTTACTCGAGTGAAATAATTTTACTCGATAAGAAACCTTAGAAGCACTCGAGTAAGGTATTATCTGAAATTCGAGTAAGGAAGTGGCTCTCGAGTAGCTTAAATCTAGCTGTCGAGAAGCCAAGTCCAGTACTCAAGTATACCTTCTCTCCCTCTAGAGTGATCAGCTTTTAGTTCTCAGAAATTTCTAAGTATAGCACTCGAATAGTCTAGTTGAGTAGTCGAGTAGTTGAGCAGTTTATTTCGAGTGACAGAAGAATAGATCTCGAGAAGATTCCAACACCACTCGAGTAGTAAACCCTTGTACTCGAGTAGTTTGTTTAGTACTCGAGTAGTCCAGGTTCAGTACTCGAGTGATCATCATTTACTCAGGAATCTTCTCTAAGTCCAAGCTCTCGAGAAGTCCGTTTCCACCTCTCGAGATGTACCTCTAGCACTCGAGTGATCCCTTATCCACTCGAGTGATTTCATACTCTATCCAGTATATCTATAAATACCTCCTCTCGAGTAGTCAGAGCTATCCACTTGAGAGCCAGTTAAAGCACTAGAGTAGTATAATTCTTACTCGAGAAATGCTGACTTCATTTCTGAATTTTCCTTAAGTCTCTATCAGATCGAAATTTTGAATTCTTTGATATGACTGGTCCACGTGGCCATCATTAATGACAATTATAACTGTTAGGGAGATCTTATAAAAGGTTCTGTCATTATGACTAACCCTAAGCATGTGATTTCTATTATTCTAAGTTTCTGGATCGACCGACATCTTCCGTTTTATACAGAAGCCGCCATTCTTCTTCAAGATCGCCAAGGATACTTTTGATCCAGATCGACTTACAGATCAAGAGATTCTTCATTCTTCATCTACTCCTTGATCGTGTGAGTCTAAGTTTCTCAGAACAGATCTAGACGAGATTCTTCTTCTACAAATTCTGATAAAGCCAAAAAGTTTAAGAAAGAAGACCTAGGGATAGATTTTCGGATCTGAGAAGGAATTATTGTTTGTATTTTCAGATTTCTTTTTAATCTTGTAGGAGATTATTCTCTGAATGTAGGAGCTTTGTTCTCCGAGTTGTAGGAAGTTTTCATCTTTCGAGTGTAGATCCCTTTTTGGATCGAGTTGTAGGAACGTTGTTCCGAGTGGTATGATTGTTTTCAATCCGAGATTAGTGGAGTAGCCGAGTCTAGCGTATTGCTAGATCGGTGAGTGGAAAGTGGACGTACCCAAGATTGGGTAACCACTATAATTCTTGGTGTCCTCTGTGAATGCTTCAGGCCTCGGGCAGCAAACTAAGTGGTACAGCGCAGACAGCTAGCTATGGACAGCTAGTCGAGGCTAAGTGGATATTACAGAAAAAATTTAATCAACTAACTATAGCTAAGTGACATTTAAAAATAAAAAAAAATAGCTAACTATAGCTAAGTAAAAATTAAGATTTTTTTATAAAATAGCTAGCTATAGCTAGCTTTAGCTAGCATAATTTGATTTTTTTTTAATTCTATTTTAAATTTAATCAGATTTGACAATAACATGAGTTAAAAAAAATTAACCATTTGATTTTGTCTCAAATTAAAATTTTTTATATAAACAAACTTCTCTCATCTCTAAAATGTCTGTCAATAGCCATTTTGACCTAAACTCACCCCCTATAAAAATAAACCCGATCTCTACGGTTTCCATTAAATATGCTAACTCACGGCATTTCACTCTAAACCCGGCTCCTCGCAAACCCTACCCTCCTCCCCCGACCTGTCGCAAAAAACAACTCCGCGCTCACACCACCAACTCTCTCCTCCCTGAACAGATCTTCCTTTGCGCCCGACTCCCCGATCTCTGCGCATCCCGCACTGATACCCGCCTATTATTACATCAACGCCTTGCCCGTAAGTAGCCAGAAGACCGTTCCTTCCGTTTAGGGTTTCGTTTCTCTTTCTTCATTACAACTTGTTTTTCCTCCTGTTGCCAGATCTTTTCGTGCACTGATACCCGGTGTCCGCCTCTTCAACAACCATCGCTGTAGTCCTGTTCGACGGCATCATTTTTACTCCACAATGGTTTCATTCCCCCTTTGCTCTTTGATAGATACCCAACAGCTCATGCACAGATCAACCCAAGGCTCCAGTGAATCATTTAGGTACCAGTGTTTGTTCTCCATAGTTGCGATCTTACAGATTCTCCTATCTGTTTTTGAAACGTTTTACATTTCGTTTATTAGAAAATCTAAAAGTACATATCTACAAATCGTTTTTCAATTCGTTCTTAATTTCGTTTCTTAATTCGTTTTTAAAACCGTTCTTGATTATGAGTTGTGATATGGAACAACAACATGACATGTCTAAGTGATGACAGTATAATTGCACGTATTATGAGTTGTTAATAACTACCGTGATTATGAGTTGTGAAATTAAACCGTCATGCTAGTCGGGCCTGTAAAAGTAAGTTGCAACTTTTATTAGTAATTATTAGTTGATAATTATGAACAATAGTATAACTATGAGTTGGTAATATCACGACGGTATAGTTACAGGCCCGGTTAGCATAACGATATAATCAGTGGGGTTAATGTCAAAACAGATTAGCACATACCAACACCATTTTAAAGCTTTTAACAGGCCCGTCTAGCATTATGTTGTTCATTCCTTCCCTCTAGATATATTTTTAAATCTCCTGCTATAATTTCACAGCGAGCACAGTACCCCGTCAATTTTTGTGATTTACAGTTGAAGTTTTTTTATACTATCAATTCTAGCTCTCTCATGACTGTTAGGATGTCATCCATCACTTAAAGATCTCTACACAGTTTAAGCTTACACAGTTTAAGCTTTTAAATACAATTCTCTCTTTTATAAAATGCAAATTGGGATTTATAGCATGACAATAAGTATATGAATTACAATATAAATTGATGTCCATGTACTTTTCCAATGCATTTCAGTCTTAAGATTCATTACATTTAGAGGCAACATGTCTGTGAAAACCAACGACATGTTTGAGGATGAAGCATGCCACCCAAGCATTTCCGAACGAATCAAAAAATTCCTAAAGGAGCCCGTGGTTCTCAAGGCAGTGAGCGTAAAGCCGGTCGGAAAAGTTGTACCTGAATCTAAGCCGAGGAATGCATCTTCCATTCTATGGAAGGTCGATGTTATTGTTTCTGATAACAAGGGCGGTCGTTGGTTTCTCTGTAAACACAATGAATGTGTTATATTGGAGTTAATCAAGCAAACATGAAGTTATTTTTGTCAAAAATGGTGATGTATCTTATCTCTTTATTTTGTTTTCATAGAAATATGTATGTTCTGGTGAATGTGTTGAACTTCATGCTTCTTTCTCCTGCATATCTAAACTTTTGATTCTTGTTAGATGCACAAAATTGCACATACTCTTGAGGGAAGCTACCATGTTGCCCACTACATATATGCTGCTTGGTGGTTCTTCATTTCACTTGCTTTGAAGTAGAGCTATTCTTAGTAGATTTTCATTTTGATAAATGTTCAGATTTTAGGATGGAGAAATATATTGGTTAGCAGAGTTACCTAAAGATTTCAAAGCTCTTTTTTTATAGTTTGAGGGTCTGTTTGTCATGGCGGTGATGGTCGTGAATGTGATGTTTATGAAATGTCGTTCATGAACGCTCGACCTCATTCAAGGAACTCCATCTATGTGGGACTAATCTTTTATAATTGTAGCTAAGTGGAATTGCAAAAAAAAAATAGCTAACTATAGGTAAGTGGATTTGCAAAAATATTTTAAAGAAGCTAAATAAAGCTAAGTGAATTTGCAAGAAAAAAAATTAAAGTAGCTAACTATAGCTATGTGATAAAATAATGTGAAAAAAATAAAGCTAACTATAGCTAGCTGGCCAGCTATAGAAGGTCTGGAATGCTTGGTTGTTTCTTGTGCATTAGATCGCTAAAGTTTTTATTCCGCAAAAAGATGCACAACTCACCTATTCACCTCCCTCTAGGTGATTTAGGTAGAAAACTTAAACTCTATTTCAATTGGTATCAGAGGGAGGTTGATCATTAGAAGGTTAATACCTTGATCAGATCTGCCCTAAGTTTTCTCTAGAATTTTCCAAGCATGGACAAGGCCAAAAATTTTGTCAAGCTTCCTCTATGTACAAAGACAAACTTTCCCATGTGGAAAGAAAGAATCAAGTTCTTCATGTGGATCCAAGGATCTTCATGATCGTTGAAGATGGTCCTTATATCCCAATGACTGCCTCCACTATAGATCCTACAAGAAAAGTTCCTAAGAAACTAATGGATCTCGATAAGGATGAGATTGCACTTGTCTCATTAGACAAAAAGGACAAAAACATCATAGCAAGTGCAGTCGATGACTCAATGCTGCAAAATCTGATGCACTGCCAATCTGCAAAAGAGATGTATCGGTCCCTCATTACCTTGATGGAAGGTACAGAAGAAGTAAGGGATGATAGAAGATCCTTTCTGAATCAGAAGTATGAAGCCTTCCAGCAAGGACCCAAGGACACCATTGCTGACACATTTGAGAACTTCTTCAAGATAGTTAACGACCTAAGAGTATATGGCCGAGTCTTCACAAATGGAGAGCTGAACGCCAAATTTCTAAGGTCCCTAACTAAGGAGTGGGACAACAAAGTGTGTGTCATCCGAGAATTTGGCAAGTTAGCTGAGACTGATCCTCAGAACCTCTTCGGAAAGCTGATGTCCTATGAACTTTAAATCAATTCTAGAAAAGCTGAAGAAGAGAAGAGTGGGTTCTCTTCCAAGGAGAAGTCTGTTGCACTAAAGGCAGATAGTTTGAGGAAGGCCAAAGCAACTTCACCTGCTCCTGCACAAGTAGAGAATGAAGAAGAATCATCTGAGCCAAGCACTTCAGGATCAGAGCTATCTAAAGGAGGGTTCTCACTACTCTCAAGACAGTTCAAGAAATTCTTGAATAAGAAAAAGCAATGGAGAGGAAAGGATGCCTCATACAGAAGATCACAACATGATGGTGATCGATGCAAGAAGGGCTCAAGTAGTCAGGATAGGTATAAATCTAAACCAAATAAACATATTTCTACTGACATAGTTTGTTACTGTTGTAATAAGCCAGGTCATGTAATTGCTGATTGCCCCCATAAGAAGAAGAAGGGTGGTAAAAGAGAGGAGAAGAAATCCTCTTACCACAAGAAGAGAACAAAAAGAAGCCTGGTAGCCAGAAAGGGAAAGACTCTCAGTGACACTGATTTATCTTAGTCAAGTGAAGAAGAGGAAGCCTACTTTAGGCTAATGGCACATATTGACGAAGAAGAAGAGCCGTAATTCACTAGGGAGGTAAAATATCATACACCCCTCTCTGAATCTAATGTATCTGATCATGATCATGATGACAGCTCTTCTGACGATGAGTCTGAACTCATGGCCCGGTACAAGGAGTTGATCAAGGACTACGACAAATGTCAAAAGCTCGTGAAAACTCAGGCTAAAGAGATTAAGTCTCTAAAGGCCGTAGAGAACTCTCTGAGAGAGTAAGTCGTTAAGATGGACTCACTCAGAGAAGAATTGAGTACTACTGTTGAAGAGTATAGTAAGGCTCTCGAGCACCTTGATCTGAAAGAGAAGATCATCAAGGAACTGGAAGAGCAACTTGATGCTGAAAATAAGCTTGTTGAAATCTTCTCCAAGCCCAAGACTGTCATTCCACTAGTTGCTGAATTCTCAGCTCAGACCAAGGGTGCTGGCTTAGGCGATGTTGAGGCTCCTAGTAAATCCTCTAGGAGAAATAAGGCTCAATGAAAGAATAAGGCGACCAAGAAGGCTTTGGCCAAGGAAAAGGGGAAAGCTCCACAAGATCAGACTATATTTAAGAAGATTGTTTTTCCTACTAATAAGTTTGATCTTGACTCATCCTACGGTCACTTCACTAGGCCTACTTATGAAGAGCCCAAGTCGAGGTACCAAGGATGGGCTCGTCCTCGAAACTTAGGTGAAAGTGTCTTTAAAGCATCTTATGAAGAGATCACTCTTTAGAGCTATGACCCTTTTAATCATGATCATAACATCAAGAATGCTCCAAAAGTAAAGCCTATTGTTGAAAAGCCTATGAAGGAGAAAAAGCCTTGTGATTGTCCTCACCATGAAGCTTCTACCTCCAAGACTGCTACCCCTGCTAGACCTCTTTCTCTAAAAGTCAAGCATGAGAGAATTAGGCAAAGATACAATAGGTTTGACTGTTGGTGTTGTGGTAGAGTTGGTAACTTTGCCATCGATTACTTGTTTAATCCCAGAAACTATGTTACCCCTTAGTTTAACAATGTAAGAAAGACCGCTCACATTGTTAATTCATGTAGGGGGAGCAAGCTAACTAGAGACCAAAGACCCAAGCAAGTTTGGGTTCCTAAGGTAAATTGATTTTTGATTGCAGGAATGTCCAAAGAACACCAAAACTCCAATCTAGTACTTAGACAGTGGATGTTCTCGGCACATGATCGGGACAAGAATCCTACTTCAGAATTACTCACCAGTCGTGAACGGGCCAAAGGTCATCTTTGGAGGTTCTGACCGAGGAATAACGAAAGGCTATGGTATGATTACTAACGGTAGTGTATCTTTTTCGGATGTGGCTTATGTTGAAAGATTGGAACACAATCTCATAAGCATAAGCCAACTCTGCGACAAAGGATACACAGTTGAATTTCATGCTAATAAGTGTTTGATAAAATCGGTTGACAATTTGGAAACAATTTTATCAGGCACTTGTAGCAGGAATATATTTTGTTTGAATTTTATTTGTATAGACTCTTCTACACCACTGTGTCTTTTGGCAAAAGATAGTGCGTCTCTTGGTGACTAATTGCACAAGAGATTAACACATATTAATTTCAAAACTATTAATAAATTATTTTCTCTGAACTTAGTATGTGATGCCCCAAATGTTAAGTGCGTTAAAGATAGACCTTGTCATGCTTGTGTAAAAGGCAAGCAAATAAGGGTTATTTTTAAAAGCATCATAGGAAAAGACTCTAATAGGTGTTTACACCTACTTCATATGGACTTGTTCGGTCCACTGCAAGTTAGAAGTTTAGGAGGTAAGGATTATACATTGGTTATTATTGATGATTATTCACGCTTTGCGTTGGTGTTCTTTCTGAAATACAAGTAAGATACCTTCGATGTCTTTACAAATTTTGTCAGGCAGATCCAAAATGAATACAACTGCTCCGTAGTCAAAATTAGAAGTGACAATGGAACTGAATTCAAGTCTGGGGCCATGATAGAATTTTGTGAAAGTCTAGGTATCTTTCATAAGTTTTCCTCTCCCCATACTCCACAGCAAAATGGAGTAACTGAGAGAAGGAATATAACACTCATAGAGGCCTCCAGAACTATGTTGAGTGATGCTTCACTACCGGAGTACTTCTGGGCTGAATCCGTCAACACTGCATGTCACGTGCAAAATCGAGCACTCATAAATAAGAACCACAATAAGACGCCTTATGAACTTCTAAAGGCCAGAAAGCCTACTGTCTCATATTTTAGAATCTTTGGTTGTAAATGCTTCATTCTTAACAATGGTAAGTATCATACTACTAAATTTAGTGAAACGAGTTTTGAAAGTATTTTTGTAGGGTATAGTAGCCATCGTAAGGCATATAGGGTATTTAATAAGAAAACCCTGGTGGTAGAAGAATCTATACACGTTGTATTTGATGAGACGAGCTTACTGCAAAGTGGCTCTTCTAGTGTGTTGGTTGAAGATGTAGGTTCAAAGATGAAAGAACTGAAACAGAGTGAGCTGATGGAAGAAAAAAAAATGAAAAGTTCATCAAGATCACCACTCCAATCCCTATTGGATAGGTTGATGATCAAGATGAAGAAGTAACCCAAGTTGATGAAGTCACTCCTGTGGTTGAAGACACTCCGGATGCAAGGACTCTAGAGCTCAGACATCTGAAGGATCATCCCATGGATCAAATCATAGGAGATCCCTGGGATGGTGTTAGAACTCGTAGAGGTACAGCTAATGAGAATTTATTTTTGAGTTTTTTCTCACAGGTTGAACCAAAGAAGTTTGAGGAAGCAAACTCAGACACGTCATGGATAATGGCTATGGAAGAAGAGCTAAATTAGTTCAAGCATTGTAAAGAATGGAAACTGGTTCCAAGACCCAAAGGCAAAAATGTCATCGGGACAAAGTGGGTCTACAGGAACAAAATGGACAAGGATGGGACCATCATAAAGAATAAGGCCAGACTCATCTCCAAATGTTACAGGCAAGAAGAAGGAATCGACTTCGACAAAACGTATGCTCCAGTGGCAAGGCTGGAGGCAATCAGGTTGTTCCTAGCGTATCCTACACTTAAGGGCTTCACTGTCTATCAAATGGACGTGAAGTCTGCCTTTCTTAATGGTGACATCAAGGAAGAGGTGTATGTGGAACAACCTCTAGGTTTCGTTGACTCTAACTTTCCTGATTATGTATATCTCTTATCTAAAGCACTATATGGTTTGAAACAAGCTCCTCGAGCTTGGTATGAGACGCTGTCTAGCTTTCTTCTTAAGAACAAGTTCACAAGGGGAAAGATAAATAAGACATTATTTCTTAGGGAAATTAAAGGCAAGATTTTGCTAGTGCAAATCTATGTCGATGATATTATTTTTGGCTCTACAGACGACAACCTCTGCAAGAAGTTTTCTAAACTTATGCAAGGGAAGTTTGAAAAGAGCAGTATGGATGAGCTGAAGTATTTCTTAGGACTTTAGGTGAAACAATCTGAAGATGGAATTTTCATCTCGCAGACTAAGTTCACCAAGGAGTTGATTAAGAAATTCAGAATGGAGAATGCAACCTCTATGAGGACTCCAATGGATTCAGTTGTGTCTCTAGACAAGGATGAGAAAGGGAAACCTTTTGATGAAACCAAGTACAGAAGCATAATTGGATCCTTGCTCTACCTTACTGCCATTAGACCAGACATAATGTTCTCTACATGTGCCTGTGCTAGATTCCAAGTGAACTGTAAGGAATCTCACTATGCTGCTGCAAAGCGGATTTTGAGAAACCTTAAAGGTATACCGAATCTTGGCTTATTGTACCCAAGAAGTAATGACAACGAACTAATTAGTTTTTTTCAGATGCTAACTTTGCAGGTAGTAAAGTTGATAGAAAGAGCACTTATAGGACTTGTCAATTCCTTGGAAGAAGACTCATTTCATGGAGCAGCAAAAAGCAAAATTGTGTCGCAATCTCCACGGCCGAGTCAGAATATATTTCTGCGGCAGTTGTTGTGCACAATTGCTTTGGATAAAGAATCAACTAGAATATTACAACTTGAAGGTCAAAGACATCCCATTATTTTGCGGCTCCTCCAGTGCAATAGCAATAGCAACCAACCCAGTCTCTCATAGCCAGACAAAGCACATAGAGCTGAGATACCATTTCATCCGGGAGCATGTGGACATAGATCTGCAGTATGTTCCTACTGATAGGCAAATTACAGACATTTTCACGAAGTCACTGGACGAGACCAAGTTCAGTTTCTTCAAAACTTAACTTGGTATGCTCAACAAAGAGGAATAGATAAGGAGGACTCATTTCACAGCTCAAAAAATAATGATAAGTCAAAAAGGTTGGATTTTCTCCAAGATTGGACTTCATTTCTCGAGATAAGGAATGACTACTCGAGAACTCGAATATGACTACTCGAGTACTTCTCTGAATTCTCGAGAACTAAGTAAGTCACTCGAGTACTAAACTTCTTCTCGAGAAGTAGAAAAGTACCACTCGAGTACTATCATACTGCCACTCGAGTACTGTCATTCCATCACTCGAGTAATAAAGTTCCACTCGAGAAATGACCTGATAGTTTCTGGAATTATTTCAAATTTTCATTTTTGAAACCCGATTCCTATCCGCCGCTATCTAAGGTATGTTTAAGCTTAATTACACTCTTAATCATTATTACTAGGGTTATATAAAAATGAAATATCGAATTTCAAGAATCTACTCGAATTCAAATCCTCTATCTCTCAAAAAACTCTTCGCCTTCCGCCGCTGATACAGAGCACGCAGCCATCGCCATCGTTCTCTAGTCTACCTCTCGCAGTTCTCTAAAGGAGATGGCGCCATCATCGAAGATCAGGATAGGCAGTGAGTTGGTTGTCGCCGGCATAGCAGAAATTTCTGATGACTTCGGGAATTTGCTGATTCTTCTTGATATAGTAGGTCTAATGTTTGTTCTACAGTAGCAGTGCAAGATACTCTTCCCAGAGGTTGAAGAATTTTTCAAGAACATTAAAGTCAAGAGGAATGGAAAAGTCTTAAAATACAAGGTCAAGGGAATCAAGGTTAAGCTTAATAAAACCTATGTTTCACAACTCCTTAGAATGCTTATAGTTGATGAAGAAGATGAAGTCACTGAAGAAGATAATGATAGAGCCTGTAGCTTCTGTGGTATTTCAACTGAGGTAACTTCCATCAGACGGCCAGACCTAAATCCAGAGAGCAAGTTACTAGTGGACATCATTGGAAAAGTACTTCTGTGCAGGACTAGCTCCATCAGTTTCATAATAAATGATCTCTTTGATATTATGACAGCAATAATCTGCAGGAAAAGATTTCAATTTGGGATGTTGATTCTAGATAAGATCAGGGAGAGCATTAAAGCTCCAAACTATGCAAGGATCATCTCATTAATGTTGCATGAGATTAATCAAGAGGTATTTGATTTCTCTAGGGGAACAACCCTCCACTACATGAAGAAAGTATCAATCTCCTCCATCCAGAGATGGGAATTGAAGTTGCAGAACCCAGCCCGGGCTGCTAAAGCCCATGAGCAACTTGCTGCAGAGGAAAGGACCCAATCTCCCTCTCTCCATAATATTGCTGGCACATCTGGTGTAGCAGCTGAGTGGGAGCCCGCCTCCTCTGTTTAGCAAGTTAGGGTGCCCTCTTCTTCTACTCCTTCTGGTCAGCAAGACAGAATGCCTACTCCACCTCCAGATACATCTATCCATCCATCCACCTCAGAAGATCTCCAGACAGATACCCAAGTACAAGAGACCATCCTTTCTACTACTGAAGACATAAATAAGATGATTGAAGAACTTAGCTCAGATAAGCCTCTACCTTCCGTCCACAAAGACAATGCTGAAGAACCATCCAAGGAACCTACTCCTGTACCATCTCCATCTCCTATAGCATCTCCAGAGTCACCTGCCTACCACTCTCCTACTACAGAGAAAGAACAAGCAAAGATAATATTGCTTTCAGATGAGAATGCACAGTCACCAGAACCTGCTGAAGCTCCCTTGAGGAGATTGTATTTCACTCTTCCCACCACAATTGGTGAGGATGGAGATGTTCTGATTCACACTACTAGAGCTAAGAGCTCAGTAGTTGTTGAAGAAATTGCTCCATCGACTGCACCTCCTCCTTCACTTACTGCTACTACTACCACTTTTGCTACTGCTACTGCAACACCTGCTGCTTCTGATTTTTTGAGTAAGATAGAACAGATGCTTATGGACCAAAGGAAATATTTTGATGACTCACTGAAAGATGTTCAAGAGAAAGTCAATGCTCTAAAAAAGGAAATGAGCAGAGGATTTGCAGAGATTCAAAATAACACTGATCAAGTGAAGCACCTCTTCAAGATAGATGGAAAGGCTCTGGATCATACAATCACTAGTGTTGGTCAGGTAATGGACCAATCTGTTACTCTAGCAAATAATCAGATTCAACTTGAAAAGAAGGCCTAATAGCACCTCATGAAGATATGTGAAGAAGTGGACACTTTCAATGATCAAGCCATAGAGAAGTTATGTTTAGAAGTCAGAAAGGGGGGAGGGACTAGTAAAAGAACAAGTTGAAAAGTATGATACTAATGTCAAGACCCTATGGACTGCAAAAATGACTGAAATTAATAAAGATGTGCTAGCCCAGATGCAATCTGTAAAATTCCATACCTATGACACTACTGTCTGGATGCACAATCATATATTCCCAGATTTTCAAGATGATCCTAATATAATTCCACATCATCTGAATCCTCTTGTAGAAGGTCAGCCTACTCAGATGCCTGCTCCTGCTCAGATGCCTGCTCATCCCACCTTTTCTCCTAGGCCCGAACGGGAAGCTCTTCCTCCAGAATCTAATGCTCAGGTATGGGAATCTGATATACCTCAAGATCTACCAGAAATTCAGATCCCTAAGAGAAGGAAATATGGAGATGGAGCATCTGCCAGTAGATCAATTCCTAATCAAGAGGCAGAGAAAAGGAAAACTCAAGAGTTTGCTGAAATCTGGAGCCCAACTTCCAAATCTTTGATTCTTGATACACCGAAGCTTGTGATGGCCTACAATGAAAACAGGAGTCAACATTACAGTTCTCAAGAATTGGAGTTGTATGAAAAGTCTTTGACCAAGAGAAGGATTTATGATAGAGAACATGGGAGGAATAATCCTAATGCTCCACCTAGACCCCCAAAGTATTATCCCAAGCCTTTTAGTTATCAAAGAAGACAATAGGAAAAGAAGGACAGGAAGCAACAACAACAACAACAATAGCAACATCAAGGCTAGGAATGTTTATGTGTTATGAGATTGAGGATTGAATCTATTAGAGCTGAAATCTTGAAACATTTCTAATTATATAATTCTTAGTTTTGATGATTCTCTCTTTATCTTTAATTTTTTTTTTATGCTTTTCATTTTGTGCTTACTTTTCAAATATCTAGTTCTTTTACTTTTGATATAATTCACCTTAGTATAGAGGGTTCTGACTTCTACAAATAGAAGGAGATTGTTGGGTATCATATCCACAATAACCTAGATTTGTATGAAGTCACTCTTGAACTAAGATGAATTAGGTTGTATTTGATTTCCTGTTTTAGTTATGTGTTTGCAGGACTTATTGCTGAGTGTAGACCAATGTCAGTCTACAATGGGTCACCAAACACGGGACCATACAATGTGATAAAATTGATTTCAAGATAAACGAAACACCTAGAGGGGGGGGGGGTGAATAGGTTCTTTCCTTTTTTACTTAAGACAGAATAAGAATTCAGTTCTTTAAAGAGAATCTAACAATTCTACAGCTATCACAGCAACCACAGCACAGAATTCACAATCACACAAACATCACAGATTGCACACAAGTTTATAGTGGTTCCCCAAGGTATGGGTACATCCACTTTCCCTCTTCACCTATCCAACAGTGTGCTAGATTCGGCATAACTTCTTCCTTCTTCTCAGATCCACAGATCTTACAGCTCAGAACCCTGAAAAGGTTCCTACAACTCAGAGTGTATCCACACTCCTACAGCTCAGGCTAACAGCCCTACCTCAGCCTTGTCACAAGGCCTACAACTCAGAGATTGATTTCTCCTACACTCAGACTCAAAAGTCTTACCACTCAGAGATCTATATCTCCTACACTCAGCTTTTATATAATAGGCTTACAACTCAGATCTTGAAAGATCCTACAGAATGAAAAATCTTATAAATTGACTCTTACCCTTGTTGAGAGAGAAAGGATAAAAGGTTTCTTGATCAGCACTTAATAAAACTGATTGCTGAGATCAACCTGTTCTTAGCTTTCTTCAAAGCTTCTTGAATCTGAACTTAGTAGGGTTGATCTTCTTTGAAGTTGACTGGCTGTCAGCTTCCTTCTTAGATTTCAGAAATAGATCTGAATTCTTCTTAGCAGATTTGTTCAGGATCTGCTTCTTAAGAGACTTGTAAATGTCTCCTTCTTTACTTCAAATAGCTGGAGCTCTCTCTCACTCTCCAAAACTTCTGAAGTTTCTTCTGAATTCTTGTTTGAATTCTCCTTAGACAAATTCTTAGTAGATTGCCACTTCAGATTGTCTTCTTAGATCTTCTCACGAAAATCTTCTTCTATGTAACGTGCTCTTTCTTGATCAATAATCAATACTTCAATAGTTGTTCGTGCTTTTTGATTTGACAGAATCCGTCTTTATATAGACTTCATCCATGGTAACCGGCTGATCAAGTTTCTAACCAACTTCTGACAGTTCTGATAGCTTCAGCAAACTTGTTGGAATTCACAGCTGTCAAGTCTTCAGTCATTTCTTGAACCTTTGTCTTTGTTAGCAAAGCGTTGAGACTGATCTTCATTATGTGTCGACACAAGTAGATTAAGTGTCGACACAAGCTTTGGTGATGTCGACACAGCTCCTTTGGTGTCGACACTGCTTCTTGACACTGCATCTATAGAATGTGTCGACACTACTTCTTTGTGTCGACACAGTCACTTCTTCACTTCACAGCAATCAACTTTGTTGAAACTTTGTTGTGTGTCGACACAAGTCCTGTGTGTCGACACAGTTAATATAGTCTAAGAATTTTGTGTGTCGACACAGGTTCTTCTGGTGTCGACACAGCTTTTCCAAGTGTCGACACATGCTTTCTTAAGTGTCGACACATGGACTTAGAAACTTTTTTCCTACATTTTAGCATATTCTTAACCTGCATATATAAACTCAAAATAACATCAAATACACCTTGATGTATATCATTGAGCTAAGTGAGGCTTCTTCAAATCAGGTACACATTTTCCTATGTACCAAACACAATGAAATCCCTCATTATATGATCCATGGTGTTGACTCATGTGTAGCCTCTCTATTGGGATACACTTCATTTTCAAGCACTAGGTCTAATGATGGAAAACATGATGCAGTTTGGATTGAAGAAGTAAAATTTTCTTAAAGCTGAAAATTATTCTAAGTGTTTTACTCGAGTGATATAATTATACTCGAGAAGAAACCTTAGAAGCACTCAAGTAAGGTCTTATATGAAATTCGAGTAATGAAGTGGCTCTCGAGTAGCTTAAGTCTAGCTCTCGAGAAGCCAAGTCCATTACTCGAGTAGACCTTCTCTCCCTCTCGAGTGATCAACTTTTAGTTCTCAGAAATTTTCTAAGTATAGCACTCGAGTAGTCTAGTTGAGTACTCGAGTAGTTGAGCAGTTTATTTCGAGTGATAGAAGAATAGATCTCGAGAAGATTCCAACACCACCCGAGTAGCAAACCCTTGTACTCGAGTAGTTTGTTTAGTACTCGAGTAATCCAGGTTCAGTACTCGAGTGATCATCATTTACTCCAGAATCTTTTCTAAGTCTAAGCTCTCGAGAAGTTCGTTTCCACCTCTCGAGATGTACCTCTAGCACTCGAGTGATCCCTTATCCACTCGAGTGATTTCATACTCTATCCAGTATTTCCAGAAATACCTCCTCTCAAGTAGTCAGAGCTATCCACTCGAGAGCCAGTTAAAGCACTCGAGTAGTATAATCCTTACTCGAGAAATGCTGACTTCATTTTTGAATTTTCCTTAAGTCTCTATCAGATCGAAATTTTTTGAATTCTTTGAAATGACTGGTCCAAGTGGCCATCATTAATGGTAATTATAACTGTTAGGGAGATCTTATAAAAGGTCCTATCATTATGACTAACGCTAAGCGTGTAATTTCTATTATTCTAAGTTTCTGGATCGGCCGACATCTTCCGTTTTATACAAAAGCCGCCATTCTTCTTCAAGATCGCCAAGGATACTTTTGATCCAGATCGACTTACAGATCAAGAGATTCTTCATTCTTCATCTACTCCTTGATTGTGTGAGTCTAAGTTTCTCAAAACAGATCTAGACGAGATTCTTCTTCTACAAATTCTGATAAAGCCAAAAAGTTTAAGAAAGAAGACCTAGGGATAGATTTTCAGATCTGAGAAGGAATTATTGTTTGTATTTTCAGATTTCTTTTTAATCTTGTAGGAGATTATTCTCTGAATGTAGGAGCTTTGTTCTCCGAGTTGTAGGAATTTTTCATCTTCCGAGTGTAGATCCCTTTTTGGATCGAGTTGTAGGAACGTTGTTCTGAGTGGTAGGATTGTTTTCAATCCGATATTAGTGGAGTAGCCGAGTCTAGCGTATTGCTAGATCAGTGAGTGGAAAGTGGACGTACCCAAGATTGGGGAACCACTATAATTCTTTGTGTCCTCAATGAATGCTTGGTTGTTTCTTGTGCATTAGATCGCTAAAGTTTTTATTCCGCAAAAAGACGCACAACTCACCTATTCACCTCCCTCTAGGTGATTTAGGTAGACAACTTGAACTCTATTTCAGAGGGTCAGGTTGAGAAGGTGTGCATCAATAGGGGGTTAAGCCCGGAGGACCAGGGGAGGATGCTGAAGTGTATCCAGAAGAACGTCGACATATTTGCATGGAGCGCGACCGACTTGCCGGGAATCGATGTGAATGTTGCCTGCCACCATCTTAACTTAGATCCAGAGGCCATCCCCATTCAGCAAAAGAAGAGGTCCACCGCGGACAAGCTAGTCGAGCCCATCAGAGGGGAGGTGGCCAAGCTCCTCAAAGCCGGGTTTGTATCAGAAATCCAATACCCCGGCTGGGTCTCCAACGTTGTAATGGTAAAAAATGGAGGTGGTAGGTGGAGGTTGTGTGTTGATTTCTCTTTATTAAATAAATCATGTCCTAAGGATCATTACGCCTTGCCTCGAATCAACGCGCTGGTTAACTCAGTCGTCGATTTTTCTATGATGAGTTTTTTAGATGTATTTTCAAGTTATCATCAGATTAGGATACACCCACATGACATCAAAGATGTCTCCTTCATCACTGGGGATTGGTGCTACTGCTATAAGATGATGCCCTTTGGGCTAAAGAACGCAGGGGTGGCGTATCAAAAAATGATGGATCGAATCTTCCGAGAGCAAAAGGGAGGAATATGGAGGTGTACGTAGATGATCTTATGATCAAAAGCTGGGTGGTGGATTCTCATCTCCGGGATCTGGAAGAGACCTTCGGCACTATGCAGAAGTATAAGATGAGGCTGAACCACTTGAAGTGTGTCTTTGGGGCAAGCAGAGGTAAGTTCCTAGGCCATCTCCTTACTCCCGCAGGTGTAGAGCCTAATCCTGACAAAGTCAAGGTGATCATGGAGTTGGGATCACCGCGGAATGCCAAGGAGGTCCAGTGCCTGACAGGAAAGTTGGTAGGACTTAGCAGGTTCCTCTCTCGGGTAGGAGAGAAGTGTTCTCCCTTCTTCAAGGTGCTGAGAGGGGGTCATAATTTCAAGTGGTCCCGGGAATGCGAGGAGGCGTTCCAAGCCTTGAAGAGGCAGTTGACCCAGGCTCCACTCCTCCAAGGGCCTAAGGATGGGGAAGATCTGTCCCTATACCTTGGGGTCTGGATCGAGGCGATAAGCTCTGTCTTGGTCCGGGAAGAGGGGACGAAGAAGTTGCCTATCTACTAGAGGAAAGCAGAACTCTGATACATGATCTTAAAAAAGCTGGCCTTCGCTCTGGTCATCTCAGCTCGGAGGCTCCGACTCTATTTCCAGGCACACTCTATCTGGGTGGTGACTAACCATCCCCTCCGCAACATCTTTGAGGGGGTGGAGAATTCGGGTAGGTTGGCAAAATGGTCGGTGGAATTGAGTGAGTTTGACATATCCTTTGTTCCCCGCCTCTCGATCAAGGCCTAGGTGATGACCGACTTTCTTGCTGATTACGTGGTCAAGGTGGCGGAGGCAGAACTCACTCGCCCAGTTCCTTGGAAGGTGATGATGGATGGTGCCTCGGGGAGGCATTCCTTAGAGATAGTGGTGATCTTAGAGAGCCCCCAGGGAACAAGGATCGAGCAGACAGTGTTCGTGCACTTTCCCATCACTAACAATCAGACTGAGTACGAAGCAGTAATAGCGGGGTTGGGCCTTGTCAGGGAGCTCGGGGTGCATGATGTGGAGATCCTCACAGACTCCATGGTGGTGGCCTCTTAGATCAATGGGGAGTTTGAGGAAATGGAGTCTACTCTCCAACTATATTTGACAAAGGTGAAGGGATTCATCAGCATGTTCAAGACCTTCTCTATCCGGTATGTGCCTCGGAAGGAAAAAAAAGCAGGTCGACCAATTGGCCAAGCATGGACCCCAGGTGGGGGGAACCATCACCGTCTTGTTCCGCCCATTCATCAAAGAGGGGGAGCTGATGGAGGTGGACCAGCACCCCTCATGGATGGATCCTTTTGCAACTTTCCTATCCACAGGGGAGTTCCCGGAAGGGATGGATAAGAAGCGATTCAAGAATAAGTCGACATACTACCTCATGCATGACATGCAACTATATCGAAAGACCCTCTCAGGGTTGTTGGCACATTGCGTGGCCGAGAGGGAAGTTCAGAGGATCTTGGAAGAAGCCCATTCCGGAGAGTGCGAGAGTCACTCGGGGAGCAAGACCCTGAAAGGAAGGATAGTAATACAAGGGTACTTCTGGCCGAACCTAGGCCAGGATGCTGCTGAATTCACAAAGAAGTGCCACAAGTGCCAGTTGTTTGCCCCCTCCAGCTATTGCTAGCTCAGCAACTCAGAAGCATCACGATACCCTATCACCTTGTTCTGCTCCTCCAAAGCCTTGTTCTTCTCCTCCAGCTCGGTATCACGAGCGTACATGCGGTCCGCGGTATCGACATCCTATAAGGCGAGAAAGGTAAGATAAAGAAGTAAACACTAAGTAAAGTGAAGAGGGGGCTAGGGGGTTGGCCGACACTTACCACCCCGCTGGCACCATTGGAGAGGAGGTTCTCAACGATCTCCAGTCGCTTCGCCAGGTCGGCGGTGTCATCCTTCGCGACATTCCTCTCCTGCTTCGCCTTCACCAAGTTATGGTTGAGGAGGAAGTAACGGCGAGTCGACATATGTGCAATCTCCAGTGCGAGCATTTGATCTCACAAGATCTCATGGGCGAGCTGCTAGAGGCTCATGTCGTTATAGGTCGCGGCATCCTCGCGGCCGTATAGCCCGAACCCTAGGGAGTAGGCATGCCCGCTGGGAGGGTAGCGCTCCGACCAGGAGGGAATGAGAGAGGCGATGGAGACTCAGTGAGCCAGCTCATCCCATTAGACCATCAGTTCGCCGAGCTGATCCTTGGACTTCCCGCCGAGACCAAAGTTCTAGTGGTCCTTCGGCAGGCCCGGCTTGCGGTCGCGAGCTCCTCAACGGTGTTGGTGGAAGGCAGGTCGCCTTCGCTCTGGTCATTCTCTGGTGACTTCTCCGGCGTGGTCTCTGGCGAGCTCATGTATATTTGTTATTGTTGTTATTGTCTCCCCATGGAGACCAACATCACCTTCTTCATCTTTTTTGGTGGCGAGGGAAGGTGAGACGAGCTAGAGCTCGCGGGGTCAGGTCACTTCTTGCTGGATAAAGGCCTGACGAGACCTAACTCGCTCTGGCAGGCCTCAGTAGCCGCCCTTTCGCGTGCGAGTGGGTCGGGGTGAAGTCCCGAGTCCGCTAATGGCAGGTGCTTGGGTATCAGCCGCTCCCATATAGAAAATAACTTGGAGTTAAAAAGAAATGGATTTTGGCGACCCCAATAAGGAAAGAAGGGAAAGAGCAATACCTTCGCTGGGCAACATTGGGGGGAGCGAGTTGAGGCCCCTTCGAAGGAAGGAGTCCTCAAAGTCCTTGTCAAGGAAGAACTTGTGCAGCTCGGCATCATCGCCCGTCACTGTCGGGGGTAAGTACACCTCCTCGCTCCTCTGCCGAGGAGAGAAGGGTATGTTGTCGAGCTCACCCTTGATGAAGAAAAGCTTCGAGAACCAGTTGTGGTTCTTGTTGGCCGTCTCACGTGGTGGATCTTGAATTGCGATCCGGCCAGAAAGGAGACCTCATCATTGGTCACGTGGTAGATGAAGAGCTTCCTGAAGATCGTCAGGTTGAACTCTATCTGCTCTTGGCGGAGGTAGCAGGCGAATGCCACCATCATGGCGATGGCATTCGGGTTCAGCTAGTCCGGGACCACCCTGAAGTACTTCATGATTTGACGAATCTCTGGTAATAGAGGGAGGCGCAACCCCACCTCGAAGTGCGAGATGGGTAAGGCGAACTCATCCTCAAAGAATGAGTTGATTGCCTTGCCTGTCGCGGGTCGGCGCGCAGAGAACCCCACAAGGATGTAGTCGGCAACGAAGTCAAGGTATTCTTTTTCAGTGGTGTTTCCCTTGTAAAAGTCATACTTGGAAAATTGCCGAGCACATTTGGACCTTCTGTCGGCATCGGGTCACGTCTTGCCCATTGTTTAAAAGGTTCTAGCACGAGTAAACATGGAGAGAAGGGAAATAAGAAGGGGTGTATGTTTGCAGTAAAGGAGATGGTCTGGCGGTAGGTGAGAGGGTCAATTTATATAAAGCGAATTTAATGGCCAAGCTGACCGGTCAGTCCGACTCGCTGACCCTGTCTCTCCGACCCCGACTCGCCGACCCCTATGACCTATTCTATCCTATGGCAAGCTGAATCTAAAGAACAACATATTATGCAGAATCAATAGGCAGTAAGATCTAAAAATTGTTCAAGTTATTACAAATAACAGTTCTCACAATCCAGGGAGAGAAAATAAATTAACAATGAGCAGAAGAACAGTTATTTCAACATGCGCGAGTTGGGGCTGGGAGGCAAGTGCAAGTAGGCTCAGCTAGGGAGCCATTTTCATCTACCCTGGCCTTGCACCCCCATCCCCGGAGGTCAGCGTAGGTTGTTGAACTCGCGAACCAGATCCTGGTGGATAAATCGCATGTTCTCGCTGATCCTGTCCATAATCGGGGTGGGGGACGTCATCCCACTCGCCGAGCTGCGCTTCACCTCATCCGCGAGTAGCACATAGTCCTGCTCCAGTGCCTGTAGCCTTTGCTCGCCAAGATCGTTATCCTCCTAGATCTTGCGCAGCGCGAGTCCTTGCTTCCTCAAGACTTCAACTATCCGTCTCCTCAACTCGACAGGTTCTAGCGAGGTGTCCAAGAAGTTTTCCATCGTGTTGGGGGAAGGAGGTGGCGAGTGGAGAGCCGGCTCAGAGGATTCTTCCGCCTCAGATTTGCCGGGGAGACCTGCAAAGACAATTAATTCCCGGTGAATGTACAATAAGCGAGTGCTTCAAAAGTACTATGCAAGATGGTCCTATGGAAGTGGAGCTTACAGGATGAGTTCGGCTGCCCTCGGAGGGTGTATGAAGGAGGCAAGGCAAGGTTCTACCGTGATATGGAAGTTGAGCCCTTTGGGAGATGAGCTCAAAGCTCGGAACAGGGATGAACCTGGCATCTCCCCCCGCGAGTGTAGAAGTAGGTGTGGGTTGCCGAGAAGGTGCGCGAACTGGAGATGTTGGCCTCAGCGAGTCCAGCCCCGTGGACCCAAAGGGGGGATGGGTCTCGCAGGCGAGTTGCACGAGGAGTTTGAGGTCGTGAGTCTTCGTGGGGGGAGTCGACTCGTGGTGTGGAGGCTTCACCGTCAATCTGATGACTGCCCGGGTCGGCAGGAATATCGATGATCCCCTTTCCTTTGTGTTCAGGAGCTGACCTAAAGGAAGAGGCGAGTCCACGATCTAGGGTGGAGGCCAGATCTCGATAGACCGACTCGATGGCTTTTGGAGCTAACTTACCCTTCTTGGCTAGCTAAGGACACTGAGGCTCGCGTGGCAAGGCGCTAGGAGATATGATGACCAGGCTGGTAGCACGAGTGGAGTTGATCCCACGGGAACGATCAAGTCTCTCTTGGAGCTCTTTGGAAAGAGGCATCTCGGCAAGGTCAGAGTAAAAGGAATGGCAAAGGTCACCCAAGTACGCGGGCGCATATATATAACTGTTGGTGGATCCCACCAAAAGATTCTCTCAGGCTCCTATCACACTCGCCGCATTTTGCGGGGTTGGATGTTTCTTTTCGATCTTTGGGAAACCTCACAAAGAGCGAGGATTGTGTACAACCCCATATCCGGCAAGTGGGGATCGAAAGGAGCCAGACTAGCCAAGCTAGTCGAGTCAGGCCCCTGGCGTCGAGTCCACTCGATACCTTATGCTGGCATTGAGTCCACTCGACGCCTTCCGCCCTGGCGTCGAGTGAGGCTTGCCCACTCGATGCCTCTTAGTGTTGAGTGACATCTTGGCAGATCCATCAGCTCGCCCGAGTGGAGCGGGGCAGAACGGGGGGAGTGGAGTAGCAGGCTTACACTCTCCCGTGGCTCTCGACAGGCAGTTGGCGAATGGGGCATTTCTAGCCCACACTTGCCCAGGGCCATAGGGAGGCGATGAGTGCTAGCACCATCGAGCACTTGCCAGCCCATGCGAGTGGAGGTTTTCAGGGACCACTCGCCCAGTGTTGTATGATGTATTTTTACTATTCTACTCCTGTTGGCCTGCCCATAGCCTTTCAGAACAGCGAAGTTACGTTGTTGGCAGACCAATCTGGACTGCATATAGCTATTTAGAACCGCGGAGGTTGGCTGTTGGCAAACCGTTTTTCAGAAAACTATAAATAGACCTAAGGGGATACCTTAGAAGGCATACTTACTTGTGCCCATGTCTTCTTGCGCTTTCTGAGGTATCCTTAGCTCAGCACTTGGCTAAGAAGGAGAAACACTCTAAGATCTTTCGGGTATGTGACGGGACCTCCGTGCTAGAGCCTTGGGTCCATTTCTTGTTCTAAGTCTCTAGCTGTTTGAGCTTGTGAAGGAGAAGTAAGCGCAAGATCACTCCTTCCCCAAGGGTTCGAACTCTACATAAGCCGTTTTTCAGTTTCAACTGCTGGCTTACTTAGAAGTTATCTTCTTATTGTTGGAAATAAATTTGTTGATGATCAGATGTGCTAATATTTAAAGACATCGATTCTTCCTTCACCCAAGAAGTTGAACCAAGTTTGTGTTAGGAAATACGAGATCCATAGAACACACAAGAAACCGCAAAAAAACTAACAAGCAAAACACATAAGGATTTAACATGGAAAAACCCAAGATTGGGGAAAATACCACAACCACCCATGCCCAAAAAATCCACTATAAAAGAGATCAAGAGTACACCACTTCTATTCCGCTGCTCCTCTTCTTCAGTTTTTGCATACACGTGCACAACCCTAGGCTGATACAGGACTTTTATACACATAACAAACAGGGCAAAAAAAATTTCATAAATACGAAATTGTGGCGAGTGCCCAGTACTCCCATACACAGTTAGACTCCACAAAATAAGAGTTCGGGCCTACTTTTTCAATGTAACGAGGAACATTTGACACATTGACTGGTCTGAGGCGTTACTGATATGCATGGTAGCCAAATAATGTATAACAAGCATTAGCGGATCATCTGTTCTGCCGAACTTCTCGATATCTGGGAGCTCAAAGCTATACGGGGTAGGGTTTGTCAAGATAGCCAGAGTGAATGACGAGCGTTTATATAGAGGATTAGAATCTGTCAAGGCATGACGTTTGTCTTGCCCTTGCTTCATAATAGGCGAGCCATGAACTTCCTTGTGATCGAGCTTGTTGTGTCTGGAATTTTCATCGTTTGGCAGATAATGAAGGTGGAAAGCCTGTGGCTCTTGAATTGATCATGCGGGAGTTGGTAAACTACTTGTGTTGGATAATTCTTTCTCTATGTCGTACGGCTTGCGAGAGTACAGTTCGATTGAGGCGGGAAGTGCTCCTGGTCGTGAAAAGCCAATTGGCTCAAGATACATAGCAGGGGCATGTGCCACTCCTTGCCTACTTAAGAGGGCCACGATCTAGGCCTGAAGCTCATTTATCTGGGTAATTTGCTCAACAAGTACATTTTCAAATACATCGGTGGATTCCTTGTGGTATGACATGACATAACGAAGGGGTGAGAGTGGCGTTTTCGGGCCTTTCCCCCCCAGATTCTCGGATGACACTATCCTTTGTTTTCGTCATAGTCATGAGTATCGATGGGTGGAGGATACTATCTTCATGGTCTTCTTCAAGCTTCAGGGAACCGGTCTTTTCATAGATGGAGCCAAACTATTGCGGGCAACTCAAAGCTCCTGGTAGACCGGACAAAATCAAGTCACTTTAGCCCGTGGAGCGGTCGAACACGTAAACTGTCACAGAGTAAATATATGAGTACACAAGAAGATTTTTAACGTTTAAAATCGGTAAATTAGGTAAAAACTCACGTGATCGATTCAGTGCCGGTCAAACTTCACTATCAACTGCAGTTTATAGTATGTCATAGGAATCGAGAGAGATAGATCGTTCCTTATTACAACTCAGGGATGAGAGAAAATATAAGAACGCTCAGAGGGCGATAGACCGCCACTCACTGAGCTCAAAATCTATCTCTTATTGTAGGTGGTGAGCTCTTTTTGGTGCTGCTCTGGCACAGTGCGTTGCTGCGATGAGTGTGTGAGAACTGCTACGAAAGTCTTGCGGAACACCTTGCATGTTGGAGGATTCTGTAGACGGTCAGGGAGATGACTTGCTGACCGAGATGCTGTGGACTTAGCCAATTTATCAAGACGCTTGACTGGAGGTGGCTCGTAGGAGGATTTCAACAGAACTCTGGCCTGAGAAAGAAAAAAGTTGGTATGAGAAAAGTTAAAAATTAGAGGGGTTTGGGGGCCTTTTTATAAGCTCTATGTGGTATTTACGGTAGTTATGCAAATATCCGCACACCGTAACCACCTAAATTTGGGCGCAGACCATATTTAGTATTTTTAAATGTGTATTATTTTCATAACATTTTTATACGCACATCATTATTAATTAAATGAATTTTCCCCACTAATAACAGTGGTTACGCTGGCGGTTAAGTGCGTGGTTACCCATGTAACGGACGACTTTGATCGCGATAGAACGATCGGACGATGGTTGGGGGTCACCATCCACGGTTCACAAGCGACGAGCCTCTGCCAGTGGGCGACAGCCGGGGAAGGAAGAAGAGTCGCGACCGACAGAGAGACCGGCCGCGTGCGAGCAAGGTGGGTGGGCGGGCGGCCTTAGCGTCGGTCCCGACTTGCAGTACCGGCGTGAGCAGCCGACCTTGGCGCCGGTCGCACCTTGAGGCAGTGTCACCGGCCGCCCCTAGCGGGTGCGACCTGCCAAACGCACTCGGTCGGAGGGGTTCCGCGTGCAACCGGTAGCACCCCGTGGTGTCGGCCGCTTCACGCGACCACCGGGTTGTGGTCGCAAGGAGCGGCCGCGGGGGGGGGGGGGGGGGGGGGGAGGCCCTTGCGAGCGGCCACCTTTTGTGATCGCAAGGCCGTGGGAGTTGTTGCGCCCGCCGGTCGGGAATGCCGATGGCGGCACTTGTCTGGCCTCGCAACCGCGGGCTCGCAGCCACGGCCAGTCGAGAGACTTGCCGGGATCCCCTTAGCCCGCATTTTGGCTGGTCAGGGGCGGTTTACGTGTATAGTGGGATTTCGTGCGCGGATCATGTAAAATCCTATTTCCAACTAGACCCCTATGAGTGGTTTTGTCATGACTAGGTCATGACAAAACCCTAGGAAGACCAAGTGAGCTTAGGCATGAAGGTGGAAATCACTTTGGTCTGCAAATAGTAGAATTCTAAACAGTAGTTTAGGATGACCATAGTACTTCACCATGACCCCATGACCCCACCACAATATCTCTAAACCATTGGAAGGTCCATTAGAGCCCTAAGGGTCCATTGGAATCAACCCAGGGTTGCCAAGTTGACCTAGGATCATCTTAGGCCTAAAATGGGCAAAGTGCCCTAACTAAGGTCAATGTGCCCCTAATGTGGCCAACCAACCCTACCTAGGTCTTCCCAGACCTAAGGTGAAGTCAATGGGTCACCAAAGACCCATTGGGGTCAACTTTAGAGGCTGAGTTGACCCAAGTCAACCTTAGCCCTAAAAAGGTCAAAGTGCCCTAACTAAGGAGCAGGTGACCTCCAATATGCTCAACCAACCCTACCTAAGTCTTCCTAGACCTTAAGGGAAGCCAAGGGATCACCAACGACCCATTGGGGTCAACCCAAATGGTCAATTTGACCAAGGTCAACTCAATCCTTGAAATAGGTCAAATTAGCCCAAATGGGCTAACCCAAGCTCAAACTCATTTCCTCCACTTGGGCTAACCTCATTATTATTATTCATATGGGTTAGTGGGGTGCCAATAGGCTGGAGGAGTTATAAAAATTCGGCCATGGTGAGTAGGAGAGAGAAAGCTCCATTTTTCCCTTTAATGGAGGAGAGAGAAAGTGAGAAAATGAGGCCATTCATGGCCAAGGGAGACCAAGGGCCTCTACAATTGATTCCAAAGGATGAATACATTCCCCTTCATCATTTTTGAGGAGTTGAATAGTCATGGCCAGCCACCCTAGGTGGCTGAAGTCAATTTCTTCAATAAGGAGGAGAGAGAAAGAGGGGTCAATAATGGCATGGAAGGTGAACCCCCCCCCCCCCCCGATCCCCTCATTGATGGCTGGATTCAACTCCTCAGGAGTAGGGGAGGAGTTTCCAGCATTCTTCAGGTCACCAAGGGGCTGAATTCATTGAGAATTCAGTTTCCCAAAATTCCCCATTAATGGTGGAAATGGGAATTCAAGCTATGACCCTCCCTATCCCCCATTTGGCTCTTTTAAAAGCTTCCATAGGCCAAGAGCAATCTTTTCCACCATCCCACTGAAGGAGCCGAGGTAGTTGGATGTACAGTTGTAGAGCACGAAAAGCTCCACCATCGAAAATGGCGACGCGGCGGCCGGCAAGGAAACAACCCCCCACACAGGTTCTCCTCTACTCCTCTCTTCGTGGGCTAGATCTTTAAATCTTTTAGGAGAGAAATCGAGCTCAATTGAGCCGGATCGGGTGAGAAAAATTTCAGAAATTTCATGGATTTTTCACCTTGTGAGTTCGCCGGAAACCGCCCCTCTGGCGGCCGTGCCGCCGCCCGGCGATAGCCCCCACCTCAACGAAGGTTGTGGCGATGGTGGCCGGCTAGGGAGGTGGTCGGGTGGCCGGGAAATGGTCTAGGAATAAGCTCCAGGTCGGGCTGATCCGAGCCCTTGGCTGTAGGAAGAAGATGACCAGGAGCCCAATGATTTTTCTTTAAGATCCGTGCTGGATCTGATTTTATTAAATCCTATTATTTTAATTTTTGTCCTGTTTACTGGTCTGTTTTTAATTAAATATTAAAAATACCTAGGGTCACCTAAATGTTGAAGCCAAAAATGACCACAACGAATGTTCAAAAACCAGGGCGCAGCCAACACCTACTTCTCTCAAGCCTCGACCCTTGACTGGCTGTAAGGGACCTAGAACTGACCCAAAGCCTCAGCAGGGAGGTCTCACCTCACACCCGGAAGATCTCTGAGAGCTTCCCCTCCAAAGCCAAAGCTGGGCTTGGAGCTCCTCAAAAAGCACTTGGGGATCTTGAGAATAATGAAGACTTGCTTTCTAAGGAGCCCTCATGGGTCTATTTATAGCCTTTTGCTGACCTGAAATTACTGAAATACCCCTGCCTGGCCTGCCAATAGCCAAATCCCGCTGTTTATAAAATACTAAATACATCCCCTGGGGGTATGTAGGTAATTCTACCCGAGTACAATTAAGTAATTTTACCCTGGGCCTTGGGCCCCACTCGACGAGAACCCTGAGCCGCAGCGAGAACCCTGAGCCGAGAACCTTCCCGCCTCTACTCAACACGTCATTGAGTGGACTTGATGCCTTTGCTGCTGAACGCGGCGTTGAGTGAGTGGAGCTTACTCAACACGGCGTCAAGTGGACTCGATGCCTTTGCTGCTGAACGCGACGTTGATTGAGTGGAGCTGACTCAACGTGGCGTCGAGTGGACTCGACGCCTTTGCTGCTTGGATTTTGGCGTCGAGTGGACTCAACGCCATCTCGCTTGCCTCTGGTCATCAGTGGGTCTTGGCTGAGGCTTGGCGCAAATGATCCCGCTTGCTTGTATGCGAGAGCTCTACCAAGGCGCAAGCGGTTCTGGTCTGAAGCCCGAAGCTAACCCGAAGCTAGTCCAATCCTGACTTTTGGTGTCTCTGGGTCCCTCCAACGAATATGGGTTGTACACAATTCCTGCTCTTTTTGAGCTAGCTCTGCGCTTGAAAAGACACGTCCAACCCATAAATATTCGTTGGGTACGTGTCACCTCAAAAAAGAGAATCTTTTTGGTGGGCCATCCCATAGCTCTATATATACATGTGCTAATAGACGACCTAAGTCTGCCCCTGAGTTATTGCTTCCTCACTGAGCTTTCGCATGATTTCGCAATGCGTTCCAAACGTGTTGACAAGACGCTCCCGCAAGACCTCCAAGACCGCATCAATACGGCTCAAGCGCGAGCCCTGGTGAACAGTGCTTTGGTTGCTCCTTGTCTTGCTAGAAAGTCGTTGGTCGCTAAGCCTTCCCCACTAAAGAAAAAGAAAGAGAAGAGGAAGAAAAAGGCGAAGGTGGTCCAGCTGGACCTTTCTCACGAGAACAGGGACTCACCTACACCGACTCCCGACCATGCAGATGATGCTTCCCCTCCGCAGAAGGTATGTATCTCCGACTTGCTGATCATTAAAATCGCGAGCTGATTACGCGAAAGGGTCGGCACCTGATGGAATACTTCTTGCAAGAAGCGGCTCGAGACGACGACGCCGGGTCCCCGCTGGTGCCTCCGAACTCGTCGTCTTCCCCTCCCGAGGATCGACCACGGGTTACGGATGCCACTCCTCCGGATGTATCTCCGAGAACCGCAGATATACTTTTCTCCCTGATGGGTCCTTTATAACTGTTTCAATCGTAGCCTCCCCTACTGTCGAACTGACTTCCCGCAGCATCAGCTTCCGTCAACCCGGGTCTCGCCACCCGGGAGAATGAAATAATGGCTGCTAACTTGTACGGCCAAGCGACTAATCCCGCCGCACTGGAGGGAGGGGTGCCTATCGACCCCTCCATAGCTCCATAGGAGGCCAGCCATCTCGTGAGAGAGGATGACTCCCCCCCCCCCCCCCCCCCCCCGCTTCCGGCCAGGCCGGGATCACTGTGCGTGAGACCTTTCGCCCGAGGCGAGGAAAGCCGCTCCACCTCCTCTATGGGACTGAGGGGGGGACCGGTCCTTCTCACCTTCCGCCGGCCAGTGGCTCTCGCAATGTTGCAGGTATGCGAAACATAACCATAGCTTTTACTCAGCTCTCGCCGTAACCATGAAACTGTTTTCTTAGAGGATCTGGACTCGCGGTCAGGGGCCGATGAAGATGATAAAGATGATGATGAAGACAGAGAGGGGGAGGACGGCGATAGCTCCCCCTCCCTTCGTCTGACGAGATGGAGGAGATCTTGAATGATGCCGGGAGCGCGAAGAGGCGCGGGAAGAAGATTGCTGCTGAAAGTGAAGGGATAGATACGATTGCGGAATTAAAGATTATAGATATTGAATAAGAACCCTAGAGCCTAACACAAGTGTTGTGCACAAAATAAAGCTAACTGTAATTACAGTTAAGCTTGGGTCATAATCCAGCAATTAGCAATCCTAGTTAATTCTAATCACAGCCACAATGCAAATAATAAATTAAGCAACCAGACGACACAAGATATTATAGTGGTTCCCCAAACACTGGGTACGTCCACTCTTCTACCCACACGGTAGGAATCCACTACAGGTTTTTGATCAGGTGCCCTGCCACCAACAAGATCTGCTGCAGGTAGATCTAGAGACCCTTTAGACTTTTGATCAGGTGTCTAAAAACCAAGCTTTACTTTTGAAGGGAGTAAACAACCCTTTACAGGAGGGGGGAAGAGGATTAGAATGTCTTCTCTATTTTACAAATAGATTAGAGAAGCACAAGGCCTCTTCAGAATTCAAGACAGAATACTGTCTTGAAGTTCTGAAGGAAAAGCTTGAAGAAGACTAGAGATCTGGATGGATGTTCTTCTTCAGCTTCCTTCTTCTTCTTCTTCTTCAATATCTCTGAGTGTATCTTCCTGGAACAGGAGCACTCAGGTTGAAGAAGAGTGAAGAGATATCTTCTCAGATGGATGGATGATTGCTGAGAGCAGCTGTATCTTCTCAGTTGAATCCTGAGAGCAGCTGTTTGATTTCTTCCTTCTACTGCTGTATATTGCTGGTAGTAGAGAGCCAGTTCTTTTTGCAAAAGAACTCTTTTAAATAGGAGCAGCAGCAACGGCTCTAATATTTGAGTTGAGCTTTGTCTTCTTCTCAGATCTTGAATCTGGGCTGCAATTAACATAAAGACAAAACAAGTCTTGCATATATATATTTCTATATAAAGCATAAAGCTACTGCAGCTGCAATATGATAAAGGATATTAGATAAAGTTACATCCGATAACTCTTTACAGCCAACGGCTATAAAGGACAGCTGCATTAAAAGTAAGACAGATAATAAGACAAAATACATTGTCAGAAAGAATTGACTTATGCATAAAGGATAGAAGCAGGTAATGCTTTGGGATATATGCATAAGGTCAATTAAATAAACTATAATAAAATATGCTAAATACAGGAAATAAAACAAGGAATAAAACGCATATAATATTATAAATAAACTACTGAAAAAGATAGTCGAACGATCCTCGGAGATCGTCGAACGACCTTCGACTATAGTCGAACGAACTGCTGAGATCGTCGACCAATCAATAGATAGTCGATCGACTCAGAAAGTCGAACTATCCAGGCAGATAGTCGACCGACTCAAGACTAGACAGAAAGCGTCGAACTATCAAGAGATAGTCGACCAGAGCTCGACGATCCAGCAGAACGTCGAGCTGACCAGAGACAGACGATCGTCGACCGGCTGATCGACGATAGTCGATCGGCGTTCGACGATAGTCGAACCCGAAAATCCCTTAGCCAGAATTTTACTGGAAGAGAGAATACTCTACAACAAGACTTTGACCATTGATAAATCTTGGGTCAAGAGACTAAAAGGAAAGACTTAACTCAAATCCAAACTAGGGTACCAACAATCTCCCCCTATTTGGGTTAAGTCTTTCAAAAACTAAAACTACTGAAAATAAGCTAAACTAAACTAAAACAACCTAATAGAGATCCTAACCCAAATCAGAACCAGGGTTCCAACAATCTCCCCCTATTTGGGTGAGGATCCTATTAGCAAAATGAATAAAGCAAAGCATAAAATATATAAAGAGAAACTTTGCTTAGCTGGCTGCTGCTGGCATTTACAATCTCCCCCTATGTTGATGCAGTACTTGTGATTGAAGAGAGCTGAGATGACTTTGAGTTTTGATTGAGTCATCCAGCTAACTCTTGTAAATAGTACCTGCAGAAAGCTATGGTAGAGATTGCTCTCTCCTTGAAAAAGGGTATGTTAGCAGCAAAAATGATATTTTGTCCAACAAATTTAATTAAGATTCTGGATCTGAAAAACAAAATCAGATATCTTCCTTCCTATAGAATTTCTTTTCATTTGACGAGATTCAAACTCAGCTGACAAATGCAACTAGAGTAGAGGACTCAATCTAAATGAAATTAGAAAAGGATCTATAAGAAATAGAGTTATCTGTCAGAGAATTTCTTTATACAGAAATCTGAATAAAAAATTTGAACACAATATCAAACAGATATAGTCAGCTATAAGAAAAGAAAATGCTTCCTAATAAATCTGTTCCACATAATAAAAGGATTTGAAAATATTTTAAGTAATTTATCCTTTTGATAATAAAACAAATTTATGAAGAAACAAATTGAGTTCTCAAATCTGAACTCATTAAAATATAAGGAAAACATTTCTCTGAGAGGTGTTGGTTCCTTCTCAGGTATAGTTAAAACTTGGCAGCAATTTTGAATATCTAAATTAACTGAACTAAAAACAGATTTTGATATTACCTGAACCTTTTCAGGTATTGATTTTCTTTCTGTTAGTTCAGCTTCTGAATTGCTGTAGGAGGCATTGATGGCCATTAAGCAAAATGCTTTGGCCCTTGCTTCCTCCTCTTCATCTTCAAATGATGAGACATCATCTGAGACATCCCAGATAACATCTAGGGATGTTGATTCTCCTTCAGATGAGATGATGTGGCTTCCTTCTGATATTACATCCAATGGTTCAGAAGCCATTTGATGGAGGGACAGCCAAATCTCCTTAGCTGATGAACATTCAGCAATCTCTTGAAAAATGTCATCAGACATTGATTCTGCAAGAATGTTCATTGCTCTGGCATCAGCTAGCCTGGCACTTTGTGTTGTTGTTGCCGAAGTTGGAAGACCTGTTAAGATAGAAGAGAAAATTTCTTCATCAAAAGAGTTCATATATAATTTGACTCTTGTCTTCCAGATGCTAAACTCAGCTAAGTTGCAAGCTGGAGGTCTGGTGCTAAAATAATCATTGTACTGGGCCATGAAAGTGAGTGAGAATATCTATAAGCTCTTGGTATCTATCAGGATCTTGTGACTTAGGTGTTAGCCTATTCAGTCAGTCAACCTCCCTCTGATACCAATTGAAAGTGAAGGGATAGATACGATTGCGGAATTAAAGATTATAGATATTGAATAAGAACCCTAGAGCCTAACACAAGTGTTGTGCACAAAATAAAGCTAACTGTAATTACAGTTAAGCTTGGGTCATAATCCAGCAATTAGCAATCCTAGTTAATTCTAATCACAGCCACAATGCAAATAATAAATTAAGCAACCAGACGACACAAGATATTATAGTGGTTCCCCAAACACTGGGTACGTCCACTCTTCTACCCACACGGTAGGAATCCACTACAGGTTTTTGATCAGGTGCCCTGCCACCAACAAGATCTGCTGCAGGTAGATCTAGAGACCCTTTAGACTTTTGATCAGGTGTCTAAAAACCAAGCTTTACTTTTGAAGGGAGTAAACAACCCTTTACAGGAGGGGGGAAGAGGATTAGAATGTCTTCTCTATTTTACAAATAGATTAGAGAAGCACAAGGCCTCTTCAGAATTCAAGACAGAATACTGTCTTGAAGTTCTGAAGGAAAAGCTTGAAGAAGACTAGAGATCTGGATGGATGTTCTTCTTCAGCTTCCTTCTTCTTCTTCTTCTTCAATATCTCTGAGTGTATCTTCCTGGAACAGGAGCACTCAGGTTGAAGAAGAGTGAAGAGATATCTTCTCAGATGGATGGATGATTGCTGAGAGCAGCTGTATCTTCTCAGTTGAATCCTGAGAGCAGCTGTTTGATTTCTTCCTTCTACTGCTGTATATTGCTGGTAGTAGAGAGCCAGTTCTTTTTGCAAAAGAACTCTTTTAAATAGGAGCAGCAGCAACGGCTCTAATATTTGAGTTGAGCTTTGTCTTCTTCTCAGATCTTGAATCTGGGCTGCAATTAACATAAAGACAAAACAAGTCTTGCATATATATATTTCTATATAAAGCATAAAGCTACTGCAGCTGCAATATGATAAAGGATATTAGATAAAGTTACATCCGATAACTCTTTACAGCCAACGGCTATAAAGGACAGCTGCATTAAAAGTAAGACAGATAATAAGACAAAATACATTGTCAGAAAGAATTGACTTATGCATAAAGGATAGAAGCAGGTAATGCTTTGGGATATATGCATAAGGTCAATTAAATAAACTATAATAAAATATGCTAAATACAGGAAATAAAACAAGGAATAAAACGCATATAATATTATAAATAAACTACTGAAAAAGATAGTCGAACGATCCTCGGAGATCGTCGAACGACCTTCGACTATAGTCGAACGAACTGCTGAGATCGTCGACCAATCAATAGATAGTCGATCGACTCAGAAAGTCGAACTATCCAGGCAGATAGTCGACCGACTCAAGACTAGACAGAAAGCGTCGAACTATCAAGAGATAGTCGACCAGAGCTCGACGATCCAGCAGAACGTCGAGCTGACCAGAGACAGACGATCGTCGACCGGCTGATCGACGATAGTCGATCGGCGTTCGACGATAGTCGAACCCGAAAATCCCTTAGCCAGAATTTTACTGGAAGAGAGAATACTCTACAACAAGACTTTGACCATTGATAAATCTTGGGTCAAGAGACTAAAAGGAAAGACTTAACTCAAATCCAAACTAGGGTACCAACAGCTGCCGTCCTATCAAAGCTTGTGTGGCGGGAGCGGGCCCGCACCATTGCGGCAAAAGAATTCCGCGAGATGGTGGAGCAGAGGCTGGAGGCCCTTGAGCGCGACTATTTATTTGGCGAGACGGAGCGGCCGGGTGGGCCTATCGCCGAGTCTTCCCCCGGGAGGTGTATCGCGCGGATTCGAGACCAGGCTCGCCGGATCAACCTAGGGTGCACAACCCTGTCTTCCTACTACAACTCGCAGGCGCCCCCAAGGACTAGGCAGCGGGAGCGAGGACGATGGCGCTGGGAACCGTATTGATTTAAAAAAGTCTCGCCACCTCTCACCCCTCGGCCTTCCCTTCTCGCAATATACCCCGTTTCTTTTTATTTTGGATTGTCTATTTGTAACCTTGCAATTATTATTTGTTATTTAACTCTCGCCCGGCGAGAGCGATCTCTGTTTTTGTTTTCTTTTCTGTTTCACGAGGCTGTCACGAAACCCTTGCGCGAATCCGAATCGTCGGTCGGTCGTTGTCATCCCAGGCCGGAACCCGAGGCGTTGTTGACTAGGGGCATGGTGCATGTACCACCGTCGCTCTTTTATTTTTCTTTTTTTATATAAAAGTCATCATTACCACGGTTTCCTATAAATAGAGGAGTCCACCAAACACATTTATTTCTCCGACCCGGAACCCTCGTTTTTCCTCCTTGTTGTTCTTGCGCTTTGTCGAGGATTTCCCCTGCTTCCGCCAACTTCTCTCGTTCTCGCCTAATTTTCGCTCTCGCCTCCTTCCTTGAGACCTCGCACTCAATCCCCTAAACACAATGTCGGGCGAAAGCGAGGAATGCTCCAACTGCGTGAAAACCTTTCGAAAGCACCAGTTCCCCTCTTGTCGCCTAACCATGGAGGAGTCCAGCTAATCACCTCCCGTTACATTCCCGCCGGCTTCACTGCGAGAAACTCGAGCAATGATGATCGGGTTAATAGCGCGAGAGCAGGAGAGCTCGCCATCCCCCTCGAGCATTTCGAGGTGGGCTTCCGCCTTCCCCTCTGGCCCGAGGTGCGCCAGGCCCTCCGATACTACGACGTCGTTCCCGCTTAACTCAATCCAAACTCGGTCTCCATCCTGGTAGCCTTCATCTGCTACATGCGATTCGAGAGGATCGAGTTCAGCCTTCCTATCTTCTGGAAGCTGTTCACCTTCCGCGCTAAGGGAGGGGTGGTCTTCTTCTCCGGGCAGCTGCTCAAGACCACCGGTCTCGCCAACAAGCACCACCACTGGGGCGAGAAATTCGTCTTCGTTGCCGGTGACTTCGGCAACGTTCCTCTCGCGCCCGTGCAATACAAAGACGTCGCTTATAAGCCGCCTGCCCTGGGGTCACGTGATAGCGCCCTTTTGGAGTTCTTCGGGACGAAGGAGTTCGACGTCCAATTTCTTAGGCGGGACGTCGATTCTCTCCCCGCCGTCCCTCCTGGCGAAGGTACGGTTTCGCCTTTAACTCGGTATTCCCATCCAAAACTTTAACGCTGAGCATTGTCGCCTTTGCAGGAGAGCGAGAAATTCCGCTGCACCAACCCTTTGCCGAGACTCAGGGTGCTGAGGGCCAGGCTGCGAGAGATCCACTGGCTCTCGCGAGATCCGCGGCTCAAGCTTGTCGGGACGAGCCGACCCCGCCTCCTTCGACAAGTGCCGGGAAGCGAAAGCCCAGCACCTTTTCGTCCTGGCCGCTAAAAAGACCAAATCCAACCGCCACCGATAAAGGGAAATCCGTGGCGACTGCGCCCGCTCGACCTCTCGCACCAGCCGGTCCTTCGAAGAGGTCCTGCAGGCTGCCAGCGAGATGACTGCTGCCGCCAGGGATAGTGTCAGGGCCCTCGCCAAGAACCTTCCAGCCTCAAGCGAGGCTGGTGGCGAGGGGGCAGCCGCCGAGACCTCAAAACGATCCCCACCCAAGGAGGTGCCAAAGGGGCACAAGAATTTTGGTCTCGACGTGAAGTGCCTTGACGCGGAAGGGAGACCCCTGCTATGGTGCGACCCTAAGACCAACCAAGTCTCCGTCTCGACCCTTCCCCCAGCTGGGCAGAGCACGACCAGGTCACTGGTGAGGCCTTCGCGTTGGGCTACGGCCTTTATAGCTGGGATAACGCCGGCCTTTACGATCAACTGCCCACACGGCCCTTGGCCTTCGACTCCACCCGGGCTCGGATGAGTGGGTTCGAGCTTGCGGACATGTGCGCGTGCCGGAGCATCACCATCGACCGCAAATTTGGCGAGATGCTTAAGGCGCGGGACCAGGCGGTGGCCCAGGTGGCGGCATTGAAGACACAGCAGGCGGATGTTATGGGACTGCTTTCCTTGCGCCCAGCGAAAGAGGTAAGCGAGATATTTCAAGCACTCACTCTCGCCTCTGTAATCCTTGGCTTGTCGTCTCCTGTATTTGATCGGTTTCTCCCTTGCGCAGGATTCTTCCCAGAGCACGGTACTTTGCACGGAGCTGATCGGGGTAAGGTGCGAGAACGTCCTGCTGAGGGACCAGCTCCGGCGCATGGAGGTGGCGGCGGCCGCGGTCGCGCTTCCTCCTTCGCTGGACGAGAGGCTGAGGAGCCGACATTTCTCGGAGTACGACATCGACAAGCTCCTGCAGACCAACGCTCAAGCGACGGTCAGGCTGACCCTTGAGACATTGCGAGATGCGGGATGCTTGAACGAGGGCAACAAGATCGTTACAGCTCCCCAGCTCGTTCTCTGGCTTTTCGAGCATATCCTAAAGCCCCCAGGCGCACCCGACTCCTCGCCCTCGGATGTCCCGAAATCTCCCACGGCTTCTGGCGAGACATCCGGGTAGGGCCCAGGCGAGAGCTCCCGCGGGAGCTCAAGCGAGAGCTCGAGTGGATACAACGCTTCTCCTTGATGGGTCCCCCCCCCCATTTTTTCTTTTGCTTGTAATGAGCGAGAAGCTCCCATTTTGTAATCACATTGGGGAATATATATATATATATATCACAACTGTTTGTATTCGTTTTCCTCTTCTCATTGTGTATATTTTTTATATATATTTCTTTTTTCGTTGAAGCTGAATGTTTCTCAAGCACGCTTCCGCCGAGGTCCCCGGTCTCCTTAGGTTAATCTCCCTTAGCGATCGATAGAACCTGTCGAGGCCTCAAGGAGAAAACGTGTCGTTTCTGCGCTCTGCCGAGAACATTTGGCGGGAGCATTGTTCGTAGGCCCTTGAAGGGAAGTCCGCCCCTTTATACCTTGCGTGAACGGGCAGAACTTCTCGCCTAGATCTTCCTACTGTCTGGCCAAGGATCCCTCGCCAAAAGGCCTTCCTGCCGGGAATTTCTTTTGGCGACACCTTTCCTGGCCGAGACCCTTCCTGGCCGAGACCTTTCCCGACCGAGGAGATCTTCAACTACTTTGTTCTGCCTTCTGGGTGTATCTCTTGTCCAGCCCAAAACATCCGAGTGGAAGTATTTCCAAGGACCAAGCCTCCACCCCCACAGGCGAGCATTCAGACCTGCCAGCTAGATGAGAGCCCGCGAAGCGGGTCTACCTGGGGCCGAGCCGAGCTCGGGGCGTCGCTAAAGTTTTCACAAAAAAACCTCTCCCCCACAGGCGAGCCTTCGGACTTGTCAGCTAGATGAGAGCCTGCGCAGCGGGTCTACCTGGGGCCAAACAGAGCTCGGGGTGTCGATGAAGTTTTCAAAACAAAACCTCTCCCCCAAAAGCGAGCCTTCGGACCTGCCAGCTAGATGAGATCCTGCGCAATGGGTCTACCCGGGGTCGAGCCGAGCTCGGGGTGTCGATGAAGTTCTCAAAACAAAACCTCTCCCCCACAGGCGAGCCTTCGGACCTGCCAGCTAGATGAGAGCCTGCACAGCGGGTCTACCTGGGGCCGAGCCGAGCTCGAGGTGTCGATGAAGTTCTCAAAACAAAACCTCTCCCCCACAGGCGAGCCTTCAGACCTGCCAGCTAGATGACAGCCTACGCAGCGGGTCTACTTGGTTCCAAGCCGAGCTCGGGGTGTCGTTGAAGTTTTCAAAACAAAACCTCTCCCCCACAGGCGAGCCTTCGGACCTGCCAGCTAGATGAGAGCCTGCGTAGCGGTCTACCTGGGGCCGAGCCGAGCTCGGGGTGTCGATGAAGTTCTCAAAACAAAACCTCTCCCCCACAGGCGAGCCTTCGGACTTGCCAGCTAGATGAGAGCCTGCGCAGCGGGTCTACCTGGGGCCGAGCCGAGCTCGGGGTATCGATGAAGTTTTCAAAACAAAACCTCTTCCCCACAGGCGAGCCTTCGGACCTGCCAGCTAGATGAGAGCTTGCGCAGCGGGTCTACCTGGGGCCGAGCTGAGCTCGGGGTGTCGATGAAGTTTTTAAAATAAAACCTCTCCCCCACAGGCGAGCCTTCGGACCTGTCAGCTAGATGAGAGCCTGTGAAGCGGGTCTACCTGGGGTCAAGCCGATCTCGGGGTGTCGATGAAGTTTTCAAAATAAAACCTTTCCCCCACAGGCGAGCCTTCAGACCTGCCAGCTAGATGAGAGTCTGCGTAGCGGGTCTACCTGGGGCCGAGCCGAGCTCGGGGTGTCGATGAAGTTCTCAAAATAAAACCTCTCCCCCACAGGCGAGCCTTTGGACCTGCCAGCTAGATGAGAGCCTGCGCAGCGGGTCTACCTGGGGCCAAGCCGATCTCGGGGTGTCGATGAAGTTTTCAAAACAAAACCTCTCCCCCACAGGCGAGCCTTCGGACTTGCCAGCTAGATGAGAGCCTGCATAGCGGGTCTACCAGGAGCCGAGACGAGCTCGAGGTGTCGATGAAGTTCTCAAAACAAAACCTCTCCCCCACACGCGAGCCTTCGGACCTGCCAGCTAGATGAGAGCATGCGCAGCGGGTCTACCTGGGGCCGAGCCGAGCTCGGGGTGTCGATGAAGTTCTCAAAACAAAACCTCTCCCCCACAGGCAAGCCTTCAGACCTGCCAGCTAGATGAGAGCCTGCGCAGTGGGTCTACCTGAGGCCGAGCCGAGCTCGGGGTGTCGATTAAGTTCTCAAAACAAAACCTCTCCCCCACATACGAGCCTTCGGACCTGCCAGCTAGATGAGAGCCTGCGCAGCGGGTCTACCTGGGGCCGAGCCGAGCTCGGGGTGTCGATGAAGTTCTCAAACCCTATTCTAACTTTAAGATAAAAGAGTAGACAATGGATCAAAGATAAGGGATATATTGTGATAGTACTCGAAAGTATTAATACAATCACCTTCCCCCTCTTACAGGTAGAAGTGTTTTAGATCATCACCGCTCCATGTGTAGCTCAAGGTTCTTCCCTCCACATCCTGGAGGTAGTAACCTCCATTTCCAAGGACCTCCTTTACAATGTAAGGCCCTTCCCAGTTCGGGTTGAGCTTGCCCACGGAAGCCGACCTTCCCGCCGCGTCAACCTTTTTCAGCACCAGATCTCCTTCGGCGAACTGCTTGATCTTGATATGCTTATCGAAATACTTGGCCATTCGCCGTTTGATCTCCTCCTGCCTGATGGTTGCAACATCACGTAGTTCTTCCACGATGTCGAGCGAGAGGCGTAATCCCTCCTCGTTCTCCAACCTCCAAGTCTCATCTCCTTCGCCCACGGCCTTGACCCGCGGGGACCGGACCTCGAACTCCACTGGTAGGACCGCCTCACATCCATGAGAAAGCTTGAAGGGGGTCTCACCGGTGGACGTGTTCGAGGTCGTTCGTAAGGCCCATAGGACTGAGGAGAGTTGCTCCACCCAATTCCCCCTCAACTTCTCAACTTTTTTCTTAAGTAAGTTCACAATGATTTTATTTTCCGCTTCCACCTGGTCGTTGCTCCGGGAGTGGTGGATAGAGGCAAACCTGAGGTCTATCCCCAGTTGGGCGTAGAAGCTGATGAACTCTTCACTGGCAAAATGGGGACCGTTCTTTGTCACTATTGCTTAGGGTAGGCCGTGCCTGCATATGATCTCCCCCCAGACGAAGTTCCTTATAACTTGCGAGGTGACTTTGGCCAAGGCTTTAACCTCCAACCACTTTGAGATGTAATCGACCATGACCAGGAGGAACCTCCTCTGCCCACTAGCTGGAGGGAAAGACCCGACCAAGTCCATCCCTCAGATGGCGAAAGGCCATGGCGACGTGATGCTCCTAAGTCGTTGAGCAGGCAAGAGTTGGAGGGGGGCGTATAGCTGACATTTTGGGAATCTCCTTGAGAAATCCGCTGCATCCTTCCTCAGGGTATGCCAGAAGTACCCATGCCTTACCACTCTTGCTTCCAACGCCCTTCCTCCTGAGTGGTTACCGCACTCGCCGGAGTGTACCTCCCCCAGGATCCTCGGGACCTCTTCTTTAGTTATACATTTCGCTAGGAGCCCCGACAACATCTTTCGATGCAACCCCCCTTCCAACATTAGGTAGTGAGCTGCCCTGCGCTTGAAGCTTTTTGCATCCTTAACCTCCTCCGACAGCTTGCTAGTGGTCAGGAAGGTTACCAATGGATCCACCCATGAGGGTCGCCGACCTACCTCCATCAACTCTCCTTCCTCGATCGCTGGCCGAAATAGTTCAGTGAGGGTCCCTCCCCCCCCCCCCCCCCCCCGAGGTCCAAACTTTGCCAATCGATCGGCGACTGCGCTCTCCTCCCTGGGGACATGCTGGATTGAGAACGATCGAAACCCTCCGATGATCGCCCTTACCTTGGATAGGTACTTTACGAGGGTAGGCTCCCAAGCTTCAAACTCTCCTCGGATCTGTGATGCTACCACCATCAAGTCTGTGAAGGCCTCCACGTCCTGGATCTCAAGTTCTTTTGCCAAACGAAGGTCAGCTATCACGACCTTGTACTTTGCTTGGTTGTTGGTCACTAGAAAGTGGTAGGCCACCGCCTGCTCTATATCAACCCCCTAGGGGCTTATCAATACCACTCCTCCCCCAAGGGAATGCTTCCCTGAGGCCCCATCAACCATCATCTTCCACGCTCCCTGCGGCTGCGGCTCCTCTTCCCCGACTTCAACAACATAGTTCGCCAGAAAATCCGCCACCGCTTGCACCTTGATGGAGAGTCTTGGAACGAAAGAGATGTCGAACTCACTTAGCTCGATGGACCACTTGGCAAGCCTTCCCGAGTGTTCTACCCCTTCAAAGATCCTGTGAAGAGGATGGTCGGTCACCACCCTAATCGAGTGCGCTTGGAAATATGGCTGAAGGTTCCTTATCGAGATGATCAGAGCGTATGCCAGATTTTCCAGGATGGGGTAACGGAGCTCCGCCTTCTTCAAAATCCCGCTCACGTAATAGATGGGTAGCTGCTTCTTCCCCTCTTCCCTGACCAGAACAGAGCTCACGGCCTCCACTCCTACCCCTAGATACAAGGTCAGGTCCTCTCCTTCTTTCGGGCTTTGAAGTAGAGGAGCCTGGGAGAGTTGTCTCTTCAGCCCTTGGAAGGCCTCTTCGCATTTGGCAGTCCACTCAAACCTTTGGTTACCACTCAACACCTTGAAGAATGATGAACACTTGTCCCCTGATCTGGAGAGGAGCCTGCTTAGCCCGACCAACTTGCTTGTCAAGCGCTAGACTTCCTTGGCGTTGCGAGGTGATTCCAGGTCTAGGATGGCCTTCACCTTATCCGGGTTAGCCTCTACCCCTACCAGAGTCAAGAGATGCTCAAGGAACTTCCCGCGGCTGGCCCCGAAGACACACTTCAAGGGGTTCAGCCTCATCTTGAATCTCCGCAAGGTCGCGAAGGTCTCTTCTAGGTCCCTAGGTGTGAGTTCATACACTTGCTTTTCACCATCAGGTAATCGACGTAGACCTCCTCCCCCTTTGCCCCTGGAAGACTCGATCCATCATGCGTTGGTATGTAGCCCCTGCATTTTTCAACCTAAAGGGCATCATCTTATAACTGAAGCACCCCTCCCTAGTGATGAAGGAGACATCCTTGACATCAGGATGGTGCATCCGGATATGGTGATTGATGGCGACCGCCACCAGGACGGCCAACTTGATGGTGACGACGACGTGCATGGTGCATTGGTTGATCATGGAGTTACGGCGGATGATGATGATGATGGTGGCCTTCCGGTTAAAGACTTGCGGCGCCGTGGCGGCCATGGCTACAATCTTCGTCCACGCCGCAAGAATTAATTATTATCTTTTTATGCTTGCTTAGTTATGGTTTGATTTTTTTATGGCTTGAATTTTTATTTTGAACTCTTGGTGTGCATCTAGCACTAATTTTGGACTGCTAATAGCGTTTGTGTTGTAAGGCCTATATAACCTCCAAAGGGTCGGCCTCCCTCTCTCTCCCATCTCCTCTATTCCTCTTCAACCCTCCTTCTACCCATTCCCTCCGCGAGATTCACTCCCCACTTTCATCCAAACCGGCCACCCTTGGTGGAGTCAAGTGGAATGCAAGAACCCAAGTATTCGGGTGAAACTTCACGGTGCATAAGCAGGGAAGACGGTCGAGTTTCTTCATCCTTGGAGCAACATCCGTGGAGAACAAAGGAGAGCGATCATTTCTAGTGGATCCAATATCTCGGATCTACTATTCCGAGAGGGGTAACGAAATTTGTACTCAAGAGTTTTCTCTTCTAGATTGTTTTGTGTGGTGGATGATTTTTGCGTGACTTTTGAAATGGAATAAAATTTCGCGGAGTTTTCTTAATAGATTTGTAGATCTTTCGTTCTAATTTTTGAATACTCTCGGAAGGATTGGTGATCCTCGTAATTTCTTGTTGGGGAAAGATCAACCGTTTTTCGAATCGGTGTTTTTCTTGGTGGATCTTTCTTTGGTACAACATCGCTCGCACGGACGCGAATATTCGTCCCTTTAGCTTGATCGGATCTCGGCATCTAGTTGTGGTTCGATCTTTATCGGATTGGCTAACCGAACGTTGGAGCGTGAGATAAATAATTTAATTGGTCTGCTGCGTTTCGTTAGCGTGTAGAACGAGATTGTTTATCGTGGCGAGAGAACCCTCGACGCCATACGTGTAGGCTTTTAGGACGGCCCTACATCAGTGATAACCTGAAAAAGCATCCAAAAAACTCATAACAAAAAAACCGACGGCTGAATCAACTAGCACGTCGATTCGAGGCAGGGGGTAGCAATCCTTAGGGCATGATTTATTTAACAAAGACAAATCGATACACATTCGTCAGTTGCCTCCCCCTTTTTTAACCATTACCACGTTGGAGATCCAGCCTGGATACTGGATCTCTGAAATGAAGTCGGCTTCCAGGAGCTTCCTGACCTCCTCGCGGATAGGCTCCTCCAGCTTGGTAGCGATGGCCCTCATCTTCTGGCGTATGGGGCTAGTTTGGTGGTCCAGGTTCAGGCGATGGCAAGCCACATCCGTGTCAATGCCCGGCATGTCCGCCGCACTCCAGGCGAAGATGTCGACATTGCTCTATATGCAAGCTCTCACCTGCTCCTGGTCCTCGGGACTTAAGCCCCCACTGATCTGCACCTATCCTGTGCTGGTGAAGACCTCCATTTCTACCACTTCTTCGGCCGGCTCCAGCCGTGACTGCTCCCAGCCGACCCTTGCTTCTTCTTCCATCTCCAACTCCTCCCTTCCTATTTCAACCTCTGTCGCCTCCTTCGGCCTCTCCTGCTCAGCTCCTGCTGCTCGCTCTTCCTCCACCGCCATCGTCTCCTCTAGGCTCTCCTGCTCAACTCCCGCTGCTCGCTTCTCCTCTACCTCCATCGCCTCCTCCAGGCTCTCCTGCTGCTGCTCGACTTCCATGCCCCTCAAGGCCTCCTGTTCAACTTCTCTCTGCTCCTCCGCGCTCTCCTTCCTCGCATCCCCTAGGCTCACCTCTTTTTCTTCGACATACTCTCCCTGCTCTGCCATCTCCCTTTCCAGCTCTTTCGCCTCGGACATCTAATACACGGTGTTGACCGCCGTCACGTAGCACTGCCTCTCCACCTTTGGGTCCCCCTAATCCTGACCTGCACCCCTCCGTTGTTGAACTTAAGACATTGATGAAACGAGGAGGGGACGCAGCAAAAGGCACTAATGAGGGGACGCCCAAATATGGCGTTGTAGCTGCTCGGGGCATCCAAGATCACGAACCTGAAGTTCTGTGACACTCCTCCCAACTTCACATGCAGCCTTACTCCCCCTTCAACTTCCTTCCTCTCTCCTAAGATCCCAAACAGCGGTCCATCTGAAGCCAGGATCCTCTTCCGCTCAACCTTCATCTCGTCAAAAGCTTTCTTAAAGATCACATTTACAGAGCTCCTGTTATCCACCAGTATCCTAGAGACCGTGAAGTTCTCCACTGCTGTCTGAATCATGAGGGCATCGTAAAACGAATCCTCAAAGTCCGGCATGTCAGCTGATGAAAATGTGATTTTTTTTCATCTGGGGGGATCCAGAGAGGTTGAGACGACCCCCCTTCGGAACATGGTCTGAAGGCTACCCTTGCGAGTTGCCTCAATCCCCACTCCTCCGTGGATCACCCCGATCCCTCATCGGGTTCCCACATTTGTACTGTCCTTGCACCTATCTTCTCCCTCTCCCTGCTGCACTTCCACGATCCTAACCGATGGATCCTGCCTCCCCATTCCTCTAGCTTCTCTCATCTCTAAGAAATCTAGGCAGGTGGCCGTCGCGTGACATTCCTCCTGGTGGAAGTCACAGAAGGGCAACGCCACCCTGCCCCCTCTTCCTTCTCCAACTCCCCTTCTTCCAGCTCCTCGGACTCTTCTTTATCCTCTTCCTCTACCAATCTCCATTGCTTCTTGCGGCGGAGGGAAGCGACCCCTCGGTCCCTGCCTCCACGCCAGCTGATCGAACCTTCTCGGCTCCCGGAGGTTGTCTTTTCCCTGGAATCCTCCTCCTTGACCCTGGGGGCGACCCTCCTGAGGCCTCCAACCCAACCAGTTGTTCGGCTCCCGGGCCCCCCATCCCTGGTGCTGCCCCTGCCCTCGGGGTTCTTCCCTTCTCCTCTCTTCTCTCGGCTCCCTTGCCTCCCTCTGCTCCCTCTGTCTTACTGCTGCTGGTTCCTTCACATCGTCCTCCGCCAACCGGGCCAGCTTCTTAGCGAAAGCCGGATTGGCTCTTTCAAAATCTATCTCCTTTGCCGCCCTCTCCATGAGCTCCTCAAAAGAGAGGGGAGGCACTCTCTTCAATTCCATGCTAAAGAACCCTGGTCTCAGCCCCAGGGTGAAGGCAAGCATCAGTGCGTACCCTGGGACCTCCTGGACCAGGAGGATCTCTTCCTGAAACCGGTCAACGTAATGACCCAGCGTCTCATCTTGCTTCTGTCTTACTACGAACAGGCACTCCGCCTCCTTCTTCCACTTCTTCAACGTCGAGAAACTCAACAGGAACCCTCGACGTAGGTCCTCAAAGCTGTAGATCGAGCTCGCCGGCAACTGATGAAACCAGTCCCGAGCTTTTTCCTTCAACGTGATGGCAAACAACCGACATTTGAAGGCATCCGTCATCTTCCTTATTAAAACCACGTCTTCAAACCACTGCACGTACTGCACAGGGTCATCTTTTCCTGAGTAGTAAGACATGTCGGGCTCCCGGAACCCCTCCGGCACCGGTGCCGAGATGATGAGCTCGCTGAAAGGGCTCTCGCCACCTTCCTGACAAGAGGGCATGTCTCGCGGCCTAGGCTGGCTTGCTCGATTCATAGGACCATGCCCAGGGAAGAGTTCTCGCACTACCGCCTCCCTCTCGCCCATCTCTACTTGAACCTCCTTCCCGAGGCACTGGCCTGGGAAGAGCTCCCGCGCTACAACGCCTCTCTCGCCAACCTCTGTCGGGACCTCCTTCCCAGGACGCTGCCCAGGGGCGTTCTCGCCCAAAAGCGGGACCACCTCCACCGGAACCTTAGGTGTCGCCCACTCACTCCTCGCCGAAAAGGCCAAGCTGATGGTTTGCAGGACCTCTCGCCTGAAATCCTCCAGCATCTTCCTCGTTGCTTCCTCTCCCCGGGTGGGGGAACCTCCTGAGCCAGACCCTTTACCATCACCTCCAGTCATGGGACCAAACTCAAGGCTTTCTTGTATCGGCTGCCTTCCACGCTCACCGCACTAGAACTGTTAAAGCCAAAAATGACCTCAACGAATGTTCAAAACCAGGGCGCAACCGACATCTACTTCTCTCAAGCCTCGACCCTTGACTGGCTGCAAGGGACCTAGAACTGACCCAAAGCCTCAGCGGGGAGGTCTCACCTCATACCCGGAATATCTCTGAGAGCTTCCCCTCCAAAGCCAAAGCTGGGCTTGGAGCTCCTCAGAAAGCACTTGGGGATTTTGAGAATAATGAAGACTTGCTTTCTATGGAGCCCTCATGAGTCTATTTATAGCTTTTTGCTGACCTAAAATTACTGAAATACCCCTGTCTGGCCTGCCAATAGCCAAATCCCACTGTTTATAAAATACTAAATACAATCCCTGGGGGTATGTAGGTAATTCTACCCGAGGACAATTAAGTAATTTTACCCTGGGCCTTGGGCCCCACTTGGCGAGAACCTTGAGCCGCGGCGAGAACCCTGTGTCGAGAACCTTCCCGCCTCTACTCAACACGTCGTTGAGTGGACTTGATGCCTTTGCTGCCGAATGCGGTGTTGAGTGAGTGGAGCTTACTCAACGCGACGTCAAGTGAACTCGATGCCTTTGCTGCTGAACGCAGCGTTGAGTGAGTGGAGCTTACTCAACGTGGCGTCAAGTGGACTCGACGCCTTTGCTGCTTGGATTTTGGCATCGAGTGGACTCAACGCCTTCTCGCCCGCCTTTGGTCATCAGTGGGTCTTGGTTGAGGCTTGGCACAAACTATGTCGCCTGCTTGTAGGCAGGAGCTCTACCAAGGCGCAAGCGGTTCTGGTATGAAGCCCGAAGCTAGCTCGAAGCTAGTCCAATCCTGATTGTTGGTGTCTCTGGGTTCCCTCCAGCGAATATGGGTTGTACACTAAAGAAAATGTGGCCAATATTAAAGTTGTAGCCCGTGAAGTCTAGTTTAATTTAAAATTTATTTCAACTAATTTGGGTAAGTGGTTTGACCACAGCACTCATTTTGGTGAGATCTATACCTAGGTTAGACTAGAGATTATTTTGAGTGCTTCCATCAATCCAGCCATCCAAATGACTTGAAATTTTGGATGGGGGTCACTATTACCTATACCTAGAACATAGCTAAAAATGAGAATTTTTGGAGAAAATATTTCTATAGTTTTTGTAATTATTTAATAAACCATGATTAAATTAATTAATGGAACTAATGATCTCTAATTGCTCCCAAATTTTAGTGAGAGGTTCTTGAAGTCAGTGTAGGTATCTGTATAAAATTTCACCTCATTTTGAGATGATTTGGTTTGAATTTTGTAAACCCTAACCTTGGCCCCAAAAGGGGTATTTAGGTCAAAAGTGCCCCTTGTCGGTTTGAGTGGTCAAACCACCTCGGCAGAGGTTGAAATTTGGGCCACTGATTTGACATGATATTTAATGTACAACCCCATATTCGCCCCAACAATAAGTTTCCAAGGGTCTCTGCGGGACAGCTCCCAGGGTCTCGGCGGGACAGCTCCCAGGGGTCTCGGCGGGACAGCTCCCAGGGTCTCGGCGGGACAGCTCCCAGGGGTCTCAGCGGGACAGCTCCCAAAGGTCTCGGCAGGACAGCTCCCAGGGTCTCGACTGGACAGCTCCCAGGGTTCTCGGCGAGACAGCTCCCAGGGTCTCGGCGGGACGGCTCCCAGGGTCTCGGTGGGACAGCTCTCAGGGGTCTCGGCGGGACAGCTTCCAGGGTCTCGGCAGGATAGCTCCCAGGGGTCTCGGAGAGACAGCTTCCAGGGTCTCGGCGGGACAGCTCCCAGGGTCTCGGCGGGACAGCTCCCAGGGGTCTCGGCGGGACAGCTCCTAGGGGTCTCGGCGGGACAGCTTCCAGGGTCTCTGCAGGACAGCTTCTAGGGTCTCGGCTGGACAGCTCCCAGGGGTCTCGGCGAGACAGCTTCCAGGGTCTCGACGGGACAGCTCCCAGGGTCTCGGCGGGACAGCCCCAGGGTCTCGGCGGGACAGCTCCCAGGGGTCTCGGCGGGGCAGCTTCCAGGGTCTCGGTGGGATAGCTCCCAGGGTCTCAGCGGGATATCTCCCAGGGTCTCGGCGGGACAGCTCCCAGGGTCTCGGCGGGACAGCTCCCAGGGTCTCGGAGGGACAGCTCCCAGGTTCTCGGCGGGACATCTCCCAGGGTCTCGGCGGGACAGCTCCCAGGGTCTCGGCGGGACAGCTCGCAGGGTCTCGGAGGGACATCTCTCAGGGTCTCGGCGGGACAGCTCCCAGGGTCTCGTCGGGACAGCTCCCAGGGTCTCGGCGGGGCAGCTCCCAGGGAGTAAGGGGTGTGGCTCCTCCCACCCTTGGACCTCTCTTCGTACCATGTTTTTACCGTTATGCCCTTGAGGGGGATTACCTCTCTACCCCCCCCCCCCCCCCACCGATGTGGAGTTTTTCTATTGGTTAGAGGTTTATTTTGTGCTAAGGGCATTTTGGTCATTTTACCCCCAGGACTTGGAAAAGCTATAAATAGACCCTTGAGGGTGTCTTGGAGAGCATTCATTATTCCTTAGCCACTATAATCTCTTTGGCTTTCTTCCTCCAAGGCACCTAGCTCAAGCATTGGCTAGGGAGGGGGAGACCTCAAAGGTCTTCCGGGTATGAGGTGGGACCTCCACGCTAGAGCCGAGGGTCAGTTCATAGCTTCCTAAGTCTTCGGTCCGTCATGTTCTTCCGAGCATAGTAGGTGTGAGGTCACCCCTTTCCCCAAGGGTCGAACTCCACAGAAGTCAATTTTGGCTTCGGTCATTTTTGGCTTCAACAGTTTTGGTGCGGTGAGCGTGGAGAGTGACCAGCACAGAAAATCTCGGGAGAGTGTCATGGCTGGAGATCTGGGAGGTAGTGATGACCTCGGTGGTCTCCCTAACCCAGGACCCTTCGTAGGAAGGGAGGAGTTCATGGCTTCCATCAAAGGCATCATGGGGATGCTTAGAAGCATTGCCCCTCGGGCCGACAGCTCAACCCCACCCCTCAGGGACTGGCTCCCAGGGGTCTTGGCGAGCTAACCCAGAGTGGTCTCGGCGAGCTAGCTCCTAGGGGGCAAGGCGAGATCACCCCAGCAGGGGGAGAAGTAAGTGTGCCGGATAGGAGACCTGGGAAGGAAAGGATGGTAGAGGGGGTCGAGCGAGACATCCCAGTCCAGGAGCTGTTCCCCAGCCTGGCGAGAGCTAGCCCTCCTGGCGAGCAGGTTGTGCGGATAGAGCTGGCGAGAACTCCCCTTAGGGGGTCACCCTTCAGCGATCTGATCATCTCAGCTCCCCTTCCCGAGGGGTTTAGAGAGCCAGACATGGCTTACTATACCGGGAAGGATGACCCCGTCCAGCACCTGCAGTGGTTCGAGGATGCCGTCGCCATCAGGCCGATGACGGACGCCTTCAAGTGCCGTCTATTTGTGATCACCTTGAAAGAGAAGGCGAGGGACTGGTTCCATCAACTCCCTCCAAGGTCCATCTTCGGGTTTGAAGACTTGAGCCGGAGCTTTTAGCTTCGCTTCTCCACCTCCAAGAAGAGGAAGAAAGGTCCTGAGTCCCTCTTCCTGATAAAGCAAAGGGTCGAGGAGTCGCTGACCCACTACATTGACAGGTTCCAGGAGGAGGTCCTTGACATCCAAGAGGTGCCAGTGTATGCCCTCCAGATGGCGTTCACGGTGGGGTTGCGCGAAGGGTTCTTCAAGATGAGCTTGACCCGGAAGACCCCTCTTTCCTTCGAGGAGCTGATGGAAAGAGCGGTAGAGGAGATAGCCATGGAGGCGGCCAACCCGGCCTTTGTAAAGAAGTTGGCAAAGTTGACAAAGGTGGAGTCAAAGGAGCAGGGTGGCTCGAGGCACCAGGAAGGAAGGCGGAGAGAGGAGCAGAGAGCCCAGGGGTTCTAGAGACAGGAGGGTCCGGAGCCAGGTTGGAGGCAACAGGGAGGACCTGCCCATGGTCCAGGAAAAGCTCTCATCCAGGATGGGTGGAACTTTCATGGGGGCTAAGGGAGGTTCAACTTCCAGAGGCAAGCCCCAAGACAGCTCCTGCCCCCACCCCAGCAAGCAATGACGATTGGCTGAAGGGAGAGGAGAAGTCGCAGGGGGAAGGGGGGAGTCAGAGTAGAGTTACCGTACTGCGATTTCCACCAATTGGAAGGTCACGCCACGGCTACCTGCCCCGAGTTCCTGGAGGTGAGGGGGCGAGAGCTCCAGCCCAGTAGCAGCCGGAGCGGATCGAAGCCCTGCCCCAAGGATGTTGAGGTGATGATGTGTGTGAGGACCGGGTCGACGTAGGACCCCGAGGTGGTATAGCCGTGATCCATGGGGGGGTGGGTATAGAAGCCGCTCGGAAGGCAAGTCTCCATGTGATGTATCGACGGAGCGTTGCCTCGATATCCCAGACCCCTCCTGCGGAGGAAAGGGTCACCTTCTCATCAAGGGACATGCTAGAGCATGAGGATCACTTCTGCGACGCCCTGGTCATCCAGGCAGCCGTCGAAGGCTTCACCGTCTCCCGGATCTTGGTTGATAACGGAAGCTCGGTCAACGTTATTTTCAAGAAGGCGTTCGAGGGGATGAAGGTGGAGCCAAGGAGGGTAGTGGCGTCGGATGGACCTCTGTTTGGATTCTCAGGGGAGAGGAAGGAGGTGGAAGGTGGAGTCGGACTCCAGGTGAAGTTAGGAGGGACCTCAAGGAACTGCAGGTTTGTCATTGTTGATGCTCCAAGCAGCTACAACGCCATCTTCGAAAGTCCCCTCATCAGCGCCTTCCGGTGCGTGCCCTCATCCTTCCACCAGTGCCTCAAGTTCAACTCAGATGGGATCCAGGTCAGGATCAAGGGAGACTCCACGATGGCGAGGCAGTGCTACGTCACGGCAGTCAACACCATCTCTTGGTTGGCTAAGGCGGAGGAGATGGAAGAAAATCATGGAGAGCCTGAGCAGGATTGAGGTGTCCAGTGGGATAGAACCTGATGGCGACCACCATGCCCGGGCCCCCTGAAGAAGCCTCACCTCGGCGGAGTCATGGATCTTGTTTTTTATGTTGTAATGAGTCCAACCTCCGACCGGTAGGGTCGGGAGGGTCATGTAATCCAACTATTTTCCCCTTTTAAGGATGTTGAATTTTGGCAGAGTTCAGGTGACATGACCCGTCCCCAAGTCCCTTAGCTCCGAGATGATTCCGCCGTCAGGCTCTCACTAGCTGGCAGGGCAGGTTGATCTCTCGTGGAAGCTAAGTCTTTAGCTCCGAGATGATTCCGCTGTCAGGCTCTCACTAGCTGGCAGGGCAGGTTGATCTCTCGTGGAAGCCAAGTCCCTTAGCTCCGAGATGATTCCACTGTCAGGCTCTAACTAGCTGGCAGGGCAGGTTGATCTCTCGTGGAAGCTAAGTCCCTTAGCTCCGAGATGATTCCGCTATCAGGCTCTCACTAGCTGGCAGGGCAGGTTGATATCTCGTGGAAGCTAAGTCTTTAGGCTCCGGGATGATTCCGTTGTCAGGCTCTCACTAGCTGGCAGGGCAGGTTGATCTCTCGTGGAAGCCAAGTCCCTTAGCTCCGAGATGATTCCGCTGTCAGGCTCTCACTAGCTGGCAGGGCAGGTTGATCTCTCGTGGAAGCTAAGTCTTTAGGCTCCGGGATGATTCCGTTGTAAGGCTCTCACTAGTTGGCAGGGCAGGTTGATCTCTCATGGAAGCTAAGTCTTTAGGCTCCGGGATGATTCCGCTGTCAGGCTCTCACTAGCTGGCAGGGCAGGTTGATCTCTCGTGGAAGCCAAGTCCCTTAGCTTCGAGATGATTCCTTTGTCAGGCTCTCACTAGCTGGCAGGGCAGGTTGATCTCTCGTGGAAGCTAAGTCTTTTAGCTCCGAGATGATTCCGCTGCTAGGCTCTCACTAGCTGACAGGGCAGGTTGATCTCTCGTCCCTTAGCTCCAAGATGATTCCGCTATCAGGCTCTCACTAGCTGGCAGGGCAGGTTGATCTCTCGTGGAAGCTAAGTCTTTAGGCTCCGGGATGATTCCGTTGTCAGGCTCTCACTAGCTGGCAGGGCAGGTTGATCTCTCGTGGAAGCCAAGTCCCTTAGATCCGAGAGGATTCCGCTGTCAGGCTTTCACTAGCTGGCAGGGCAGGTTGATCTCTCGTGGAAGCTAAGTCTTTAGGCTCCGGGATGATTCCGCTGTGAGGCTCTCACTAGCTGGCAGGGCAGGTTGATCTCTCGTGGAAGCTAAGTATTTAGGCTCCGGGATGATTCCGCTATCAGGCTCTCACTAGCTGGCAGGGCAGGTTGATCTCTCGTGGAAGCCAAGTCCCTTAGCTCCGAGATGATTCCGCTATCAGGCTCTCACTAGCTGGCAGGGCAGGTTGATCTCTCGTGGAAGCTAAGTCTTTTAGCTCCGAGATGATTCCGCTGCCAGGCTCTCACAAGCTGGCAGGGCAGGTTGATCTCTCGTGGAAGCTAAGTCCCTTAGCTCCGAGATGATTCCGCTGTCAGGCTCTCACTAGCTGGCAGGGCAGGTTGATCTCTCGTGGAAGCTAAGTCCCTTAGCTCCGAGATGATTCCGCTGTCAGGCTCTCACTAGCTGGCAGGGCAGGTTGATCTCTCCTGGAAGCTAAGTCCCTTAGCTCCGAGATGATTCCGCTGTCAGGCTCTCACTAGCTGGCAGGCTCTCCCTTAGCTCCTATATGGATTATGGGGTGGATTAGGGTGGATTTTCCCTAGGGCCCTAGTTCTAACCCTAAGGTTGAACTTTTGGGGCTTGTGAAGGACATAGGGGGTTATGTTCTTGGATGGACTTGGGGAGTAGTCCATGTGATCCTAGGGTGGTGAAATGCGCTAGGAGAGGTTATGGTGGTATTTAGACATATGCACCCCACATAAATCACTTAATAAGTATTTAGGACTTTAAACCCTAGAAGTTATCTTATGGGTCAAATGACCTTTAATCTTGATGATATTTTGGTATGGTTAATTTCATAGTATTATTAACCTCTAGTATTTATCTTAGGGTGTTTAGAGATCAGTAGATCATCCATGTAGTAGTAGCTTCCATATTGCCCTTTTTGATGTTAATGTTGAAAATATGATGTATATGTGTTAGAATGGTTTGAAATTCTGAAATAGCTAATCAAATGTCATTTAGTTGCACTAGTAGTTTATTTGGAGTGGTTGAAGTTTTATTTGTAGTACTTCCTTTGTAAAGTAAATTAGTGCACCTTACCTTGATAAATAGGAAATAAATATTATAGCTTGCTAGAAAATTGTGATACTTAGTCAAGGAACATGTTATGGCATATAAAAGCATGGAAAAATTGTTAAATGTTGTTTAATTGAGATTACAAGGGTGTGTATTCATAAAGTGCCTTATGATGGTTTTCCTTAGGATACTTTTTTACCTTGTTTACTGACTTGGCAATTTTATGAAACTTAGGAAGTGAAGTTTTATGATCATAATGTAGCTCTGTTAATTTTTGAGGAATTTTTGGATTAGTATTTTTGGTACTTCCTTCAATACCCCTATTTATATGAATTATTTTGGATTAAATATTTAGAGGTTAAATAATTTGTGAAAGTTTATGATATTTAGTATTCACTGATATCTTATTATCCTACAGTGTTCATAATTTTTTATATGGTCATACCCTAAGTAAATATAATACTTCATGTTCAAATCACCCATGGATTAATTTCAGGAAAAATTAATTAAATATCAAGTTTAAATAGAAAATTATAAATTTCTGGATTTAGACTGAATATATCATGGTAGACCCTCAATAAATATTTTAGGGATTTTGAATGAAGATTTGGAGTACCTCCCATGATGTATATCATATAGCTTAGGGTGATCTACATATAGTAAAACTGCAGAAACTGAGATAGGGTGAAGAATGAACTAGGATGTGAGGGTTTCAGGTTGCTGGTTATGATAAGGTATAATGAGTTCATCATCGGGAGTTATAATAAGGAATAAAGAGGGGTTGACAAGTGTAGGTGGTGCTCGGGATCGACGAAACATCATCTTTCCTGTAGAGAGAGGAAGAGTCTTAATACGCTAGGGTTAGATCCAAAGTAATATAAAAGGGATTAGTTAATGAGTATGACCAATAAAAGTTTGTGCCTTGCGAAAGGGAACGATGAGCTTCAGCTACCATCATAGTTCCTAGTGTCATTTGAGAACCCTTCACCGGGTATCCCGGGGGCAGTCCTGGGCTAACCTAAACCATAAGAATAATAAACTTCAAGAGAAACTAGTATAACTAGGGGTTCACTTTCACACACCCCAGTGTCTCGGGAAGATAGGGTGACTAGGATGTCCGGGGAGCTTTGGCTCGGTTGTTGGTTGTGACGGACAGGATAGTCCGGGGAGCTTTGGCTCTGTTGTTGGATGTGACGGACGGGATGGTCCGGGGAGCTTTGCCTCGGTGGATAATACATTAATATTGCATGTGCATAAGATATAAGGTGATAGGTCTTCGATATTGGAGAGTCGTCGCACCGACACCAATACGTTGACTCAGTAGGTGTGGTTTTGCACTTGGCCAAATAAAGTCCGGTGCGTCAACCGAAAAGAGTACTCAGGAGCTCCGTTTAGTGCACCAGCGTTGAGGCGTACGATAGGTCTGACTGGTAGTGCTAATACCGGTTTAGAGGTGGGCGAGGCCCAACCCACCGCTTCCGTTTGCCACTACGGAGGTATCCTGGGAGGTTAGGCTCAAGAAAGGGGAAACTAAAGGTCTGTGTGCACAGAGTCGGGTGGGTGTGTTGCATTTGCGTGACTCGCATCATAGCATACTTGAATGACATAGCATAATCATTGCATATAACCCTTGACACCTATTGTATAAATTAATATGAGACTTTTTATACAATAGGTCATGCAAAATGACCCCTTAGTTTATAGGCTTGCGTGAGTATGCTTATAAGGTTTGGTTATTTTCCTATGATAAATATTGCTTGCTTATAAACCGACACCCCATCGTATAAATTGGTATGAGACTTTTTATATGATGAGAGCTTTGCAGAAGATCGCTTAGCTTATAAGTCCGTATGAGCATTCTTATAAGTTAAGGTTACATCTTTCATATTTTGCCTCCGTATACTTATGCTTACGCTACATGCTTTTGTTACTACTACATGTTTACATAGAACTGCTAGATTAGTTCCGCCGCCACCTGCTACCTTTGTTATTCTCCACCTTCATTACCTTTCCTCTCCTTCTCCCCGCTCGGTGCCTATGAGCCATGTGGGAGGGGTGAGGGATGATAGGACTTCATCTTTTAGATTAACGGTTTTCGGACCAAATCATTTTAGGGGATCGTGAAGCTGAACTTGGAGATGCAGCCCCGGAGGATGGCACGCTTGGAAACGGGACAGTCTAGTACCGAAGTTCAGACAGCTGGGACAGTGAGTCCCGATTGCTAGTAGTTGTTTTAGTTTTGCTTCCGCGATGAGTAATATGTAGTGAGGACTCTGATGTATCGGGCATGAGCCCTAATTCTAGTACTTCTTATATTATTGTTGTGGACTCTCCCTTCGTGGAGATTTATTTTATATACATGTGATTCTTGTGGACTAGTTTTGAGTTCATTCTTACTCTTATACTTTATTCTACACTTCTGCGATCGATATGACCGGCAGAATCGGCGCTTTGTAGTGACGACCTTCCCGGGCGTGTTGGTGTCACCGCAAAGCGGCGGTTCTGGGCCTAAGACCCCGGTGGTTTAAAAAGAAAAAAAGGGTCTTACAGATCGTGCGAGGGATCGGGCGCACCAATCCCACGCGTGATGGTTACCTTATGATCTCCAACTAAATTAGGGGTGATTTATGTGCGGCCGCCTAACAAACATGGATTTTCTTTCGCTCATGTTTGTGGCATCACGACCCGCCCAAAACGCACTCTTACTTTTGTTTAGACGGCGAGGAGGACTTTTCTTTTCTGAGCGGCTTCACCCAGCTTCGGTTCCAGCATATTGGCCGAGAGGTCAACAGAGCTGCCGATTTTTGTGCTTGTTTTGCCCTACGGGGCAACTTTGTATGGCTTGATGTTGATAGTACCCATTCTGAGTTTGCAGAACTTGTCCGTGCAGACTTATATGATCATGCTATATGCACTTTTCAAAAAAAAAAAAAAAAATCTAAATTAGAGGTGATGGAGGTCTCACTAACCCCACAACTGATTTTCTATAAATAATAGTTGACCCTTCGTATACGTTTATATAGAAAGTAATGAGATATAATATATAAAATAAAATAGAATGAGGAGATGGCATGCCCCGGCCCCGGTGATCTAAATTTAAAAAAGAAAAAAAAAGGCTAGTCACGCTTAGCACGTGGGGATATCTTAGACAACCGCCGCACATCAAGTTCCAACGAGATACATTAAACTCCGCATTCCATCAACTCGAAATGTGCACCATCACATAATTTACAGGTGTCTAGGGTTTGTTAACTTAACAACCATGACCCCAGTCCATATCGCCGTCCATATAATAATGAGCCAGATTCAACGGGCGAGATGAAAAGCTGGTTCCTTTTTTTTTTTTTTTGCAATTTGCTCATTCATTACCTGCAAAATGGACAGGCTCCATCTGAACAGCATTACCAGCCAATTGACTTCAGCCACTACGAAGTCTCCTCATGCTGGGAATTATTAAAAAAAATTGTTTTAGTTTTATAAGAGCTGATTTTCAATCCAATATCAATTACATGAAAATTTGCATTGACCGAATTAATTTCAATTTTGTTATTCACCATTAATATTTCTTAATCAAAAGTATTGACATAAGTCATTTTTTTTGTTTGGACATTAAATTTCAAAAATTAAAAACAAAGAAAAATACAATAACACAAACAAAAATAAAACATTGTTTTAATGGAGAAAATTTTGGGTGCTTTACTCTCACACGGAACTAGGTGGGGGAATAAATAGGCGTGTTTTGGAGTGGGGCCTAGCTTTCTCCTTCTCCACGCAAAGGCAGGAAGAGATCTCAAAATTTCAGCGGGATTTTTAGGCTCGAAAAGTTTTTCACTTTGCAGGACAACGAAACCCTATTACCCCCTCCCTCCCCCCTCCGCCAACAAATTACGACCTCAGCCTTGTCCTCCGGCGAATAACTATTACAGCGGCGCGCATCTTCCGGCGAAGTAGTACACCCTCTATTCATTCCCGAAAATCCTGGCCTCATCCTTATCCTCAGGTGAATCTCATGCATCCATCTTCTCTGGCAAACTATTACAGAGACGCGATTAAGGTTTGTTACACATTGTCGTGCAAAAACGTCAAAAGGACTATGAAGGTATACGATCTGCATTTCATGATAGTTGATGATCCATATAACCTGATGCATGTCTTTTTCATGAATGTAGCGTAGTTCATTTCACAAAAAAATTCAATGTAGGAAATCTTTCTGAATGCAATATATCAGTATTTAATATGGTATTGTTCTTACATACGGCCGTATTTCACCGTTTTTAGGAGAGAAAAAATGTAAACTCTGGACAGTATGACATTATCTGATATATATCTTGCGGGAGATAATAATTACCATTTTTTGTTCAAATACAAGAAATTTGCAATAAAAATGATTTTCATTGCGTTCATCATGACGGTATGGAAACAAATACGCAATATGAGAAAACTGATCATGCTTCTCAAACGGTATGTTACAATCAAAATGATGCATGTCTTTTTCATGAATGTAGCGTAGTTCATTTCACAAAAAAGTTCAATGAGGGAAATCTTTCTGAATGCAATATATCAGTATTTAATATGGTATTGTTCTTACATACGGCCGTATTTCACCGTTTCTATGAGAAAAAATGTAGACTTTGGACAGGATGACATTATCTGATATATACCTTGCGGGAGGTTATAATTACCATTTTTTGTTCAAATACAGGAAATTTGCAATGAAAATGATTTCCATAGCGTTCATTGTGACGGTATGGAAACAAATACGCAATATGAGAAAACTGATCATGCTTCTCAAACGATATGTTACAACCAAAATTTGTTATAATTTTTGTGTTTGCACTCTGAGCACATATTTGAGGCTCTTACAACAGTATTGTATATGAATATTTTATTAATTCTCTATGCAGGGAAGCAATGATGCAAGAGTTTTTTGCACAGTTCATACTGATGAAAAAACATATGCAATGTATTCTGAGTATGCTAGAAATATGGGTTTTGGTATCTGAAAAATTACATATTTATTATTGGACTCACACGAGGATTATAAAAGGTCGTGAATATTGTTGCGCGAAAGCTAGTTTTAAGGTTTTGAAGGAGGGAGACGAGGTGCAAAGGAAGTAGCACAAACTTGATACTCGAACCGGATGTTTGGCGTGCCTACACTTTACAGCTGATGAAGAAGGAAAGAACTGACAAATTTCCAAGTTTATTGAAGAGCACAATCACCCCCTGACTCTATTGGTGGATACACATTTGTTGAGAACACATCGTCATATATCTGATCACCAAGCAACGCTCATTAAAAATATGACGAGAGCCGGTATTAGACTCGTTCATGCATATAACTTTTTAGCTGACGAAGTTGGCGGGCCTCGGAATGTGGGATTCTCTAAAACAGATGCGTATAATTATGTACATCGACAAAAGAGAGCTCTAATAGAGAATGAGGATGTACCAAGATTGTTGGAAATATTACAGGAAATACAACTTGAGGATAATATGTTCTCTTTTGATGTTCAGACAAATGAGCAAAACCGGTTGCGCACTTTTTTTTGGATTGAAAATCAGGGAAAACTTGATTACGAATGTTTCGGAGATGTAATTATATTCGACACCACGTATAGGATGAACAAGTACAACCTGGCATGTGCTCATTTTATTGCAGTGAGTCACCACTGGCAAAATGTTTTCATTGGGGGGCATTTGTAGCGGAGGAGACGATTGAATCATTTTGTTGGGTTTTTGAAACCTTCCTAAAATATGTTGGGGATAAGAAACCCATAACGATTTTCACTGATCAAGATCAAGCGATGGTTGTAGTTATTGAGAGAGTCTTGACATCAACTCGACATCGATTGTGTCAATGACACATTTCGAAGAAAGCATCATCCAAGGTACCAAGTTTCAATCAAGATAAGTGTATTCGATCTTTATTTTACAGTTGCATGAACAAATGTGATAGTGAACTGGAATTTGAGATAAATTGGAGAGAGATGTTATTTCGTGGAAATTTGTATGATAATCGATGGCTTAATGATCTTTTTAAGATTATGCAGAAATGGTCAACTACCTTTAACAAACAAATCTTAGATCTTGGCATTTTATCCACCCAATGAAGTGAGTCTGCAAATAATCGTTTGCATAGATGCTCAAAAACAACAAGTTCATTGGTTGAATGTTTTCTTAGAATGAAAACATTAATTTCGAGTTGGCGCAAGAATGAACACGAGGAAGAGTTTAGAGGTAAACAAGGGAGTATCACTCTTAGATTCAAAAGCTCTTCAATACTCGGACAAATGTGTAAGGCATACACTACAAAAATTTATTCAAAATTTGAGAATGCTTTTATCGAAGGAGTTGTTGGCTTGGTAGTTGCCGATGTAATAAGGTGTGAGACAGAACAAATAGAATACATTATTACAAAATGCAATGGAACTGATATTGATTGGAAGTGGTTTGTGACATTAGATCCAAAAACTAATGATGTGGATTGCTCTTGTTGTGGCTTTCAAACAAGTGGTTTGATGTGCAAACATGTATTACGTGTCTATAATATTCGAAACGTGAATCAGATTCCAGAAAAGTACATACTAAAGAGATTTACACTGCATGCAAAGAAGAGTTTCTATCTAAACAAGCATAGTAGTTCAACTAACCATGGTTCTACTGCGCTCTACAGAAATCAAGTCATGCGATACATTTATGACATGCGTAATCATATTGAAAGTAGTGATAAAGCTAAGGACTACCCTATTAATGCTCTGAACCAAGAGGGCAAAACTTTAGATGAAATACTTGAGTGTGATAGGAAGGGAATCTCAACCTCTAATAACCAAAGGAAGGTCGTCATAAATGATCCACCATCCATGCGACATAAAGGAGTCAGTAACGCACGACTGAAGAATTACTGGGAAAGTTCTTCCAAAAAAGAAGTATGTTATCCTACATTTTTTTAAAATCATTATCTTATTTTGAATGCATTACACATGTTTTTAAATATCATACAGAGCGGAGTCGGATTGTCAAAGCTAAAGCACCGATTACTGTTGAAGAAGATGAATTACCAACAGAACATAATTTTGCGGACCTTGCTTCTTGTGAGAGGGATTCAGATTCACTGCAAACTCCTGCCTCTGTGGATCTAAGCCAAGAATTCTCTATTAATGATGATTTCTCTATTAATATTCCTTACTCATTTTCTTGTCTCCCTACTGTATTCAAGAACTGATATGTGTACAATCTCAAGGAAGTGTTAATTTAATCGTTCGGCATCCAACTGTATAACTGTGGTTTTGTTCAACTCTTCACTACTTTTAAAGGAAAATTACCTGCATATAAGCATTTTGACGATAGTATCGTACGATGCAAAATTCTAAAAATTCCTGCATTTTATATTAATACCTACAAATATGAAAATAATTGTTAGGTTTTAATTCTGACACAGCATTACAGTTAGAAACTCTATTATAAATTTTTTTAAGCTAATGTAATACTGACAGTACTACATTCCTGAATTTCCTGCAAAATTATTGTAACATTCATCCAACTCTAACTATCATTAAAACCACTTTAACGGATTCAAATTTCAAGCTATCGCTTTTGCCAAATTTAATTAAAATACTGTACAGAATGACAGTATTACTATCATATACTAACGATATTACTATCCAACCCTGCTAATCAAGTTGTTCAAAACAATATTCTCTATAAATAGTGCGGCATAATGGAAATGGCTATCATTTAAAATACTTCTAACGAAATGAAATTCTTTCAAGATGTCGCTTTTGCCATATTTATGTAAAATACTGTAACTTATGACCGTATTACTATCATATGCTAACAATATTACTATCCAACCTTGCTAATCAAGCTGTCCAAAATAATACTTTGTAATTAGCCCGGCAGAATGTGCGAAATGTTAAAAGTCTGCTAAAAAAACCACCACAAAACTATAATTGTTTAGCACATTATCTAGACAAGTCTCATTCTCAGTACAAGTCTTTCGATGAACAACACGACTGAAGCATTTCAACTGCAATTTCAGCTCGAAATAGTGACATTTTTCTCTGCCACCTTTTCCGCCAACTACACTTCTTCCGGCTAACAATCGTCTTCATAAACATAAGAACAAACACTCCACAGTCGTCCCCACCCTCTTGCGCTGGGATTCCTTCCACCGGTATAATCGGCCATTCATGCACCCGGGCTGGAAGACTCTCACCAATATCCTCAAGCACAAACTTAAGCTGTAAAAAAAGAACAACATTAATTTGTTGATGAATTAAAGGTGACCAAATTGAATTTTTAGCTTGTCATTCTCACCACTTTGTGTGTACTCCTTAGATGTACTGGGTTAGGCAACGAGTCATAAAACTCTCATGTTTCGTCTTTCATGTTGCCAACAACCAGAGCCCAATGACCATTAACCTGAATGGGAATTAGGAGTAAATCCGAGTACATTACAGAATCCTTTGTAAAGTGGCTCAGCATATTCTTGCTCCCTTTGAATTTGGCTCTTCTAAATTGCTGAAAAATAGAGTTGTGATCATTAAAGTTAATTGAACGACTGTTAATTATGACAGTATACTTTCAAATAATTCACCTAGGTTGTGAAGAAATGAAATAAATTGAAAACAAATATTCACTCACAGTATGCGTGGGGGATATATAAAGAAACGACTTAAAACGTTCTGGGAATTTAGTGTTTTGCATGCTCAAGGCAACGCTGTATGCATCTAGGTGGAGGTCACTAAGCCATCCAGTCCACAGTAGTGCATCCAAATCAGAGCGAAACATTTGCAAATTTTCATGCCGAAATATGATGTCGTTACTGCAACATTGCAAATACAATATGACCTATCATGGCTTGTATTCTCATAGTAGTGTTTTAGAAAATTGGCGAATGTAGATTTACCTAGCTGTGTATGTTTTCATTATATGATTTATCATGGCTTGTTTTTTTGATGAAATTGAAGCTCTCCCCAGGAATTGAAATGCATCTTGAGTTGGAGAAAATTCTACTCTTCTCTTTCTGTCCGGCCGCTCCTTTATAGCTTTAATCAAGCTACGCTTGTTTAGTGTTTGTTGACTCTTCAAAGAAACAGCCGGCGGTGAAGAATGTGTGGATGTTGGTGTGTGGATTATTACTTCATTGCATGAAGTCGGAGCCCCACTTGTGGGCGCTAATGCATCAAATCTTTCATCAAAGTGTCTTCGTAACTCAGTAATTTCTTGATTAATAAATTGACGTAGTTCATCAACACATTGCTTTACTTTTAAATCTATCTCAACTCCTATACTCTTTCTTTCTTTTATGAACCCCTTATACATTTCCTTCTTCTTCTCCTCTTTGCCCTTCTTCTTCCACTTTTTCCATCGCTTGTCGTTAATCTTCCCAATCTTACTAGCGACAAACCTCAGTATATGGTTCTCAATACTATCTTCTGCCTCCCCAGCTACCTCCTCTTCTACATCTTTTTTATCGGAAGAACTCTCAAAATCAGAAATCCCTTCCTCCTCAACTCCAAGAAGTGGCTGCTCACATGGAAGAACATTTACAAATGCACTGGAAACCTGGTTAAAGTAGAAAGATATAATAAAAGTCTTAATATGACACCTTAATACTGTGGAATGTATCAATTAATAGAAACAGACTTGTACACTAACCATGCGAGTCTCCATCAGCATGACCTTTAATTAATGATGAACAAAATTTAGCGTGGAAGCTAATTTTAGAAGATCGACCACCGATTTATTCGTGGTCTAATCATGTCATCAAAGACTTCTGTTACCCTTGTTATCACTAAGAACCACACCTAAAAATTATAAAGTTAGAACTAAACTTCCATTGATAATCAACGTAAGTTCATAAACAACATGAAAATACGTACAAACAACAATACTGAACATCCTTCCATGTATCCTATGCTATCCTCAGGACCTCTGGTAGATGCTTAAGACTCAAAAGTCTAAACTGTGAGTGCATAAATTGGTGCACTGTGCTCGGCCAATTATATCTTTGAAACTCTTCTACTCCGCCAAAAATGTGTATACATTGTGGAATTTTTAAAACCTGTAGGGGGAAAAGGAGCTTGGATAGAAGATATTTTACCAAAATATCCACTCGGCTCTTCTCTATATCTTCCGACCAGTCGGCCTTTGATAGCCGTTCCATATTAAGAAGTAAATCTTTCTGCTCGTAGGCAGCAAATGGTCGTCTTTCAAACTTAAATTCAACTCCACGATTTGATAACCTAACATCAACGCAATTTGATTGGCGGTGAACTTCACATAGATATTGCCTAGAAAAAAGACCTCGTGCTTCCTTGAGTAAGCTTTCACCAATGTGGTGAGCAATGGAATGTTTTGCTCAAGATCTTGAATTTCAAATAATTGTAGTATACCACTTTGGCGAAGACAATTCTTGGACCTCTCATTAATAACATCTAAGATGGGTTTTACGCGTTCTTTGAAAGAAGATATGTCGCACCGACAATTCAAAGTTTGGGAAGGGCTCATCTGTAATTAGGAAATGCGCAGTACCAGAATTAGACATAGAATTTTCTACAAACACTGTTAAAGATGGGCAGTAGTAGGATTAGACACATAATTTTCTACAAACACTGTTAAAGATGAGGGTATTTAACTTAACTAACATTCATCTTTGACAGTACAACGCAGTAGAATTGGATTCAAAATATTATACGTTTAACCATAAAAGACTATAACTGATGAAGATCAACACCTTGTTTAGTGAAACCATAATAAATAGAACTGTTCAACAATTGTCTGTCATTTTACTTTGTTTAAAATCAGAAATTAGTTGGGCAAAACAGTCATTTTTAAAACATTGATATAGTAACTTTAAAATCAATTTAATGATATATAAACATGACACAGTATTACAGACAGTATTTTAAACAAACAAGGTCAAATCTCGGAATATTTAAGTTAAATACTCCCAAATTTGACAATACTACATAGTAGTAGTAGTAGTGTCCAATTTCACATTCCAGTATATCTAATAAATTACAGCTGAAGGTCCAAGTATTTTTAAACTTTTTAATGTGTTACTTTCTACAAAATATTTATAGATACATAACCTAGGTACAGTATTACGTATTCAAGTTAACTCTGAAAGTATTGAACTTAAATACTATCAAATTTGACAGTACTACATAGTATTATTGGATGAGAGAAAATTCACACTGAACTGTTAAGCAAAAACATGAAAATGAAAGTCATAGCTTCTTTTTATCTAATAAATGAAAGATGAAGGTCCAGATTTTGTCGAAATTTTCAATGTGGTGCATTGTACATTCTATTTCTAGATATAGTAAATTTGTATAGTATTACGGACAGTATTTTGTACAAATAATGTAAAATCTGGGAGTATTTAAGTTAAATACTCACAATTGTGACATTACTACATAGTAGTAGTATTGGATGGAAAAAGGTACTTACTCACAAATTAGACAGTATAACACATGCAGTATTTTGTACAAACGTGATTAAACCTAAGAGTATTCAAGTTACATACTCACAAATACGATAGTACTACACAATATTACACCAAGGAGCAGATTACAAATTACCAATTGGATACTTTGTGGTCTATTTATAGATATAGAAACTTGGCACAGTATTATAGACAGTATTTTATACAAACAATGTTAAATTTGGGAATATTAAAGTTAAATACTCACAAATTTGACAGTAGAACAAAATAGTATTGGATGGAAACAATTTCACATTCCACTATTAAAGAAAAACATGAAAATGGATTGCAGATGAAGGACCAAGTTGTGTCAAACATTCAAAAGGGCTACTTTGAGCAATCTATTTTTTAATATAGAAATTTAGCTACTTTGAACAATCTATTCCTTGCTTACCGGATTCCAATAAAATACAAATGAAGGTCCTAGTTTAGAACAATATTACAGACAACATTTAATACAAAAAATGTCAAAAACTGGGAGTATTTAAGGTAAATACTCACATTTTTTGACAGTACTACACAGCAGTATTGGATTGAAAAAAACATACTCACAAATACGACAGTATTATACAGTATTATGTACAAACATGATTAAACGTAAGAGTATTCAAGTACAACCACGACAGTATTTGGTACAAACATGATTAAACGTAAGAGTATTCAAGTTGCATACTCATAAATACGACAATATTACACAGTATTATTGGATGATTTATAAACGGAAGAATAAATACTAAAAAAATGAAAAATGAGAGATTTAAGGAATAACAACTTCTTCAGTGAAACATACCTTCAATATTATAAATCTGAAGCAAATGCTGCTTTTAACCACCACTGGAGGAAGAAAACGACTGTTGCAAGTTCGTTCAGACCGAAAACTCCTCAGTATGCCGGAGTAGGCGGGGGATTAGTCGGTACAATACTCCGAAATAACAGTGTCAAGGGACGCGCCGCGTGACGGTGTAGAGAAAACTGTTAGCGCCGTCGGAGGAAGGATGCCTTCGGGCGAAGGAAATCGGCGTGAAGTGGAAAAGTCAGAAAGTTACTTTCTAGGGTTTCGCTCCGTTCACGCCACAGGAAACTGCCTTGGCGTGGAGAAGGAGAAAGCTAGGCCCCACTCACAAACACGTCTATTTATTCTCCCACCTAGTTATACGTGAGAGTAACGCACCCAAAATTTTCTCATGTGAATGAAAAAACAAGCCTTTCCAGAAATCATGTCGGCTCACGAAAACGTGGACTCGGATATGACGCCCTGATAAAAAAAAGGGTGTCAGGTGAAATAAAGGGCGCCTAGGCGGAAAAATATGAACACGGGTAAAAAAATGCGCGCCCGTGAGAAAAAATGTGCGCTCAGGCGAAAAAAACATACCCGTTAAGAAAAATGTCTGACCTTGTGAAAAATGCGTGCATGGTCGAAAAAATGTGCCCCCAAGCCAAAAAAAATGCACGGCAAGGAAGAGAAATACGCGCGCGTGCAAAAAATGCGCGCAAGTGCAAAAATTGCACGCTCAGGCGGAAACTTGTGCGATCTGGCGGAAAATGCGCATCAAGGCGAAAAATGCACACACTGACGAAAAAATTCATTCCCGGGTGATAAATGCGCACTCAGGAAAAAAATGTGCGCCCGAGAAATATATGCGTGTCTGGGCAAAATATTCGCACCCAGACAAAAAAATTCGCTCCTGGACGAAAAAGGAGTGCCTAGCGAAAAATGCGCTCTGGATAAAAAAGCGTGATTGACAAAAAAAGTGCGCCCGGGTAAAAAAAATTCATGGCCGGCTTGCACAACCGGCAGAAAAATGTGCGTCTGGATAAAAATGCATGCCCGGACAAAAATAAGAGCCCGGAAAAAATGCAGGTTTGGGCGAAAATGCACGTCCGGGCGAAAATGCCGTCCGGGCGAAAATATGCCTGAGCAAAAATGAGTTCTAATGCGAAAACGCATATTCGAATAAGTTTATAGTTCCGGAATGCTCAATCTCAAAACCGGATCCGGATCCTCTCCATTTCACTTGAAATGGAGGGGATCCATTTCAAGATCCAGTGGATAGGATTAAAGTACAATACATCTAATGGTTTAAACTTTATTGTTTAAAAGAAAAATATAAAAGGCTTCAAAAACTGAACCCGTCAGATTCTCCCCCACTTCATCTGGACCCTGAAATAGATCCCCTCCATTTCAAGTGAAATGGAGAGGATCCTAAAACCTCAAAACCTAGGCGTGACCTAAGCATTCGTCTAAAGATTTTGCCAATTTATTTCAATATAAATACCTTTGGACCCAAAATTCAATTCTGCCTGAAATATTTCATCCGAACAATAATATTGATTTTGTATTCTCAAATCTAACTCTAGATTATTATTATATAGTTTAGAGAAGTAGTTGGCTAAATTCATACGATATAATGGAAAAAAAATATTCCGTGTGTTACTCACATCTGCGCGAGACAGCCCTAGCCACACAATGAAAATTTCAACGGCCGGATCGCCACGAGATCCCCAGTGCCGCTGTGTCTAGCGGAGATCCCGTCATTTCTCGCAGGTGCTGCTGAGTAACGCACCGATTTTTTTTTTTTTTGGATAGAATGATGATAACTGGACCACCACAGTGGGAGCAGTAAATGAAGTGCTATAAATATATATACAAGGGCTGGCACTGGAAGGAGATTGCATTGTAGTACTTATTTATTATTGTAGAAGTAGCTTTTGAGAATTTGGAGCAGAAGGAAGCTTGCACAGAGAGCAATGGCGATGACGAGCTTCACAAACGCTGCCATTCTTCAGCGTTATTCTCTGCTGCATGATGGGCTTCAGCTGAGAAGGCTATCCTTAAGTTGCTGCTTGAGCAACTTGAGCCACCCTTCAGCTGCTACTCGTTCCTCCCTAAGGACAAGGCCTACTGAAGGTCTCTCTCTCTCTCTCTCTCTCTCTCTCTCTGATAGTACAAATCATTTCAAACCTACTGAAATCTTATAATGTGTATAGCCATTCCGAAAGCTATTGTTACAGACGCGGGATTGATGAAGCAGCTAAACACTTGTGACCAGGTCAATGAAATGCTTAATTCCATGTTAATTAGGCTCCGTTTGGCACGGTGGTAGCGGTCGTAAACGCATGGTTTAAACCGTCTTTCGATAAGAATAACCTAACAAACGTCATCCGCTTGAGCGTAAAAGTGGATGAAGTTTCTTAGGTGGGTGTTAATAAATGACAATTTAACCGTCGTGTTCATGACAGCCACCACTGTGTCAAAAAGAGCCTTAATTTCGAGATTATTGAGGAATCATATATTTCCAGTATGATGCTGTTACATATTCGTAAATCATAATGATACGGTTGCGGTGATGCAGGCCAGCGAACAATTAGAAGAGAGGGCGAATACGCTGGTGAGGGAAATTAAGGATATGTTCGCATCCTTGGGAGATGGTGATATAAGCCCGTCGGCCTACGACACAGCCTGGATTGCGAGGATTCCGGCGGCCGACGATGCGAGCAAACCGCATTTTCCAACAACTTTGGAATGGATAAGGAAGAATCAACTGAAGGACGGATCATGGGGGGAGAGAGACTTCTTCTTTCTATATGATAGGCTTGTTTGCACTCTATCCTGCGTTCTAACTCTCACACTGTGGGGCCAAGATGAAGAGCTCGTTGCCAAGGGTACGTTACCACTTATTTGAGTTATTTCAGTCGAAATTAATTATGATAATATGATTTCATTGAGAATATATATATATATATATATATATATCTATACTATATACATGATGTAATCCGGTCTATGAAAAATTTCAGACCGTTCAACATTTCACGGGAGGATTTCAGCCGTTGGAGCATTGAAAAGGATGTTCTGCTATTAGCGTTTCTAAGAAATTCAACCCAAACTCAACTCCGCGCTCCCTCTTATACCTGAAGAAAAAAAAAACTCAAGGTTCTTAAAATTATATAATTAAAAAAATGAAAAACAAATAAATATTATAATAAATAAAAATAATTATAACATAGGGTCTGTTTGGCATTCCAGTCCGGCGGACGGCCGGGGAGGAGAGAGAAGAACGCCCGTTTTGAACGGTGACTGGCACTCCTCTCACCAGCCTAAAAATCCCAGGCCTGCACCCTTTCAGAACGGCCGTCCTCAGCCGGAGCGCGCCAAACAGCTTTCGGAAGCTTTTCTCCGGCCCGTTCTGTCTGGAATGGGGCACCGCCGGAGTGCCAAACAGACCCATAATTATCTTGCCCCACCCACGGCAGACGGAGCCTAACGTTGGTCAAATACTATCGTGGAATAATGACACGTATGTGTTGGGAGGTTGTGGTTGGAATCTCCTCTCCTTGCATATTCTTGAATTATGCAACTTCACAAAGGCAATTCAGGCAAGGTAGGTGATAAATCTAAGGCTCCGTTTGGGGACTTATTTTCATCAGTCAAGCGGGTGCAATCATATGAATCGGACCGTAATTAAGGTGGTTCATATGGTCGTAACTGCTTGACCGGTGAAAATAAATCCCCTCAAACGAAGCCTAAAATATTCAAAAAAAAAGAACATTATTCATTCTCCAAATTAGAGATAGGAGAGGAGAGTGAAAGACAATAAAATGAGAGCATGTACATTACACCTTCATTATTTTAATAAGCATGTATATCACACCTTTCTGTTTAACTAAAATAAATAGCTAGAATAACTACAAAATGTCACCAAATTTCATGTCACAGCAAAGTAACATGACAACAAAGATTCTACCAAAAATTTATCTTTTTAAAATTCATTCGGATTTTAATTAATTTCAGATTAATCAAAACTTAAATAATTGACAAATTAATCATAAAACTATAGGACAAAAAGTGCCCTAAAAATCACCACAATTTTTCGATAAGTAGCCCTAGACTTAAAACACACATGACACTTCCCTTGAAAATGAAAACAAGATCCTCAAAAATCTACTAGAAGAAGACTAGACATTTTTGTTGAATGTTGTTGAGATTATGACACCTCCGCGATCCACGTGTCCGGATCGTCGAGATCGCGACACGTCATTGATTCGTGGGAGACCGCGATTTCTAATTCGGGCTAAATCTATTTTAGGAATATCTTTTAGTGAGATCATTAATAGGAGAATATAATTATTGGATTGTGACACCTCATCAATCCGTGTGCCTCCATAATTCCTAATTTTGGAGAAGTCTTATATTTGGAATATCTTTATGAGCAGAAATAAGACAATCTCCTAAATACGAGATTATCTTAGTAATTTGATATTGGATCTTGATCCTATAAATATGTGCCCTCCCCAGCCGTTTCATTCAAGCAATAGAGAGAGAAATCCGTGAGAGCCATTAGAGGGAGTAGTGAGAGCTTCATGCGGCTTCTTGTTCTGTCCAGCGGCAGCAAACAACCCCAGGCGGAAGCGGCGGTTTCAGGCTCCGGCGGCAACTGAGAGGCGGCGGTGTCCGGGCGATCCAGACGGATCGACATCTGGCCAGGCTCATCCCAGCGGCTGGCTGTGCAGTGGTGGATCCATGCGGCAACATCAGTTGCAGGAGGCGGCAGATCCAAGAGGAAGAAGATAGGACGATATCGCCAGGCGATATCTATCGGCGGCGACAACGTTCTTCTTCAGCTTTTTGCTTTTCTCTTGTTGTTCGACCGTATTAACAGTCTCTGTTTGTAACTTGTAACCTCATTGATTATAGTGGATCTTTTCTGTCGCGCTCTCCCCGTGGACGTAGGAGTCCATCTCCGAACCACGTATATTATTTTGTCGTCTGTGTGTGTATTTGTGGAATCTCTTCTGGTTAATAATTTTGTGCCATTGAAATTGCTCGGATATCTTTCGTTGCACTACCGCAGTACTCGGTCCGATTGCATTGCAATTGGTATCATAGGGTGGTTCTGCGGGGGTGATCGTCTGGATGTTCCAATTTTAGATTTGGGTCAACGGTAGGTGACGATATCGGTCTGCTCCCTATCTTCTCAGATCTGTTTTGTGAATATTATTCAGATTGCTCGGTAGCTATGCGAGCAAAACAATGGCAGCGAAATTTGTGATTCCAAAATACGACGGCAAAATTGACTTTGGTCTGTGGCAGAAACGGATCAAAGCGGTACTCGTCCAGTGAGGTCTTCATAAGGCTCTCCTCGGAAAGTAGGAGTCCGGGAAGAAGGACGGCGAGTGGGAGGAGCTAGATCTGAAGGCCATCAACACAATTCAGTTGTGCTTGACCGATGAGGTTATGTATAACGTAGTCGACTTTGAGACTACGGCTGATCTGTGGACAAAATTGGAAGAGTTGTACATGTCCAAGTCGCTCACGAACAAGTGTACATGAAGAAGCAACTTTACAACCTTAGGATGTCCGAAAGCACTCAGTTGCTTGATCACATGAGTACGTTTAATAAACTTATCTGTCAGTTGCATAGTTTGGACATTAAGGTCGAGGAGGAAGACCAAGCTCTTCTCATGGTGTCTTCATTGCCGAAGTTCTTAGATCATCTGGGCACCACGATTCTGTATGGGAAGAACTCCTTGAGGATGAAAGAAGTGATGACAACGCTGCTCTCGAACGAAACAAGAAGCAAGTCGAGCCCTAGATCCGACGTGGGCTTATTCGTGAAGAGCAATGACCTAACCCGGAGTAAATCAAGAGGAAAAGGCAAGAAGGAAGACCGACCTAGGTTTAAGTACGGAGGCAAGAATACTAAGTGTCACTACTGCAAGGAGGAGGGGAACTGGAAGAATAATTGCTCGAAGAGGAAGTTTAAGTAGCAGACACATGAGCCACATCAGGCTGCGGTGGCATTTGAGGATGAGAACGACGCCGACATTCTTCATGCCTCACCCAGCCTTGAGACCACAGGTTCCTGGATCATGGATATAGGATGCTCGTACCGCATGTGCCCGAACATAGAATGGTTCTCTAGTTTTAGTCAGTGTGAAGGTGGGCGTGTTTTTATGGGGAACGACTCAGAGTGCGAGGTGTTGGGAGTTGGTAACATCAGGATTAAGATGTTCCACAGAGTGGTCAGGATACTCACCAACGTTCGGTATGTGCCCAATTTGAGAAAGAGTTTGATTTCTCTAGGCACTCTAGAGGCCGTCGGGTATTCTTATATCGACAACGGCGGATATTTAAAGGTCAAGAGAGGCGCGCAGGTAGTCATGAAAGGAGAGCGTTCTGGTACTCTCTACAGACTGATCGGTACCATGATTGCGAGTGGAAGGGCAAGGACACGGTAGCATATGCCTTTCAGGCTATTTCCTCAAATCCTGGTTCCTATGAAAAAGTTATAGAGAGCAGAGACCGCTCTCAGAGAAAAGCTACTAAGGACCATCGGAGGAACAAGACAAGATTTGTGGCGAATGAGTTCGCGCAGAGGAAGGGCCTTGGCAAAGATAAAATCTTCGCAGCCGTGGAGAAGAAGGGCAGAGTGTCATCTCAGAAGTGCCCAAACACCGCAAGGGAAGCCATCTGGCTCAAAGTCCCACCAAGGAACTCAGGATTACTCAGAAGGCGGTGGAGCTGCACAGTGGAAGTCCGAGAGCAAGTTGTCTTGCAAAAGACTCGGTCTATCGTGCAAGGACAAAGCACATTGGTGTGCGCTACCAGAAACCGAGGGAGTTCACTGGACGTGGTGGCATGAAGTTACGGAAGATATCCACAGAGAATAACAGTGCGAACATGCAGACAAAATCAGTAAGGAGTCAAGTTCAAGAACGGTCTTGACTTGTCTCATATTGATGCATATTGATCGCAGAGACCCCAGGGAGAGGGGGCTCGTAGTCGCCTGTAGGGGAGATCCAGGCTGGAGGTAGAGTTACGTTCGTTAGGCATCAAGGTGGGAGTTCATCACGTGAGGGGTAAAGGTGGAGATTGTTGAGATTATGAAACCTTCGCGATCCACGTGCCCGAATCGTCGAGATCGCGACACGTCATCGATCCGTGGGAGACCACGATTCCTAATTCAGGTAAAATCTATTTTAAAAATATCTTTTAGGGAGATCATTAATAGGAGAATATAATTATTGGATTGTGTCACCTCATCAATTTGCGTGCCTCCATAATTCCTAATTTTGAATGAGTCCTATATTTAGAATATCTTTATGAGGAAAAATAAGACAATCTCCTAAATAGAAGACCATCTTCCTAATTTGATATTGGATTTTGATCCTATAAATAAGAGCCCTACCCAGCCGTTTCATTCAAGAAACAGAGAGAAATCTGTGAGAGCCATTAGAGGGAGCAGTGAGAGCATTAAGCGGCTTCTTGTTCTGTCCAGTGGAGGCAGACAACCCCAGGCGAAAGCAGAGGTTTCAGGCTCCGGTGATAACAGAGAGGCGGAGGCATTCGGGCGATCCAGACAGATTGACATCTGGTCGGGCTCATCCCGGCAACCGGCTATGCAGTGGTGGATCCATGCGGCAATAGCAGTTGCAGGAGGCGGCAGATCCATGAAGAAGAAGACAGGGCAATATCGCTAGGCGATATCGGCGGCGACAATGTTCTTCTTCAGCCTTTTGCTTTTCTCTTGTTATTCGACCGTGTTAACGGTCTCTGTTTGTAACTTGTAACCTCATTGATTATAGTGGATCTTTTCTGGCTCGTTCTCCCCATGGACGTAGGAGCCCATCTCTGAACCACGTATATTATTTTGTCGTCTGTGTGTGTATTTGTGGAATCTCTTCTGGTTAATGATTTTGCGCCATTGATATTGCTCCGATATCTTCCGTTGCGCTACCGCGGTACTCAGTTCGATTGCATAATAATTGGTATCAAAGGGAGGTTTCGCGAGGGTGATCGTCTGGATGTTCCAGTTTTAGATCTGGGTCAACAGTAGGTGACGACATTGGTCCGCTCGCTATCTTCTCAGACCTATTCCTTGAATATTATTTAGATTGCTCAGTAGCTCTGCGAGCAAAACAATGACAACGAAATTTGAGATTCCAAAATACGGCGGCAAAATTGACTTTGGTCTGTGGCAGAAACGGATCAAAGCGGTACTCGTCCAGCAAGGTCTTCATAAGGCTATCCTCGGAAAGGAGGAGTCCGGGAAGAAGGACGACGAGTGGGAGGAGCTAGATCTGAAGGCCATCAGCACAATTCAGTTATGCTTGGCCGATGAGGTTATGTATAGCGTAGTCGACACTGAGACTACAGCTGATCTATGGACAAAATTGGAAGAGCAGTACATGTCCAAGTCGCTCACGAACAAGTACGTGAAGAAGCAACTTTACATCCTTAGGATGTCCAAAAGCACTCAGCTGCTTGATCACATGAATACGTTTAATAAATTTATTTCTCAGTTGCGTAGTATGGACATTAAGGTCGAGGAGGAAGCCCAAGCTCTTCTCTTGTTGTCTTCATTGCAGAAGTCCTTCGATCATCTGGTCACCACGATTCTGTATGGGAAGGACACCTTGAGGATGGAAGAAGTGATGACAACGTTGCTCTCGAACGAAACGAGAAGCAAGTCGAGCTCTAGAGTCGATGAGGGCTTATTCGTGAAGAGCAATGACCCAACCTGGGGTAGATCAAGAGGAAAAGGCAAGAAGGAAGACCGACCTAGGTTTAAGTCCGGAGACAAGAATACTAAGTGTCACTACTGCAAGGAGGATGGGCACTGGAAGAATAATTGCCCGAAGAGGAAGTTTAAGGAGCAGGCGCATGAGCCACATCAGGCTGCGGTGGCATCTGAGGATGGGAACGACGCCGACATTCTTCATGCCTCACCCAGCCTTGACACCACAGGTTCCTGGATCATGGATACAGGATGATCGTACCACATGTGCCCGAACATAGAATGGTTCTCTAGCTTTAGGCAGTGTGAAGGTGGTCGTGTTTTTATGGGGAATGACTCAGAGTGCGAGGTGTTGGGAGTTGGTAACATCAAGATTAAGATGTTCAACGGAGTGGTCAGGATACTCACCAACGTTCAATATGTGCCCAATTTGAGAAAGAGCTTGATTTCTCTAGGCACTCTGGAGTCCGCCGGGTATTCTTATACCGGCAAGGGAGGATATTTGAAGGTCAAGAGAGGCACGCAGGTAGTCATGAAAGGAGAGCGTTCTGGTACTCTCTATAGACTGATCGGTACCACGATTGCGAGTGGAAGGTCGAGGAGAGAGGTCAGACTGCCTCTCAGCTATAGGATGCGGTAGCATATACCTTTCAAGCGATTTCCTCAGATCCTGGTTCCTATGAAAAAGCTATAGAGAGCAGAGACCGCTCTTAGGGAAAAGCTAGGAAGGATCAGCGAAGGAACAAAGCAAGATTTATGGCGAAGGAGTTTGCGCAGAGGAAGGGCCTTGACAAAGATAAAATCTTCGCAGCCGTGAAGAAGAAGGGCAGAGTGTCATCTCAGAAGTTCCCAGACACCGCACGGGGAGTCATCTGGCTCAAAAGTCCCACCAAGGAACTCAGGATTACTCAGAAGGTGGTGGAGCTGCTGCATAGTGGAAGTCCGAGTGCAAGTTGTCATACAAAAGACTCGGTCTATCGTGCAAGGACAAAGCACATCAGTGTGCGCTACCAGGAATCGAGGGAGTTCGCTGGAGGTGGTGGCATGAAGTTGCGGAATATATCCACGGAGAATAACGGTGCGAACATGCGGACGAAATCAGTGACAGGAGTCAAGTTCAAGAACGGTCTTGAATTGGCTCATATTGATGCATGTTGATCGCAGAGACCCTAGGGAGAGGGGGCACATAGTCGCCGGTAAGGGAGATCCAGGCTGGTGGTAGAGTTACGTTCGTTAGGCGTCGAGGTGGGAGTTCATCGCGTAAGGGATCAAGGTGGAGATTGTTGAGATTATGACACCTCCGCGATCCACGTGCCCAGATCATCAAGATCGCGACACGTCATCTATTCGTGGGAGACCACGATTCCTAATTCGGGATAAATCTATTTTAGGAATATCTTTTAGGGAGATCATTAATATGAGAATATAATTATTGGATTGTGACCAGGGGCGGAGGTACAAGGGGGGCTAGGGGGCTCAGCCCCCCCCCCCCCACCCCGGCAGGGGCTGACGTAATAAGGGTCCAGGGGGGTCAATTGACCCCCCTGAATTTAAAAAAAAATTATAAGAGGCCGGTCTGATCGCGATTCGTATAGGGTTTAATTTTAAGGGTTTTCGCCGTCTCCTTCTCTCAGACAGAGTCGCGCTCGCGCCCTGCCCTAGCCGTCCCCGTCCGGCGTCCTGGGTCTGTCCGTCGTCCCCCAGTGTCAAGCGCCCTAAGTCCCTAACACCGACCGCCGCCGACTCTGCGACCTGCGTCCTTCCTCCCTGGCTGCTCGTAGAGGCCCGTCGGTCGTCGTCCAGTGCAACAGTGCTTTCGTCCGCCCCTTTTCTTCTTCCGGCTAGTCCAGTGACCAGGTATCTCTTCTCTGAAATCAAAAACCCTCTTCTTTGTTTTAGTTTTGGTATTTGGGTGAAGGGACACTCATTTCGAACAATTTTTTGGCATATCAAGCTCCGACAATGGATCAGTTTGAGTTCAATCTTGCTCAAAATCTATTGATTGTGAATGATTTTTTGGTGAATGATTGTGTTTGCTGCATCATATTCGGCTATTGCTTTTAGAAATGTAAAGTATATTGCATCATATTGTTTTGGTTTTGATATCACATATCCGAAATTTGGACCGCCGCCGGGGGCTCGTCGCCCCCGGACCCCCGCGTTTACTGGTACTTCAGTCATCGGAGAGGGTCACGCTTATCACATATCCGAAATTTGGTTCGGTTTGCATATTTGAGTCTTAGTTATGTAAACAAATACAATTTCAATTTCACACAAATTGTTGACTGTGTTCCTTCAACTATCTAAGCTGATTCGACTAATTTTAACGCTCCCAGTTTCTACTGCAACCACCGAACGAGCTTTTTCAGCAATGAAAATCATCAAAACTCGTTTGCGTACGACTATGGGTGATGATTGGTTGGTTAATCTTATGATTATCTATATTGAAAAGGGCATTGCAAAATCTCTTGAAATAGATGATATTGTAAAAACATTTGTGGGTTTTTCATCTCGTCGTCTTCTTATCCCAAAATAAATAAATAAAATTTTGTATCTGTGATTATGCATGATCATAATTCATAATGATCTCATTCATCTGCAATGATATGGAGCAAGCAGAAAATTATTAAAATTCTTAAATAAATATCGCTGCTAAAAAAAAATTCGGGTGCGCTGCCCCCGAACCCCCCCCCCCCAGAATCCGCCACCACTTAGCCCCGTAGTCACAATTCCTAGATCCACTCCTGATTGTGACACCTCATCAATCTGTGTGCCTCCATAATTCCTAATTTTGGAGGAGTCATATATTCAGAATATCTTTATGAGGAGAAATAAGACAATCTCCTAAATAGAAGATCATCTTCCTAATTTGATATTTGATCTTGATCCTATAATTAGGAGCCCTCTCTAGCCGTTTCATTCAAGAAACAGAGAAAGAAATCTGTGTAAGCCATTAGAGGGAGCAGTGAGAGCTTCAGACGGCTTCTTATTCTGTTCAGCGGCGGCAGACAACCCCAGGAGGAAGCGGCGGCTTCAGGCTCCGGCGGCAACAGAGAGGCGGCGGCGTTCGGGCGATCCAGACAGATCGACATCTGGCTGGGATCATCCCGGCGGCCGGTTGTGCAGTGGTGGATCCAGGCTGCAACAACAGTTGCAGGAGGCGGCGGATCCAGGAAGAAGAAGACATGGCGATATCGGCGGCGACAACGTTTTTCTTCAGCTTTTTTGCTTTTCTCTTGTTGTTCGACCGTATTATCGGTCTCTGTTTGTAACTTGTAACCTCATTGATTATAGTGGATCTTTTCCGGCGCACTCTCCCCGTGGACGTAGGAACCCATCTCCGAACCACGTATATTATTTTGTCGTCTGTGTGTGTATTTGTGGAATCTCTTTTAGTTAATGATTTTACGCCATTAAAATTGCTCGATTATCTTCCGTTGCTCTACCGCAATACTCGGCCCGATTGCATAACAGAATGTATCCCACAACAAATTATTGAAATTCATAATATCAAACCGGCAAGGCACACAACGGACCAGATTTAATGGCTCCAAATTGAGCCATGCCATTTTTATCCTTCTCCCATAGTTGATCAGTTGCGGGCCTCCTAGAGATGAGTTCAAACAAATTAAGGATATCAAACACAAAATTTTGTCTTCTACACCAGATTCGACGACATCTGCTACTCTAGCGAAATAGATACTCTGATGCTTGCGAGCTCTCTCCATGCTGCTCCAGCGAGTATCTCTCCGTGCTACCACCACCAAATGACTCTCCGGAGGGCGACATTCTTTTCGGTGGCGGTTCAAAGGGTGGCTGCCGCCGGTGATCGCTAAGGGATGTCGGGGAGAGTCATGGCGACCTCCTTGTGCTAACAGCTCTGTTCAGTGACCACTAAAGAGTCTGGAATGGCTGTTGTTATAATGTTGTGGTACGAGGTTACGGTAAGGCCACGAATTCCTCTTTGGTACTCGTAGGAGACTGCCAAGGACCTTAAGAGATCTTGCAGAGAGGGAGAGCTTGAGAACTTACTATGGACGTGTTCAAACATCCAAATCACGTGCGGGGAGGCATGGACGAAGATTCGATTCTCGTCGTGCCTGACAGGTCCCCACGAGTCTTCTTAAATTTGCTCTGGTTGGCATAGGTGAGAAGAACTCTACCAAGCCAATATCAGGAGGCCAAGTCATTACTCAAATAATAATCGTAAATTACTAATTAAAATTGCTTGTGTAAGAAGGTAAACGACATCATATAAGTCTTATGAAACACTTGGTGTGAAAAAGTCCTATGCCCAGGATGTGCACAATCACCAGAAGAAAATCATAAGAAAAATTTGTGGGAAATGCTCGAAATCAAGAAAATAAATTTGCAATACCACACCAACAATTAATCGGACATACACAGTTGTATGATTCTGTTTTAAGTTCACAAGAATTGAAAACAGAGAATCTGAAAATACAAAACAGATAAACCCTCTAAAAATCTTCAATTTCTTCTACTGCCACGTGAGAGCGAAACGTCACTTCGAGAAATACACTACAGTGAACTCCTTAATAAGGGCAACATCATGAAATCAACGATTTCTGAAAAAAACGGTCATGCGACGGCGAAATTAAGAGAGAAGATTCTCTCACTCTAGACTTTTCTTCATAGAAAAAGCTTACGGCGGGAGAGATGATCACGGGAGATGAAGTTTTTGCTAAGGTTCTCATTAAAGGTTCCTAAGTCAAATCGGAAGGCTCCCGACTAAAGCTCTATAGCATGACGTCTCGACCAAGTAAACCACGCTTGCTCGAAGGGTCCAGACTTACTCTCAAGGGGGGAAACGAACGTGAAGGTGCTATGCAAGGCCCGTAAGCACAGCACGTGTGCACGCTCCCTGTGCGAGCGCTTCCGGCCACTGCCAACCACCACCGCAGTCGGCAACCAGCCCGGGCTGCACAAGCCGCCCTGAGGGCACGTTCATCATTTAATGAAAATTGGTCATCCAGGTGACCGAAACGAGCGACATCATTCGCCAACTCAAGATCTAGCCCGACACAATTATCACCACGTCCCTCCAGAAATATATAAAAGACCCATAGACCCTCATTTGAGGACAAACAATTCCAGAGGTTACAGAGAACTCTAAGATTTTCCAACGAGAACATGAAACTTATTTCGTTTCTCCAATTGGAACTCGATCCGCTCCCTCTCTAGCGTGCATAATTTTGGCGCTCACTTGGACGCTTTTGTGAGCTTGGGAGAGGGCACTGGAGAGCGCGCTCGTGGATGCTCGCATGAAGACACTCAAAGTTCTGTGGATTTAGCCAATTTCCCACCTCGGAAGAAGGCGCAAAGGAACACTCCCATCCAAGCTTTGTGGATGCTCTCATCAAAGCTTCGTAGACTTAATTTGTTTTCCACTTCTTATGTACTTCAAGTTTGTAATATAGAGGTGGTTTGTCACCCTCCGAGAAACCCTCAACATTTGTAAACTCAAAGCTAAAAAGTCAATTTTGTCCCGACACAGTTCCTGTCACGTGGGTTTTCACAATTTCTGGTTTTCTACGATAAAAAAGCCTATGTCATTGTTGTTGGATTTCATTGACTGTTTGCGCGCCCGATCCAACTCTAAACTAAAGCGGTCTAATTCTCTGGATCAGAGGAAAATCTATACAACAAAAACAAGGAGATCAAAAGAGGAAGGAGCAGAATCTGAGCCAGACAAGAGTAGGAGGTGAACACCTCTGTAGCACCTTATGGACTGGGGGCAACTACGTATGTAACCAGCACTTTGATCCGCTCAATACTTCTCATGCAGAGGTTATGCACGCCAATCAAGCCCCCGCCAACTCACTCGCAGGCAACATCCGACTTTAGGAAGGAGCCACACTGCCGCATGACCAACCTCTGAGGAAGAGCGCATGCACCCGATAAGGGGGCGTCAAGCAAAGGCGCTCTCCTCGCCAATAAACTTTGTGGCCCATCGTCCCCCCAGCGCGATCATCGCTTTAGGAGGCCAACCGCCTTTGATTCCAGATTATATAATGCCTGAAGATGTTACCAACCAAGGGATTCTATCGCGTACGAGTTGCCTGAGGCTATCAGCTCTGCGCACCTCGCATTATACTCTGCTTCCGTAGTAGAGACGGGCACCGAGTCCTACTTTTTGCTGCACCACGAGATGCCCGCTGATCCTCATGTGAAAACATAATCGGACATTGACCTCCGATCATCCGAGTCTCCCCCATAATCAGCATATGTGTAACCGTGCAAGTTGAAGCTCGTGTCTCTCCTATACAGGAGACCCATATCAGAAGTAACATTCACATACTTCAAGATATTCTTCGCTGCCATAAGATGAGGCTTCCGAGGCTCCGCCGTATACCGACTTACGCGGCCAACAACATAAGCAATGTCTGGCCTTGCAATCGTCAGGTAGATCAAGCTCCCAACCAGAGCCCGGAACACCAAGGGGTCTGGAAGAGCCCTTCCCTCATCCCGTCAAAGCTTCAGCCCTGAATCCAGAGGAGTAGAGCAACTCTTCCCCTCTCTCATGCCAAATCACTTCATAATACGATCCGCATATCCTCTTTGGGAAACGAGTATCCCGATCTCCTTCCTCTCCACTTCGAGACCGAGAAAGTGATGACGCTCCCCCAAGTATTTCATCTCAAAGCGTATAGCTAGCTCGACCCTGAGCCTAGCCACTTCCTTCTCAGAGTTCCCCTTAACGATCATATCGTCCACGTACAACAACACCAAGACATGAAGCTCCCCCTCTTCTTTATAAACAGGCTCGAATCCGAATCGGAAGTAAGACATCCGCAGAATTGGAGGTATTCTGCAATCTTTCTGTACCACGCCATAGGCGCTTGTTTCAAGCCATAAAGAGCTTTGCGGAGCTTTCAGACATGTCCAGGATGAACTTCAGACACGTAGCATGGTGGTTGAACCATGAAGATGTTTTTATCGATCTCTCCATAAAGAAAGGCGTTCTTAACATCAAGTTGCCACATCTTACATCCTTGGCAATCCGCCAAGGCAATCACCACCCGAACTAAAGTCATTTTGGCAACTGGACTAAATGTCTCCTCATAGTCTTCGCTGTACTGCTGAGAGAACCCTCGAGCAACAGGGCGAGCCTTGTATTGCTCGATGCTTCCATCCACCTTCTTCTTTAGTTTATACATCCACTTACATGTCACATGAGTAACGCCATCGACCTTGAGCACAAGGTCCCAAGTCTCATTCTTTCTAAGGGTCATCTCCTCATCCATGGCATCATCCCACTCCTTGACCCTAGTGGCGTCTTCAAACTTGGAAGGCTCCTACTCGTCTAAAGGGTCTGCGAAGAAACAAGAGACGAAACTCACCATATTTCCTTCTCTATAGCGAGCTGGTGGTTTAATGATCCTCTTCGATCTCTGAAGATTCTGGCCATTGCTAACCACCTCCGCTGCTTCTTCTGACCCAGCTCCGTTCTCGGGCAAAACCGGAGCAACGCTCCCCCTGCTTCCTGAACCGGAAGCCTTCGCCCCGGAGCTAGAAAGTCCTGGAGCTCCGGGTGACACCGACACTTCCACCAGAAGATCTCTTGCAGCTTCCTCCTGCCCAACTTCCAGTCTACTCTCCTACAACTCCACTATAGAGCTACCCCCATACAACGTCCGTTCATCAAAGACCACGTCTCTTGATACCACAAACTTCTTTGTCATTGAGTCCATACACTTCCACCCCTTTTTCCTCTCATCATAGCCTACAAAGACAAGTTTCTTTGCATTTGCATCAAGCTTGGTTCGGAGAGCATGAGGGACGTGCACATAGCAGACCGAACCAAACACCCCCAGGTGCTCTACGCTGGGCTTCTCCTGAAACATCATCTCATGAGGAGATTTCATGTTGATCGGGCTCAGAGGCATCCGATTGATTATATAAGATGCGCAGGTCATTCCTTCCTCCCAAAAGGACCTAGGAATGCCCTTTGCATAAAGCCAACACTTGCAGACTTCCGTCAGATGACGGATCTTCCATTCTGCAACTCCATTTTGTTGTGGAGTGTGAGCACAAGTGAGCTCTCTTCGGATGCCATGCTTCCTGCAGAAATCAGAGAACTGAGTTGAAATAAACTCACCTTCGTTGTCAATTCTCAACTTCTTCACTCGCAGGCCAAGCCGGCCTTCCACCAGCTTCTTGAACTCCATAAACAATTGGAACGCATCCGACTTCTCTTTCATAAAGTACACCCACGTGTACTTTGAGTAGTCATCAATCAGTACCAACATGTACTTGATACCCCCAAGACTGGTAGTGACGGTCAGCCCTATCAGATCACCATGGATACACTCTAATGGTGCTTAGCTTCTAGTTTGTGACTTATCAAACAGAAGACGATGTGCCTTTCTATATTGTCACCCCACACAAACATAACCGCTGCCAAAGGATGACAACTTTGGCAAGCCTTTCACAAGGCTTTTCACAGTCATGGCTTTCAGCTTGTCCATCCCGGCATATCCCAGCTTTTCATGACAGATAGTCGCGCTATCGTTGGCTCTTATTCGATCAACATAAGAGCTTGTTGATAGAACAAACAAGTCATTTGCTCTCCTTCCAACGTGAGCAACATCAGCCTTCACCGCTGATATGTTTAGGAGAAATCACACTTATGTTAGGCCAAACAGAACGTGATAACCTGTATCTATCGCGTTGGTCACGGAGAAGAGGTTCTTCCTCATACCGGGCACGTGATAGACACTCCATAAAGTGAGTGGGCCCTTATCACTGCCCAATGAGACAACGCCCTCCTTCTCGACTGTATGAATAGTAATATAGTATTGTCATCAATAATTATAGCATCATTACCTGAGTACACTTGCGGAGAGGAAAACTTCAACTCATCCTCAGTGAGGTGATGACCATACCCAGAATCGATGATCCAGTCATCTTGGTAGTTGACGGTGGACATAGCAAAGACACAAGTGCTCGTCATAAAAGCATTCCCCCATCCTCCTTCCTTAGTACTAGATCCAGCATCCTCCTTGCCTGCAGCATGCCCCGGCTGAAGTTTAACCTTGCAATCACGCTTGAAGTTTCCGGACAAGTTGCACCTGTAACATCTAGGCCCTTCCTTCTTCCTGTTCTTTTTAGAAGAGTAACTCTCCTCTTGATAAGAAGTCAAAGGGCCATCGCTACCAGATGACTTCTTCTTCTTGTCCCACCTTTTCTTCTTCCCAGAGAAGAAGGATTCACTATCTCCTCCAGAGACAGTCATACCAGCCATTTGCCTTGCTAAGCTCTCCTGCGAAGCTAGCAGGTTCTCCATCTCTAGCAAAGATGGCTGAGTAGCCCATCCTTGAACGGAGGTAATAAAGGCCACATACTCCTTCCACAAGCCGCGGATTATGTGTCTCTTCAGCTTCGCCTCTAAGATAGGCTCATCAGGATCCAACGCTGATATCTCAACGCACAAATTCTTCAACTTCAAGAAGAAAGTGGAGATGGATAAATCTCCCTAAGATAGATGTGATCAAAGAGCTCCGGTGAGATAGCCCGCTTAGAAGTAAACTCAGCCCTTGCATTTGTTTTCTGCCAAGTTCTCACCTCTTCAGTAGACCCAGTTGCAGTAATAACCTCTGTTATGTTGTCTCCACACACAACTTCCCACAAATCCTCTCCAAGAAGATAGCTTTCCATGCACGACCTCCACTTCTTAAAGTTGGTCAGCGTTAAAAGCTCAATACTGAGACCTCTTGCAAACCCACCATCCATTGCACTATCACTGATATAACAAACTTCTAGAGAAGAGCAAACTTGGTGGCTGATCACTGCTCAAGCCTCCATTCCCTCTGATACCATGTAAAAATTTCAAGATACCAGGAATGCCAAGACATCTCCTCCTGGCCATCCCTAGCGGACCCCGGGGCACTTCATCACCCTGCAGGTCAGCACTTCGTATGCATATGTAAATAAACATGAATAAACATAGAAAGCAACTAGTTTGGGTGTCTCATACATCAAATATATTTATATGTTGAGCATTTTCAATAAAGAGGCTTACAATGCAGCACATATGCAAACTCTTGCGTAGGCCCCACCTGCTCATGGGTCTCAACACTCGGGCTTGCCTGCAAGCTCTAACTCTCACGTCAGTTCCGTCACACAATCCAATCGATGTTAAGAACCCTTGCTTGACCCTGCCCGCTCATGGGCTTCATCGCCCGGGCTTGTCCAAAAGTTTAGTGTTCTCGTCAGTTTCCACAGAAGGGGACTTGTCTTGTCGGGACACTCTCCACACGTGACTTACAACGTCACGGGCTAGCCAGCCGACCACATAGACAAAGGCACGCTTTCGCATAACATTTAACAATCACATCATTTCCCGCCCTAAATCACCATTCGTTCTCACACGAAAAAGAGGGCAACGCAAATAGCGTATTCACCGCAATAGGATTTCTAGCAAAAACACCTATAGTGCACGTCAAGCAACATCACCGAATCGGACTACCGGTCGCGATTACGGCTTCACCCATAATGTCTAATCCATTAACAGAGTGGATCTCTAATGCAACAATATGTCGGGGACAGATTCAATCGTCCCGGTGGCTCCTTTTGAACCATGACGACCTGAACCCCTCTTTTTTGAGAGATCTGGTGCCTAAATGTTTAATTAAAAGCATAAACGATAGGGATGTCATGCACGCATCTTAAAAACCAAGAGGAGAAATGTCGTTACCTTCCGATTCCTCTTTCTAGCCATGGAGATCTTGATTTGCATGGATGAAAGTGTGTGCCTTCAAGCTTTCTCCATAAATCCGGCCTCAGATTGACGAACGGAGCTCCGAAGTTTCGTCAATGGCGGAAGATACCTCTTCTCCCCCTCCAAGCTCTTTCTCTCTCAAACCCTAACTTCTCAACCAAAAATATGAGAAATGGGAGTAGTGAACCCCTCAGCCCTACTTAGGACTCACGGACGGGGGATTCTAGGCCACACGATCAAGTTTTAAGAAGATCGAACGTCCAGAAATCGCCCCTCACGGAACTGGTTTTGCCTGCTACTGTTGGGAGGAAGCTACCTACCGCACCGTGGTAGCTCACAGATCCACTAGCATCCACAGACCGCCACTCTACCATCAGCGGTAGCGCTATCGCCGCATGGTAGCTACTCAATGCTTACATCTCGATGCTTTCGTCCCGATGCACTTGACAAAAAAGGGCTACCGTTGGAGGTAGCTAACTACTGCCGTGCGGTAGCTTCCAGAACCTACAAATTCTTTAATCAGGAAAATAGAGTGTTACAACTCCACCCCCCTTAAAAGAATTTTGTCATCGAAATTTAACATGCACTCGAAACAACAAACATACCTGATGCAAACAGTTCTGGGAAGTCTTCCCGCATCGCTTGCTCGCGCTCCCATGAGAATTCGTCCCGCCCGCAGTTATTCCAACACTCTTTCATGAGTTTAACCTCTTTATTTCGCAACTGCCGAATTTCTGAATTCCCTACGCAAACCGGACGGGCTCTCGTCCTCAAGTCCTCTTCCATTAGCACCGCCCCCGACTCGATCACAAGACTTGCCTCCACCAAAGCTTTCCTTAACACTGAGATATGGAAAATGTCGTGTAATCCACTCAGCTCTGCGGACAATGCCAACCTATAAGCTACTTCTCTGATGCGCTCCGTAACTTTGAACGTCCCCAATACCTCGAATTCAACTTCTTGAGTCGACGAATCCGCGAAACGCCTTTGAACGACTTAATGTTTAGATAGACCAAGCCGTCTAACGTGAACTCTGCATTTCTATGACGCGCATTGAAATACTTCGCCTGCCGATCCTGAGCAACTCTCATGCGCTCCTGAATCGTCCTCACCAACTCACAAGCGTCAGCCACCACTTCTTTTCCCAAAAGTTTGGTGTCTCCTGTCTCTATCCAAGACATCGGTGTTCGGCACCGCCTTCCATACAAAGCCTCGTATGACGTCATCTCGATACTTGCATCGAAACTATTGTTATAAGCAAATTCCACCATGCAAGTAAATGAGAAATAACTGGAGAATAGTGCGAGACCAAGAGCTCAAAAAGCATAAGAAAAAGTGCTCAATCGCACAAGAGAGCTAGAAAATAAAAGCCTTCAGGAACCATACTCTGATGTCATGCAAGAACAGCCAAAATATCTTAGCAACATAACAATTTTATCACCTTTTGTAGTCAAAAAATACAGGCACCTATATGCATAATTGTAGTTATGAGGAGTGTACTAAAACTTTAATTCACAATATGGTACTAAGTTGTACATGATAAATAACACGCTCAATCACTAGAGTGATCCTTGCCATTGACTAATGTACTCGCAAGCATTTTCAGAAAAAAATAATTCTGAGATTAGTAAAAAAATAATTGCGCATTTCTACAATGAATGAGTGAAAGCTAAGTATTATCTTGAGCAAATCATGAAGAAAATACACTCACATCATGCGATTATGATCATCTATAAAGGCAGTAAAGTTGCGATATAAAAATACACTAGCATGAAAATGGAGCATCGCTCCTAAAACAATGGGGGCGAGAAAGATGAACAATAATGTTTTTCATAGATATAAGATTCACAAGTAAAATAAAAAATAAAAATTTGAAAGGGCATTCTATAAGATAAGAAGGTGCATGGTCAATGTGTAACCTATAGTGATGAAAGAGAGAAATGAGGGAGTTGGATCCAGAATGTAGATCTTTTTTTACTGCCTTTCCATACTATTGTCACTATGTATCTAACGACCCTACACCACAAAGAAAGAGGAAAAAAAGATATGTAGTAGTCATGATCATGAATAAAGGGACTAACTGAGAGAATATTAAACTGCAAACCAAAAAACGAAGTATAGAGCATGGAGAAATACATAAGATAAGAAGCACATCCCCAAATCCGCTAATCGGAGTGGTTTCTCCACTGACAACAAAGATAAATTCAGGACAAACAATGATCATATACTGCAAGAGTTTTTTGCGAAGTAATGTGATTTGTGGTCCCAGAGTACACTATCTAAGAGAGGCAATGGAGGAACACAATATACCTTCATTTGATGTGGAGGTAGTAGGTACAAAAGTCTAAGTAACTAGCCCATGAAGACTTTGGAGTTCCTCCCTTAACGTTTTAATTTCAAATCATCACATTACGAGAGTGTCCATTGTAGAAGAAGCTTGATGATTAGGATTTTACTGCTACTTTGTCAACCCATATTTTATATGGCTAGCTATTTCACTATAATGCCCTAAACCCTATTTTACTGTTACTTTGCCAACCCATATTTTGTATAGCCAGCTACTTCACTGTTACGACCCGTCTCAACAAGATCAGAGTGCGCTTCGAGTTGGTCGTGATGCCAGAGGCATGCAGAGAAGAACCATGTCTGTTAAGGCGGAACCAGAAATTCTACAACTAGTTTTTAAATCAGCTATTTTTGAAAAAGGTTTTTAATGATTTTAAATTGGTGTGGAAGACATACATAAATAATTAAAACATTGTTATGCATGCATTTCTTTTATAAAAACTAAGGCACAAGCAGTACTGAAACTAAATGAATACAACTAGTCACAAAGGTAGAAATATCATAAGTGAAATGAACTAGTACAATGTTTTGCCCTAACAGTTGTCCACGGTACAAGAGAAAATGTCTGGCGATAACTAATACATGAATAGAAAAATCCAATAGTAACTGAAGCAAAATACATAGAACCTGCTGATACATTAAACAAAAAGAAATCTCCAAGCAAAGTTGTAGCTGGTAGGAGAAAACTCAAGAACCGGGCGGCGCAGTCACGTAACCTAAGGCAAATCCAAACAGAAGGAAAATGTCTCAGAACATGAAAACACATAAATATTCAAGTTAATAACTTGCACAAAAGTAAGCAGAGGAAACAAGAGCTCAGTGAACTAGTTTTACACGTAGAAACCTACTACCAGACAAGTAACCATGTCAAACAAGATGCTTTTAATTTAATGGCCTACTCCGGAGTTTAGCCTAGATGCAATACCATAAGCGGAATACATTGAAGGGTAAAGGTGTTGTCATTTGGTATACATGATTCTAGTGTATGAATTGACGCAAGGCTTATCAACAACGGTGCTTGCAATGGTCGACTAATGGTTTCTGTTACCAGTTAGTCGGAAACTCGATTCGACGCGTCACACCAAACCAATACTCTCCTCTCAATGTTTGCCTAAGGTATTCAACAATCTCAGGGATTCATAAATAATTTGAACGAGTTATTAATTAGACGATTCCAGTCTATAAGGGGCTACTTCATAACAAAAAGTGAAGTAAATTAGATCTCATGTTTACAAGCGAGAGTGGTGTCTCTACTTGCCTTAAGGTGACTTTGAAAATGCTAGTGACAGTTAAGGGGCGCAAGCGAGGTTAGAAGCTCGAGCTAAACCTGTTCAAGATCAAAATGCATTTCAAACAAGATTTCTACACTTGCACATGCATTTGATATTCGCACCACAAAAAAAGAGAGGGGTTTTAAAATTTACCTCCCTCGAAAGTGAGGGGAGAAGAGACTACCGCGAGGGATCGGGAGTTTTGACGGCATTTGGAAGCAAAAATCCCTAATTCGGAGAGCGCTTTGAGCAATTCCACCACCTAAATTCGAGGACGCACTGGAAAACGCACAAATCCGGGATTAGTGGGTTATACGATGGACATAGGTTGGATCGTCCAAAAACCCTAGATCGGAGAGTGAAAAATAGTGTAAAAAAATTAGGGCAAACTGAAAACGAGAGTTAGGCGGGGTTTCTTACCCAAGGAGACCAGATCTGGGCTCAGAAATCCATGAAGAGGGTTTCGAGCGAAACCCTAGGAATCCCTCACGAAATCCACCGGCCGGAACGAGGAGGAGCTAGGGTTGCCGGAGAAGAAATGATGCCCTTGCCCTCACTGGCCGGAGAAGGAGAAGAGGAAGGGAGAAAGTAGTCGCCCCCCTGGATGCAGCCGGCTAAGAGAAAAAGAGATGCTGCAGGAGTTGCCGGCCAAGGGGAGCGCTGGAGGCGACGGGTAAGCAAGAGGAAGAGGCGCCGGACCTGGAGGGGGGTTTCGCCGGCCACTGGAGGCAGAGGAGGGGGCTGTCGGGCGCTCGGGAGGCGGAGGCGGTGCCGTCGGGGGCGAAGAAGGCGGAATCGGGATGTTTTTCTGCGGGATGCGGGATTTGGACCGGGGGGAGGATCAGTTTATAAGGCTTTTGAGTCTTTATTCATATTTTATGTTTATTATTATTATTATTATATTTATTAATATTAGGGATTGTTACATTCACTATAATGCCCTAAACCCTAAACCTTATTTTACTGCTACTTTGCCAACCTATATTTTGTAAAGCCAGCTGGATGTTAAGAATGCCTTCCTTTATGGTGACCTTCAGGAAGCCGTCTACATGGAGCAACCTCCTGGGTATGTTGCTCAGGGGGATACACGCGTATGTCGACTCTAGAAGGAAATCTGTGGCCTCAAGCAGAGCCCTCGAGTTTGGTTTGACAAGTTCAGCGGTATCGTGGCGGCTGTTAGTTTTGCGCGCAGCTCTACCGATCACTCTCTATTTATTCGCAAAACCTCCTCGGGACTGGTGGTTCTTGCTGTGTATGTTGATGATATTCTTCTCACTGGCGATGACCAGGAAGGGGTAGCCCTGACAAAGCAGCATCTTCGTCAACATCTGGTCACGAAATACATGGGCTCTCCGAAGTACTTTTTGGGGATCGAGATCTCTCGAAATCCCAACTCATTAGTCCTTTCCCAACGTAAGTGTGTCCTTGATCTTCTAAAAGAAGCAGGATTGACTGGGGCCAAACCTGCCCGGTTCCCTATGACTATTGGAGAGGATAAAACCTGGACAGATGATTCGCCTCTTCTTTCAGATACTACGCGGTACAGGCGTCTGGTTGGTAAGCTCATATACCTCACAGTGACCAGGCCCGACATTTCCTATGCTGTGGGGAAGGTGAGTCAATTCATGCAAGCTCCCAGGGAATGCCATCTACAGTCCGCCTTGCGGATTTTGGAGTACGTCAAAGCAGCCCCTGGGAAAGGACTGCTCTTTCAGAAGAATGGTCATCTGAGGGTTGAAGCATACTCAGATGCGAGTTACGTTGATGACAAAGGGGACCGCAAGTCCACCTCCGGTTTCTGTACCTTTGTTGGGGGAAATCTGGTGAGCTGGAAGAGCAAGAAGCAGTCGGTTGTCTCCAGGTGCAGTGCTGAAGCAGAATATCAGAGTATGGCATCGACTACTTGTGAGTTAAAATGGCTACGGGCTCTCATGCTGGATTTAGGAGAGGTCTACAACCATCCTCTACCTATGTTCTGTGATAACAATGCTGCTATATACATCTCCAAAAATCCAGTCTTCCATGAAAGAACCAAGCACATTGAAGTCGACTGTCATTTCATTTGTGAAGAGATTTTGAAGGAACAAATTTGCACTCCCTTCGTCACTTCTGAGAAGAAACTGGCTGACATCTTCACCAAGCCAGTATTCGCCTCATTTCTCCATATTTGTGACAAGCTGGGCATGATCGATATATATGCTCCAGCTTGAGGGTGAGTGTTGAAGTGGTGACCGGGCGGTCTGGCGGTCTAGCTTGGCGGGTTGATGACCGGGCGGTCTGGTGGTTTCCCTTCAGCGGTTTGGTTGCTGTGTGGTGCTGTCTATGGTCCAAGCGGTCTAGCGGCTTGTATCTGGCGACTTGGAGACCGGGCGGTCTGGCAGTCTCACATGGTGGTCTCTCTGTCTCACTCTGGCAGTTGCCGAGCGGTTATCCCCTCTGTCTAACCGCTCGGCTTGTGCGGTTTGTTTATGTACAGTCCGCTTGTGTATTGTAATTTTTTAGTCTCACATCTCTTATTTGTATTCTCTCTTCTCTCCTCCATTCTATATAAGGGAGGTCATACCTTTGTAATAGATACCTTTTTCTGATAATAAACTTTCAGTTTAAACTGTTTTGGCTTGTTTTAGTTCGTTTCTCACATGCTGCGATTCTTGCTAGTAGAAGATTGTTTTGTGCCCTAATAATTTGCAGGAGGAATTATTTGCCGCGCGGTTTGCTTTGGCCCTCCGAGCGGAGGAAAGCCATTATAAAATTACCAAATAAATATTTGTTTTTCTATTTTTAATATTTGCGTGTCACCCTTGCACTATCACCTAGTGTTGTAGGTTTTGTGCACCACTAGCCTACCCTTACATCATTTTGGTATCAGAGGTGAAGGTTTGGTCTTTGCATACTTTGTAGTGGTAGGTCATATAGATTCTTTAGGTTCATCCATGACTAATTATCGTCGGCGTTCCTCTCCTCTCTTTGGGGATTTTGAGTCTGTCTATACCCAATCTCATAGAGCGACTTCAGAGAACTCCTCACGTTATCATGATGATTATTATCATCTGTGGCGCATCGCTTCCCGAGATCGTGTTGACCCACCGACACAACCTCACTATACCAGAGACGATCAGTATGATGATTGTCGTCGTTCATATCCTTGCACGCGAGCGGGTCGTGTTGATCCTTCAACTCGACGCGATTACATTAGGGATGACTATTATGAGGATCGTCACTTTGAGAGAGATCTTGAGAGTCAGTTTCGTACAATTTCTTCTTCCTTTGACGGCTCATCGAGTATCGAGTCTTTCAGTTATTGGCTCATGAATATTGAGTATTATCTTGATCATTTTGAGTTATTCGGTGAGCATCGCGTTAAGTTTGCGAAACTTAGACTTTTAGATCAGGCGAGGGCATATTGGGCTAGCGTTGAGAGGAGTCGCGAGCGAGACCGTCTTCGTCGCATCACTATTTGGATTGACATAAAGCGTACATTGTGTCAGAGGTACCTACCTTCATCATATCTAAGTCACTTGCTCGACCAATTATTTTCTCTTCATCAAGAATCCATGTCTGTCGCTGAGTATATCGATTGCTTTGATTAGTTGGTAGTGAGGAGCGATATTCGAGAGGAGTCAGTCATGACCACTTGCACATTCTAGTCTGGGCTTCGATCTGACATCCGTACTAAGGTAGTTTATCATAGCTCGAAGTCCCTTGAGCAGACGTATCATCTTGCCCTTCATTATGAACAATCTTTGAGATCTGCTAGAGTTGGTCGGTTGGACCCTCACCTTGACCTCTACAGTACGAGTCCTTCTCATAATAAGGTCACCACGGTGCCTTCCACCCACTACAAAAGTGATACCTGATACAGATTGCTCTCACCCCAATGAGATGCTTAGCCCCATGAATGACCTATCTCTTGTTTTTGACCCGTCTCTTGTGACTCCGACGAAGGGTGAGCCTGAGCGACCTATTGAGTCTGCAGTGTTGTTCCCCTCACCCACACCACTTTTGGCATGTCCGGGGTTGATTAACACTCATACCCTCTACTCATGTCTTGACACCGCACCCGCAGACCGATTCTTGAGCATAGGTCTATGTCGCTTTTCCCTTGGCATTACCCTGAGCCACGTTACGACCGAGAGCTCGGAGCCTGGTGTTGATCTCGTAATGTCCATGTCACCCATGCACGGGGGCACTAACCCTTTCGATGGTACTTATCAGGAGGACCTTGACCCTGGTGACGAGCCCTATAACGAGCCCCCTATTGAGCCTCCTAATGATCCGCCACTTCTTGGTGAGGATGAGACTCGGGTGAGCCACTCAGGTATGACGCCTCCCTCATTATCATCTCTGGCCTTTCCCCAGAGAAGGGACCTTGAGTGGAGCATGACATATGTAGGGCCTACCGTGAGTCCACTTAAGCATACTCATATTGTGAGGACCTACCTTATGACACCTCATACTCTGGATGAGTTTTGGGACACGCCACCCGCTGAACCACCCGATGAGTTCTTTCTTGACTAGGACGCTCCCCATATTCTATAGTCACAAATTCTAGTCTATGTGCATAGTTTTCACCCAGTTGGTCGTCTTATCCGCGATGACTTATCGTACACAGCTTCTCGTGAGCCCCCTGATGTGTTACGTTCCCTGAGAGACATCTGGCTCGTTACGAACTTGTATTTGAGTATCGTTGTCTCTCAAGATCATTTGAGCACTCGTCTCACACTAGATGAATATTTTTATATTCCATCAAAAGAACCTCCTGATAGGCCACCACATTTTAGAAACATCTCAGACATTATTAGATTTTTCCTATAAGGAGTATACTGTGTATATCGTGTTGTCTTTGCATCATTTGTATTACCTACATGAGTCTGTTGAGTCTTTTACACGACATTTGCATGAGTTGCATGAGTCGGTCCGCCGACGAATAATAACAAGCAATGAAAATTATACAGCCCATGCAGATAAGCGAAGACGAGAACAAATATTTAATGAAGGCGAAAGGGTAATGGTACGAATCCGCCCTGAGAGGCTCCCTTCGGGGTCTGCCAAGAAGTTAAGCACTAGGCGAATGGGTCCGTACTCTGTTATTAGTTGCATTGGGACAAATGCCTACCGGCTCGATATCCCAGCTAGTATGGAAATTCACCCGGTGTTTAATGTTGAGGATCTGACACTATACTACGAACCTCACGAGTATGTGGACCCGAGCAGTAGAGATACCCAGCCACCCCCACCCCCACTGTCATTACCTTACCACCCTCATACGTCACCACCGTCTGATGGCCACCCCAGTCCACCCACTGTTGACATCCACCAACCCGGGGAGTCATCTTTTCTGGTTTCACCACCGGCACCACCGATCGCACCGGGACCTACCTTTTGAGAGATGAGAGATGGGAGCATCACAGAGATCAGATCCCATTAGTTTGTTCCCACCACGGGCGGACCGTGATGCCGCTACTTGGTACACTGGCAGGGTCACCCCGACGCGGATGATGCTAGGATACTTACAACAGAGCTTGATCGATTCACCCCTGAACTTCAACATCAGCACGGCCTTCTCCATTCACCAGAGATGATAACTTTTAAGTCAGGCGGTGTTGGGTACATTGGAAAATGTGTACCTGATTTGAAGAAGCCCAACCTAGCTCAATGATATACATCAAGGTGTATTTGATGTTGTTTTAAGTTGACATGTGCAGATGAAGAATTGATAAAGTATGCAGAAAAATTCTAAGTCCAAGTGTCGACACAGAGGAAGCAGTGTCGACACATAGAAGAAAATAGTCGACACAACACTGGGAAGCAGTGTCGACACATAGCAGTTAGTCTACAACTACACTGGGAAAAAGTGTCGACACAGAAGAAGTAAGTCGACACATCACTGGGAATTTATGTCGACACAGAAGAAAAGAGTCGACACAACTCTGGGAATTTGTGTCGACACAGAAGAAAAGCGTCGACCTCAACATTGGGAGAATGTGTCGACACAGAAGAGTATAGTCGATCTCAAGATTGTCGACATCAGCTGAATGTGTCGACACAGAAGAAAATAGTCGACCTCAAGTTTGTCGACACCAGCAGAATGTGTCGACACATTGTGATTAAGTCGACACATTAAAGCAGATTTAAGAAATGAATGTGTCGACACCTGAAGGCTAAGTCGACACTTACTAAGTTATGATTCTACAACAACTGTGTCGACACACAGGACTTGTGTCGACACACTGAAGAGTCAAGACCAAGTTATTTTCAGAAGAAGCTGTGTTGACTCAAAGGCAACTTAGTCGACATCACTGAAGACTGTGTCGACACCAAAGTCAATTGTGTCGACACAGATAGACAGATGGTCTCGACACTTTCTGACAGACTGTTTCAACAACTTGTGGTTCCAGACTAAGGCACAGGACTTGTTTGAAGACTTGACAGCTGTGGGTTACCACCGGTTAACTGAAGCTGTCAGACTTGTCAGAAAACGGTTAGAAACCGGATCAGCCGGTTACCATGAAGAATGTCTATAAATAGACAGATTCAGAAGGAGAACAAAAAACATAACAGATAGTCCTTTTGAATAACTTTGAATCAAAAAGGAAGAGAAGGATCACAATCCAATTCATTTCAAGAAAGTGCTAGTCACTTAAGAAGATCTTCTCCGGGAGATCTAAGAAGACTATCTAAGGATAGATCTAAGAAGAGTTCTAATCAGAATTCAGAAGAATCTTTCAAAGTGCTGGATAGAGAGAGATCAAGCCATAATTAGAAGAAGAAGAAAGAAACCACCAGTGGATTCTCAAGAAGCTGTTTGGAATCAACTCAGCTAAGTTCATTTTCAAGAAGCATTGAAGAAGGCTCAGATACAGTTGATTACATCAGCTGATCAAGAATTGTCTTGGCCTTTTCTCTCTCAACTTTGGCAAGACAGTTTAATAATCTTTTCTATATTTCTGTAGGATCTGTTTACACAGATCTGAGTTGTAAGCCTATGTTATAAAGGCTGAGTGTAGGAGTGTTGAACTCTGAGTGGTAGGGCTATTTGCCTGAGTGTAGGAGAAGGATATTCTCTGAGTTGTAGGCCTTGGGGCAAGGCTGAGGTAGGGCAGTTGTGCTTGAGTTATAGGAACCAGTTGGGTTCTGAGTTGTAGGATCTGTTGATCTGAGATAAGTGGAAGTTTGGCCGAATCTAGCATACTGCTAGATAGGTGAAGGGGGAAAGTGGATGTACCCAGACCTTGGGGAACCACTATAAAACATTGTGCAATCTGTGATGTTTTATTTTCTGTGATTGATGTGCCAATTGTGTTAGCTATTGAATTGAATTCTGCCTAGAAGTTTTTATAAGAAAAGCAGAACCTATTCACCCCTCCCCCCTCTAGGTGTTTAGGCTGCCTTGAAAGTTAAACTATCAAGTGGTATCAGAGGGAGGTTCCTCAAAAAAAAAAGGACTTAACAGTCTGAGGTAGATTTGAAAGGCAGATTCAAGATTCAAGAAGATGGGTTCTGGAGAGAATCATAAGGAGCTAGGGTCTATGAAATTACCCATATGCAAGAAGGAAATCTTTGGGATCTGGAAAGAAAGAGTCAGATTGTTTATGGAAGCATCTGACCCAAGGATTTACATCACAGTACAGGAAGGGCCCTTCATTCCAATGAAGATATCTGTTCTTGATGCAAATATCCAAATACCAAAGACTTATTCAGAAATGACCAAGGATGAAATCATCTTGGCAACCATGGACAAAAGGGCACAGAACATCATTGTTAGTGCCATAGATGATTCAACATTTCAAAATCTGATTCACTGCAAGACCTCCAAGGAGATGTGGGACACATTGATTGTCTAAATGGAGGGATCTGAAGAAGTAAGGCTGGACAGAAAGTCTATGCTAAATCAGGAGTATGAAAGCTTTAGACAAGGAAAATCTGATAGCATAACTGAGTGCTATAAGAAATTCTATAAAATTGTGAATGAGCTAATCTCCTATGGAAGAGTCTTCAGTACCTATGAACTGAATGACAAATTCTTAAGATCCTTATCAAAGGACTGGGATACAAAGATCTGTGCCATAAGAGAAGTGGCTAAATTGGCAGAGATATCTCCTCCAACCCTGTTTGGAAAGTTGCTATCCTATGAAATGCAACTTATGGTAAGGAAGGAGGAGGAAAGAAACTCAAGAGGAGAGCATAGAGAAAAGACTGTGGCATTTAATGCTGAAGCCACTAGAAAGAGTAGGAGGAAATCACCATCTCCTCCTAAAGAAGTTGAAGAAGATAGTTCTGAAAATTCAAATAAGGGTTCAGAAAGCTGTGATTCAGATGCAGACTTTGCTGCATTCACAAGGCAATTCCAAAGGTTCTTGAAAAAGAAGCAATGGAAGTCTAGGCCTTCCACATCACAGCAAGTTAATGACTATTATCAGAAGAGAAGGTCATCAAGGAAAGAGAAAAGCGGGTCAAAGCCCAGCAAAGCCACTACTTCAAAGATTGTCTGCTATTGTTGCAATAAGCCTGGACATGTAGTGGCTGATTGTCCTGACAAAAGGAAGGAATCTTCAGAAAAGAAGAAGACTTATCAGAAAGGCAAGAAGGAGAAATCCTTTGTAGCAAAGAAAGATAAAAGTCTGTCAGACCAGTCAACTTCAGAATCAGGATCTGAAGCTGAAGCATATATTGGACTATATGCTGCATCTGAGGAAGAGGAGTTTATGCAGTTGCTAGACTCCATCAATGAACATCAATGCATGGGTTTGATGACAAGATCAGAAGAGGACATATGCCAGAATCAGTCTGGTCCTAATGAGGTAAATTGTCCTTCCTGTACATCTGTTTGTAATACAAGTGAAGAATCAGCTATATCTGCATCAAGTGATGAAGATGCATCTGGATCTGAAGGAGATGTCTATCAATTGATAGACAAGTATGGGGACTTGTTGCAGGCCCTTAAGAAAAGCAAGAATCTGGTTAAAACACAGGCTCAGGAAATTGCTGAACTAAGGGTAGCAACAACTGAGTTAGAAAAAGTCTTTGATCAAAAATTAAATGAAATTGCCAAGCTGAAGAATATAACTATTATTCAGATGGGCACAATTAATTATACTAATGATCAAGTAAAGAGTCTGGAGGCCAGACTTAGAATTGAAAGGGATTTAGTGGCTAGTTACTCTAAGCCAAAATCTGTCTTACCCTTGATAGATGAATTTGTCACTCAGAAGGGTAAGGCTGGATTAGGATTTAAAGGTAACTCCAGGGCTGGCAGATTCAAGAGGAAAGGCAAAGTCCCTATTCAGCCACTAAATCTTTCAGTCCCCATAAAGTTTAGTAAGGAGAAAGTGCCTTCTAACATATATGATCATGAAGACATTCAAGGTCATATTAAGACAAATGTTCTGAAGAACAAGGGTGTTAAGGCAAGCAGGCCTACCTATGGTCATAAACCTAATGGTTTTAAGAAATCAGTAGGTGAAGTTGCAACAGCACCAGCAATGAACAGAAATTCTACTGACAAGGATGTATCTAGATCTAGATACAATAAGTTTGAATGTTGGTGCTATGGCAAGAGGGGCCATTTTGCATTGGACTGCTGGTATAACACAAGTGTTATAAAGAATAAGAGTCTACCTGTTAGAAGAGGTTATGATAACTTTATTAATGCTAACCTGAACCAAGGACCCAAGACTTACTTGGGTTCTAAGGGTAAGTAATTCTGTATTGCAGGTGAATCCAAGTAACCATGCCCCTATATGGTACTTGGATAGTGGTTGTTCCAGGCACATGACTGGAACAAAGGGGCTGCTGAAGGAGTATTCATCTGTCAAAGATGGACATAAAGTGATCTTTGGTGGATCTGAAAAAGGAGTCATCAAAGGGTTTGGTAACATTTCTTCTAACCTAATTACTATCACCCAAGTGGCCTATGTAAAAGGTTTGAAACATAATCTAATAAGCATAAGCCAGCTGAGTGATCTAGGATATGACATTTCATTTGGTAAGGATGGATGTCATATCAAAAGGTCAAGTGATCAAGAGATCATTTTGACTGGGTATAGGAAGAGAAATGTATATTGCCTTAATTTTGAATGTGAAAATAAGGCTTCCCCCATTTGTCTTGTAGCTGATGACAATGCTTCCCATTGTGTTAAGTGGCACAAGAGATTGGCTCATCTAAACTACAAGACAATTGGCCAACTCATTAGTAAAGAACTAGTGAGGAATGGGCCTCAAGTTAAGTGTATAAAGGAAGGGGTATGCTCAGCTTGTCAAAAGGGCAAGCAGACAAAATCCTCATTTCAAAGCCTTGAAAACAAGGACTCTGTGAGGTGCTTATACCTCTTGCATATGGATCTTTTTGGTCCTATGCCAGTTCATAGTCTAGGTAGGAAGGTCTACACTTTTGTGGTTGTAGATGACTATTCTAGATTTACATGGGTGTTCTTTCTAAGACAAAAATCTGAAACCCCAAGTGTACTACTTAATTTTGTAAAGCAAATTCAGAATGAACTGAATAGTACAGTGGTCAAAATCAGAAGTGACCATGGTACTGAGTTTCATTCTGAAAGCATAACAAACTTGTGTAAAGACTTTGGGATTTTCCAAGAGTTCTCCTCACCAAGAACACCTCAGCAAAATGGAATTGCTGAAAGAAAGAATAGAACATTAATTGAAGCTGGTAGAACTCTATTGAGTGACACCTCTCTCCCAGAATATTTTTGGGCTGAGGCTGTTAACACTGCTTGTCATGTCATCAATAGGGCTTCTATCACCAAAAGCCACAGAAAGACTCCCTATGAGATTGTGAAAGGCAGAAAACCAAATCTATCTTATTTTAGGATCTTTGGTTGCAAGTGCTATATACTTAACAATGGCAAGTCATATTTGACTAAGTTTGCTGCCAAATCCCAGGATGGGATATTTGTTGGGTACAGCACAAATAGTAAGGCCTATAGAGTCTTCAACTTAACTACTCAAGTTGTTGAAGAATCTGTGCATGTTGTATTTGATGAAACAAGATTAATCAATAGTGAGTTGTCTTGTAGATCAAATGACTCAACAGGTATAAGCAAGAAGATGGACAAGCTCTCCATTGCTGAAGCTTCAAAGGAAGATGGAGCATTGGAAAATGAAGGCTGCTGTCCAGGGGGAGTACAAGAGATAATGGAAGCTGATGAAAACCAGGAGGCTCAGCAGAATGAAGAAGCTGGAGATGCTCAACCTGAAGGGAATCTTCCTCCAGCTATAAGATATCTGAGAGATCATCCAACTGATCAGATAATTGGTGATCCAAGACAAGGAGTGCAAACTAGAAGTAGAAATCAAAGCACAGTTTTGCATTCAAGTTTCTTGTCCCAGATGGAACCTAAGAAGTTTGAAGAAGCTATCCAAGACCAGCACTGGATTGATGCTATACAAGAGGAGCTGAATCAATTCAGAAGATGCAAAGTCTGGGAGCTTGTTCCTAAACCAAGAGGCCACAATATAATTGGCACTAAGTGGATCTATAGGAACAAGCTAGATGAGAGTGGGATAATAGTGAAGAATAAAGCAAGGTTAGTTGCAAAAGGATACAGGTAGGAAGAAGGAATTGACTTTGATCAAACCTTTGCTCCAGTAGCAAGGCTGGAGGCAATCAGAATGTTCCTTGCCTATGCAGCCTACCAAGACTTCAAAGTATACCAGATGGATGTGAAGTCAGCATTTCTGAATGGTGATCTTAAATAAGAAGTATATGTAGAGCAGCCATCAGGTTTTATAGATCCTCTTAAACCTGATTATGTGTATAAGCTTAGGAAAGCTTTGTATGGGTTAAAACAAGCTCCAAGGGCTTGGTATGAAACCCTGTCTACCTTCCTCATTGAGAATAAATTCTCAAGAGGAAAGATAGACAAAACTCTATTCCTTAGGGAATCCAAAGGAAAGATCATCTTAGTCCAGATCTATGTTGATGACATAATCTTTGGATCTACTGAAAACAACCTTTGTAAAAAGTTTGCCAAACTTATGCAAGGGAAGTTTGAGATGAGCAGTATGGGAGAACTTAAGTTCTTCTTGGGACTCCAAGTAAGACAGACTGATGATGGATTGTCCATATCCCAGTCTAAGTTCACCAAAGAATTAATTAAGAAGTATGGTATGGAGACATCCTCCACCATGAGAACTCCTATGGGAACTAGTATGCCTATATGCAAAGATGAGACAGGTAAACCTCATTGTATAGAGGAATAGTTGGGTCTCTTCTATATCTCACTACTAGTAGACCTGACATTATGTATGCAACATGTGTCTGTGCTAGGTACCAAGCCTGCCCTAAAGAATCTCATTATACTGCAGTCAAAAGGATTCTGAGATATCTAAAGGGCACTCCTACTCTAGGTCTTTGGTACCCTAGGAATAGAGATTTTCTACTAACAGGCTATTCAGATGCAGATTTTGCAGGATGTAGAGAGGATAGAAAGAGTACTACAGGTACTTGTCAATTCCTGGGAGGAAGACTAATATCTTGGAGTAGTAAGAAGCAGACCAGTGTGGCAATTTCCACAGCTGAGTCAGAGTATGTTGCTGCTGGAAGCTGCTGTGCACAGCTATTGTGGATGCAGCATCAGCTTAAGGATTATGGTATTCAGGTAAGTAGAACACCCATTTTATGTGATTCAAAGAGTGCTATTTCTATTGCTAATAATCCAGTTTCTCATAGTAGAACTAAGCATATAGAAATCAAATACCATTTTCTTAGAGAACATGTAGAAAGAGGAGACATCTCAATGGAATTTGTAAAAACAGATTATCAAATAGCAGATGTATTTACTAAGCCTTTAGATGAAACCAAATTCAATAAATTCAAAATTGAATTAGGTATGTTAACCATTGATTAATGTATTAAAAAAAAATCATTAACAATGCTATTGAAGTGGTATATAAGTAAGTAAAAGTAATAACAACATAATCAAGTGTTAAAAAGGACACATTGAAGTTACAGAAATTGGCTAAGTAAGAATGTGTCAACACATTCAGTAATGATGTGTCGACACAGAGAAATTATGTCGACAAGTCAGAAATATTGTGTCGACACAGAGAATATGTGTCGACACTTAAGAGTTATATTGTCGACTTAACCAGAAATGTAATGTCGACTCAACCAGGAAAATGGTGTCGACACTTACAGAATATGTGTCGACACTTATCCTTAGAGTCGACACAGAATTTCTGTTTATCTAAGGTGTCGACATAACCACAAATTGGTGTCGACACATAGTAGGCTGAAGTAATGTCGAGACAATAGAAGTTTGTGTCGACACATTTCGTCTGTGTCGACACATTTTGACTGTTTTTGGCGCCTTTTGAACTTCTTTCAACTGAGGCTATAAATAGGTCAAAAACTCATTCCGTCGACACGCTTCCAAGGTTTTCGAGACTAAAACCCTGTGTCGACAGTCTATCTTTCTCTCTTCTCTCAAGCTTTCTCGACGAACCGATGGCGCCAAGGATTGAAGACAACATAAATGAAGGGTATGAGTTGGTGCGCCAGGCCTTTGCAGAGGCGCCGCCAGATGTTCAAGGAGTTATCACCCTCCTCTCTGAGTCAGGGTTAGAATTTCTCATCTCAGAACCTACTAAAATCTGGAAGAAGGAGGTGCACGAGTTCTTTATCTCTGCATCAGTCCACTCTACTGGCCTCAAGATTAAGTCCACTGTTCAAGGGACTAAGGTGAAGATTAATCAAAGAAGTTTAAGAAAGATCTTTCAATTGCAAGTAGTTGAGAATGAAGAGGAAGTTCCTATATCTAAGACAAGAGAAGCCCTTCAATGGTGTGGACTGGACTCCGGATTGAAGATAGGAGCTGCATTCAACAGGAAGGGTATGAATCAGCAAGGGAAGTTCTTGTCAGAAGTAGTTAGGAAAGTAATCCTCTGCAAGACAGGTGGACATGATAGGATTTCTGCCTATATGTTCAGCCTGATGACCAGGATTATTTTTACTATTCCTACTGATTGGTCAGGAGTGATCTTTGACAAGATCAAAGAAGGAATCAAGAAGCCTAACATGGCTAGGATCATGAGCCTGTACTTCACTGGAGTGATTCCTGAAGTGATGCAGCAACTGCAAGGGAGTAAGATTAATCATATGAGAAGAATGGATATGAGACTGTTCTCTAGGTGGGATAGGGTGCTGTCCAAGGATGTGCCTGAAGAGAGCAGGTCAGACACCCCTGTGAAATCCCCTACACAAAATCAAGAATCTGAACAATTACAAGAAGACCCACTGAGGACACAGGTTGAAAAACAGCTTGACTCAACTATAGTTCAGGAAGTGTCAACACCTGTACAGATGCAGGGGGAGCCAATTTCCACTCCTGCTCCAAAGGTATCTACTCCTGCTCAGGTATAGGGGGAGCTAATATATTTTACTATAAAAGACATTGCTCATATTCTTATTACTGCACAGGTTTAGGGGGAGCTAGTGTCCACTCCTACTCCAGATACTACAAATACTGAAGTGCAAGTACAAGAGGAAGCACAGTTAAACTTGTCTCAAGTTTTAACTGCTGCAGAAGTTACAGCTCAACTGGAATTTACTATGGAGGAGTTATTCCCTGATATTGATACTACTGCTGATAAAGTAGGAGGTGGACAAGATATTGAGAAGTCCATAGGTATGGACATTGATCAGGAAGCTGAAGTTGAGCCACAGGTTGAGGATGAGCCAGTGGATGTTGAAACTGAGCAACAGGCCCCTGGAACAGATACAATTCATCATCCTCAAGAAAGAATTCATGTAGATACTTCATCTGAAACAGAAACTGAAGATGCCAGGGTGGCAAAGAAAAGAAAACTTGTTGTATTTAAGAGAAGAAGCAAGCATTATAAGCAGGCTTTACAGACCACACCTCTACAAGTATCTCCAGCCTTTGATTACAACAAATTTATGATAGATCTACAAGTAAAATTGGATGAACAAAGGATGGCTATGGAAAAGTATGTTGATGAAAATAGCAAGTCACTTCAGTTTGACTTAGCTCAGGATATAAAGTCCATCCAGTTTCAGGTCAACATGCATAAAAAGGAAATGACAGATTGCTTCCACAAGGGTGGCAATGCTGTGGTTTATCTAGCTAAACAACAGGAGGCTATTACTATAAAGGTGGATGACATTGCTTTGAAGCAAAGCTATGTTTTGGAAAACCAGCTAAGAATGAATGATAATTTAACTGAATCTCATAATGAGATCATTGAGGAAGTAAAGAAGATTGGTCCAGGTCTGCCTGCAGATAGAGCCAAAGAAAGGGAAGAATTTGATAAGAATTTTCAAGCTGCCATTGCATCTGTTAAGACTGTCATCACAACCTCTCAAAAAGAAATATCTGAAAAGCTTCAAAAGTTAAAACCATTTTTTAGAGAAGGTGTGAATTATTTGGATGGCCAAATCAGATTTCAAAAGGAAGATCTAAGAGATCATGTATCTAGAGAAGCCATAAAGGGGGAGAGGATGCTAATTCATGCAGGCTCAGAGCACTCCAAATGGGTGACCAATAGTATCCGAGCCACTTTGGGATATCCCCCATTGTGTGATGATGCTATGGTGGCTGAATCAGGAATACAATCAAATCTACTTGAAGGCAATCAACCTGAGGTTGCCCAAGTCATTTACCCCCCTCCAGATTTTGACATGATTGATCAGAAAGTTCAAGGAATGTATAGTCCTCCAAAGGAGGTTACTAATATTGTCTTTGGAAAGGTTGATAAGCCTGAGGCTACTCTGAAAGAACAGCAAGATGCTCTATTAGCAAAGAAGAAATTCAGAGAGCAGGCTGTACTTAAGCCAGATTATGAGCAGTGGAGTCCTACTTCAAGGAACATAATACTCACTGCATGGAAAGCTGTACAAGATAAAGTTCATGAGAGAGGCAAGTGGTACAATGAAATAGAATGGCAGAAGTATGAGGCAAGACAAGAAGCAATAGTACAATTCAGAAGGAAAGCTAAGCTGGGAAGACTGCCATCAGATGCTAAGGAGCCAAGCAAATACTTCCCAAAGCCTTTTCATTATTTTGAAAGGCAAAGGATCAAGGAAGAAGCTCAGAAGAAAGCTGATCTTAAAGGAAAGAAGATAGCTGAAGAATCAGAAGCTCCTGTGACAGCTACAATTCAATCTGGCAAAGGGATTATAATTAGTGAGCCTGATCAATCCTGATTATGTTTTAAGTTCTTTTATAGTATTTTGTAATGTTGTGATGTAATCATTAAATGTAAAACATTGTAATCAAACATTACCCAGTTATAAACAAAATGTTGTTTGGCATATTATAATGTGCATTCTGTGATGAATTGTTTTTATGTTTTGTTTATATTAAAGTATTCATGTTATGTCATTAATCATCATTTAGTACTGTTTATAAATGGTGTATATCATTGGCTATAGGGGTTATGACTTCTCCAAATAGGGGGAGATTGTTGGGTACATTGGAAAATGTGTACCTGATTTGAAGAAGCCCAACCTAGCTCAATGATATACATCAAGGTGTATTTGATGTTGTTTTAAGTTGACATGTGCAGGTGAAGAATTGATAAAGTATGCAGAAAAATTCTAAGTCCAAGTGTCGACACCGAGGAAGCAGTGTCGACACATAGAAGAAAATAGTCGACACAACACTGGGAAGCAGTGTCGACACATAGCAGTTAGTCTACAACTACACTGGGAAAAAGTGTCGACACAGAAGAAGTAAGTCGACACATCACTGGAAATTTATGTCGACACAGAAGAAAAGAGTCGACACAACTCTGGGAATTTGTGTCGACACAGAAGAAAAGCGTCGACCTCAACATTGGGAGAATGTGTCGACACAGAAGAGTATAGTCGATCTCAAGATTGTCGACATCAGCTGAATGTGTCGACACAGAAGAAAATAGTCGACCTCAAGTTTGTCGACACCAGCAGAATATGTCGACACATTGTGATTAAGTCGACACATTAAAGCAGATTTAAGAAATGAATGTGTCGACACCTGAAGGCTATGTCGACACTTATTAAGTTATGATTCTACAACAACTGTGTCGACACACAGGACTTGTGTCGACACACTGAAAAGTCAAGACCAAGTTATTTTCAGAAGAAGCTGTGTTGACTCAAAGGCAACTTAGTCGACATCACTGAAGACTGTGTCGACACCAAAGTCAATTGTGTCGACACAGATAGACAGATGGTCTCGACACTTTCTGACAGACTGTTTCAACAACTTGTGGTTCCAGACTAAGGCACAGGACTTGTTTGAAGACTTGACAGCTGTGGGTTACCACCGGTTAACTGAAGCTGTCAGACTTGTCAGAAAACGGTTAGAAACCGGATCAGCCGGTTACCATGAAGAATGTCTATAAATAGACAGATTCAGAAGGAGAACAAAAAACATAACAGATAGTCCTTTTGAATAACTTTGAATCAAAAAGGAAGAGAAGGATCACAATCCAATTCATTTCAAGAAAGTGCTAGTCACTTAAGAAGATCTTCTCCGGGAGATCTAAGAAGACTATCTAAGGATAGATCTAAGAAGAGTTCTAATCAGAATTCAGAAGAATCTTTCAAAGTGCTGGATAGAGAGAGATCAAGCCAGAATTAGAAGAAGAAGAAAGAAACCACCAGTGGATTCTCAAGAAGCTGTTTGGAATCAACTCAGCTAAGTTCATTTTCAAGAAGCATTGAAGAAGGCTCAGATACAGTTGATTACATCAGCTGATCAAGAATTGTCTTGGCCTTTTCTCTCTCAACTTTGGCAAGACAGTTTAATAATCTTTTCTATATTTCTGTAGGATCTGTTTACACAGATCTGAGTTGTAAGCCTATGTTATAAAGGCTGAGTGTAGGAGTGTTGAACTCTGAGTGGTAGGGCTGTTTGCCTGAGTGTAGGAGAAGGATATTCTCTGAGTTGTAGGCCTTGGGGCAAGGCTGAGGTAGGGCAGTTGTGCTTGAGTTGTAGGAACCAGTTGGGTTCTGAGTTGTAGGATCTGTTGATCTGAGATAAGTGGAAGTTTGGCCGAATCTAGCATACTGCTAGATAGGTGAAGGGGGAAAGTGGATGTACCCAGACCTTGGGGAACCACTATAAAACATTGTGCAATCTGTGATGTTTTATTTTCTGTGATTGATGTGCCAATTGTGTTAGCTATTGAATTGAATTCTGCCTAGAAGTTTTTATAAGAAAAGCAGAACCTATTCACCCCCCCTCTAGGTGTTTAGGCTGCCTTGAAAGTTAAACTATCAGGCGGAATTGAATGGCGATGACACCCTTCCGCCGATGACACTTTAACGACTTTTGGTGGACCACTTCGAGTTGTACCTGGCAATCAGTGAGAGAATTCCGATCTCAATTCATCGGGAGATGAATTCTTTCAAGCTGGGGAGATTGATGCAGAGCAGAGACGAGGACGCGCTTTGGGCCCGTTCGAGGCTGATTTGATAACTTTCCATATATGGCGTGCCCAAATCGACGATCGGACTCCGCGATTGCGTCCGGAGCGTCGTCGCGAGTCAAAATCTTATATTAATTTATGTTTTTGGACTTTTATTTCATGTATTTGAGGCATCTCCCGCTGGCCAATCATAGTCGTCGAATGGGATGCCCTAGTGCTTCTTTTATTATAAATAAGAGTGGTAGGAGGCTGAATTGGACATTGCAGAATTTGGAGAAGAAGTATTCCCGGATTCCAGCGATCCCTCCCCGGTGCCGACACCGTGGAACCCTAGGTGACGACTCCTAGGCTGCCAAACTCTCTCCCCCCCCCCAAGGTACTACCCATCCATAGCCTTCTTCTTCCTCCTCTGAAACCCTCATCTGCAGCCCCTACAACCCCCAAATCCCAAATCCCCTACCTACGAACATTGTTCACCCGACAATGTTCACAGCCATTGTTCACCCGCCGCTGTTCACCCACTTGCTTCCCACCAAAATACTGTTCACGCCGGCCTCCACCTTCCCCTCCTCCTTAATCCGCCAACTCCCCTCCGTGGATCCACCATTCTAACAACCTTAAAATTCTAGATCTGTCCAGATCTAGGATTATAGCCTCCCGATCCGTTATTTCCAGATCTAGGATTACTCCCTGCTACCATCGTTTTTTGCCGAGGGCAGCCACCGTCGCCTCGCCACCAGTTCCATCTCCGATCACCGATCTACACATCCGGCCCTCCAAATCTTCAGTGCCTCGATTCATCCCTCTACTTCGTTAGTGTTTATTGTATTGTACTATTTGATTCATTATTTTTTACTTGGTGATTTATTATATTGTGCTGCGATTCTTGCTAGTAAAAGGTTGTTTTGGTGCCCTAATAATTTGCAGGAGGAACTATTCGCCGCACGCTTTGCTTTGACCCTCCGAGCAGAGGAAAGAGATTATAAAATTTCCAAAATAAATATTTGTTTTTCTATTTTTAATATCTGCGTGGTTGCTGAATTTTCATTGCTTAAACTTATTTGTTAAAATATCGACATCGCATTGCATGTAGAGTTGGATTAGCATGTCACCCTTGCACTATCTGTTGAAATTGGTGAAGTGGAAGTGGGGGTGATCGGCAGTCCGGGCGACCTGAGCGGACTGACCGCGCGGACTGGGCCTAGTCCGGCGGGTTGATGTTCGGCGTTCTTTGTAGCTTGCTGTGGTCAGGTGCGAACTGCGCGGACTGGTTGAGTCCGGCAGTGGGCTGAGCTCTGATGTTGGTATCCGCAGTGTCCGCTGTGACCGGGCCTTGTGCCTGTGGTCGTGGACAGTGCGAGATGGAGTTGTATCCGCTGTGACCGGGCGGTCTGCCTGTGGTCGTGGACTGGTGGTTGCGGACAGATGCTGGTTCATCTCTTCGGCGGACTGGCATTGTACTCGGTTTGTGGCTCTTGTATCTCGGCTAGTCCTGCGGACTGGGCGGACTGCCAGGAGCAGGTCGTTTCTCGCCAGGACTCGGCGTTTTTTGGTTGATCTCGTGCGGGCGGGCTCGGCGGGATGGCTTTGCTAGCTGCGACCAAGGGGCGGTGTCTATATCTCATAGGGTGGTGACCGCACTCCTCACCCGGCCTATAAATAGGACCCCCTGGCACCTCATTTGGTAGCAGAGTGAACAGTAAGTTGGGCTTGAGTGTTGGCTGCGGACTCATTTTTTGTATCCGCGCGGGCTGTTTGCTTAACCGGTTTCTGTGTGCAGGTGGCGCGGCTAGCAGTGTCAAACCAGGAGTTTGGTTCTGACCGCTGGAGTTAGCGGGCTGCATTGGCGGTTATCAGCATCAGCTTTATCTCAAGTTTCTTCTTTGTCCGCGCGACCTCGCAGTCTTGGCGGATAGGCGGCTTGTTCCTCTGTTCAGCAGTAGTTGGGCGAATAACGGGTTGTCCGCGCGACCTTGCGGTCTTCGCGGACTCCTTGTTGTTGTTCGGCTTTAGCAGTTTGGCTAGGTGTGAACTGGGCGGTCTCGGCGGTTTCGGCGGTTTCGGCGGTCTCAGTGTTCTATCCGCCCGGCTTGTTTTTCTGCTTTTTTCATACTGGCGAAATCATGTCTCGCCACGTATGCCTCGCCTTGTAAAGAAGTTGAATATATTTTGATCTGCTTGCTTCTGTCTGTGTGTTTGGTTATCTAAGTTGCTTCCTACTTTCCACGGTTCAAGTTGTGATCTGGGTAGTGCCGAAGATATTAATTTGGTGGTTGGGCTACCTTGTTGATCAACTTGAGAAAATTCAACATGGTATCAGAGGAAGGTTTAGTTGCTTGAGCGGTGATCAACAGGCTTTGTTGTTGCTCTGTGTGCTTCTGGAGGATAACCAAGTTAGCGCCATGGACGGTGGTTTTGCAAGAGGTCTTGGTATTGAGCTTCTGACGCCGACTAACTTCAAGAAGTGGAAGTCATGCATGAAGAGCTATCTTCTGGGTGAGGAGTTATGGGAGGTCGTCGGTGGAGATGATCAAGTAGAAATAACTGCTGAGTTTGGTACAGCCGAGCCGGTGAGAGTGTGGAGGAAGACAAATGCCAAGGCTGAGTTTGCTCTCAAGCGGGCGGTGTCACCTGAACTCTTTGATCACATCTTAGGATGTGAGTCTGCTGCTGAGATTTGGACTTCCCTTGATGGGTTGTTCAATAGGAAGAATGTAGCAAGGCTACAGTTCTTAGAGAATGAGTTGGCTAAGGCAACTCAGGGAGATCTTTCTATCTCCAAATTCTTCTTGAAGATGAAGAGCTTGTGTGCTGAGCTCTCTGCTCTTGATCCTGATGAGCCGATCTCCGAGGCTAAGCTGAAGAGGCACATAATCCGCGGTTTGCGGAAGGAGTATGTGGCCTTCGTTACTTCTATTCAAGGCTGGGCTACTCAGCCCTCTCTTCTGGAGCTGGAGAATCTGCTTGCCTCGCAGGAGAGCTTGGCAAGACAGATGGCCGGGGTGACGGTCTCTGAAGGAGCTAGTGATGCTCTCTTCACTGAGAAGAAGAAGAAGAGATGGGAAGGGAAGAAGAAGCAGTCTGCAGATGGAGATGAACCTTCATCTTCTAAACAGCAGGAGGGGAGCCTTGCTCCTAAGAAGGATTGGAAGAAGAACCTGAAGTGCTTCAGGTGTCATCAACCAGGCCACTTCAAGCGAGACTGCAAGGTCAAGCTGTAGCCTGGGCATGCTGCAGGCAAGGAGGAATCCTCCTCAAGCAAGGAGGAAGCTGGCTGGGGTGGAGCGTTCATGACGGGCACTTGTGTCCGTGCTTTGTCCACCAGTGACATGGAGGACGACCGGATCGTTGACTCCGGGTGTGTTCATCACCTCACCGGAGATTTGTCAAAGTTCTCTTCGCTGCAGGCTTACTCAGGTAACGAAGCTATCATAACTGCTGATAATACTATTCATGCAGTAGAGAAGGAGGGTATAGTAACGGTGGGCAGTGATAAGGGGCCACTCACGTTAAGGAGTGTTTATCACGTACCAGGTATGAAGAAAAACCTCTTCTCTGTGACCAATGCGGTTGATGCTGGTTATCATGTTCTGTTTGGGCCAACAGAAGTGAAGTTCCTTCGTAACGTATCAACGGTTAAGGCTGATGTTGCTCATGTAGGAAGGAGAGTAAAGGACTTGTTTGTCTTATCAACAAGCTCCTATGTTGATCGTATGAGGGTCAATGATAGCGCTGCTATGTGGCATGAGAGGCTGGGGCATGTCGGGATGGATAAGCTGAAGGCTATGTCAAGTAGGAGCCTGGTGAGAGGCTTGCCTAAGCTATCATCTTTCGGTGAGGGTCATGTTTGTGCTAGATGTCAATATGGGAAGTCTCATCGTCTTCCATTTGATAAGTCACAAACAAGAAGCAAAGCACCATTGGAGGTTATCCATGGTGATCTGATGGGACCAACCGCTACTGCTAGCCTTGGTGGAAGCAGTATATGCTAGTCTTGATTGATGACTACTCAAGATACACTTGGGTGTATTTCTTGAAGGAGAAGTCTGAAGCCTTCCGATTGTTTGTGGAGTTCAAGGAGCTGGTAGAGGGAAGGCTTAACCTGAAGATCAAAAAGCTTAGAACTGATAACGGCGGAGAGTTTGTCTCCTCTGAGTTTTCTAACTTTTGCAGGAAGCATGGAATCCAGAGGGAGCTCACTTGTGCTCATACTCCACAACAAAACGGAGTAGCGGAGCGGAAGATCCGTCATCTGACGGAGACTTGCAAATGTTGGCTTCATGCCAAGAGTATCCCAAGGTCCTTCTGGGCGGAGGGAATGTCTTGTGCTGCCTATGTCATCAATCGGATGCCTTTGAGTCCGATCAACATGAAGTCTCCCTTCGAGATGTTGCTGAAGGAGAAGCCTAGTGTGGAACACCTTCGGGTGTTTGGATCAACTTGCTATGTGCATATTCCTGATGCGCTAAGGACTAAGCTTGATGCAAAGGCAAGGAAGCTTGTCTTTGTTGGCTATGATGAGCGGAAGAAGGGATGGAGATGCATGGATCCGGTGACGAAGAAGTTCGTGGTGTCAAGAGACATTGTCTTTGACGAACTGACGTCATATGGAGGAAGCTCGGTTGAGCTGCCAGAGAGCAAGGTTGATGAAGGTCAGGAGGTGGCTGAGGTAGCTGATCAAGTGGAGCTGGCTGTGTCACCAGCAGCTCCAGTTGCTTCAAGTTCTGGAGGAGAAGCTTCTGGGTCAGGAAGCAGGGGGAACATTGCTCCAAGTTTGCCAGAGAGCAGAGGTGAACCAGAAGAAGCAGCGGAGGTGATTAGCAAGGAGCAGCCTCTTCGGAGGTCAAAGAGGGTTATCAAGCCTCCAGCTCGCTACTGCGAAGGAAACACTGTGAGCTATGTCTCATGCTTCTTTGCAGGTCCTCTGGATGAGCGAGAGCCTGCTAGCTTCAATGAGGCCACTGGTGTCAAGGAGTGGGAAGATGCCATGAGAGAGGAGATGGTTGCTCTCAAGAAGAATGAAACTTGGGATCTTGTTCCCAAAGTTGATGGCATTACTCCGGTGACATGCAAGTGGGTGTTTAAGTTGAAGAAGAAGGCAGATGGGAGTATTGAGAGATTCAAGGCTCGTCTGGTGGCTCGAGGATTCTCTCAACAGTATGGAGAAGACTATGAGGAGACGTTCAGCCCTGTTGCAAAGATGACTTCAGTTCGGATGGTGATTGCTTTGGCTGCTTGCCAAGGATGGAGGATGTGGCAGCTTGATGTAAAGAATGCTTTTCTTTACGGAGAGATTGACAAATACATCTTTATGGATCAGCCACTTGGTTTCGTTTCTGAAGTTCATCCTGATTACGTTTGCAAGCTCAGGAAGGCTCTCTACGGGTTGAAGCAAGCTCCTAGAGCTTGGTATGGGAAGATAGCAGAATATCTGCAATTCTGTGGATATCTTGCTTCAAACTCGGACTCTAGCTTGTTCATCAAGAAGAAGGGGGAGCTTTCTGTCTTGGTCCTACTGTATGTTGATGATATGATCATCACAGGGAATTCTGAGGAGGAGGTTGCTAGGCTCAGAGCTGAGCTAGCCATTCGCTTCGAGATGAAAGACCTGGGAGAGCTTCATCACTTTCTTGGTCTCGAAGTGGAGAGGAAGGAGAGCGGGATCCTTATCTGCCAGAAGGGATATGCTGAGCGCATTGTGAACCAGTTTGGCTTGATTGAAGGGAAGACTTGCTCTACTCCTATGGATCAAGGGCTGAAGCTTCGACGAGATGAAGGAAGGGTTCTTCCTGATCCTTTGGTGTTCAGGGCCCTTATTGGAAGCTTGATCTACCTGACGATTACTAGACCTGATATAGCTTATGTTGTTGGTCGAGTAAGTCGGTTCATGGCAGAGCCAAGGAAGCCTCATCTTGTAGCGGCAAAGAACATTCTGAAGTATGTCAAGGCAACTTCTGACATGAGACTTCTTTACAGAAGGGATGCGAGTTTCTCTCTGCTAGGATACACGGATGCTGACTATGGTGGTGATTCGGATGACCGAAGGTCAACTTCTGGTTATGTGTTCACTTGTGGATCAGCGGGCATTTCGTGGTGTAGCAAGAAGCAGGACTCGGTATCTGTCTCTACTACGGAAGCTGAGTACAAGGCGTCTGCCTTGGCAGCTCGGGAAGCCATTTGGCTAAGGCGGCTAGTAGATGATGTCCATGAGGAAGTGCAAGGCCCTACTTTGCTCCGAGGGGATAATGAGAGTGCTCTCAAGCTGGTGAACAATCCATTCTGTCATTCCAGGACTAAGCATATTGAGATCGATCACCACTTCATAAGGGAGAAGGTGTTGGAAGGATCTCTTGTGGTTGGTCATGTTCGGAGTGAAGATAACCTTGCTGACATCTTCACCAAGTCGCTGTCGAAGGGGCCTTTCCAGCGGCTTCGAGGTATGCTTGGCTTGATCACCACTTCTCACTTCAAGGGGGAGTGTTGAAATTGGTGAAGTGGAAGTGGGGGTGATCGGCAGTCCGGGCGACCTGAGCGGACTGACCGCGCGGACTGGGCCTAGTCCGGCGGGTTGATGTTCGGCGTTCTTTGTAGCTTGCTGTGGTCAGGTGCGAACTACGCGGACTGGTTAAGTCCGGCAGTGGGCTGAGCTCTGATGTTGGTATCCGCAGTGTCCGCTGTGACCGGGCCTTGTGCCTGTGGTCGTGGACAGTGCGAGATGGAGTTGTATCCGCTGTGACCGAGCGGTCTGCCTGTGGTCGTGGACTGGTGGTTACGGACAGATGCTGATTCGTCTCTTCGGCGGACTGGCATTGTACTCGGTTTGTGGCTCTTGTATCTCGGCTAGTCCTGCGGACTGGGCGGACTGCCAGGAGTAGGTTGTTTCTCGCCAGGACTCGGCGTTTTTTGGTTGATCTCGTGCGGGCGGGCTCGGCGGGATGGCTTTGCTAGCTGCGACCAAGGGGCGGTGTCTCTATCTCATAGGGTGGTGACCGCACTCCTCACCCGGCCTATAAATAGGACCCCCCGGCACCTCATTTGGTAGCAGAGTGAACAGTAAGTTGGGCTTGAGTGTTGGCTGCGGACTCATTTTTTGTATCCGCGCGGGCTGTTTGCTTAATCGGTTTCTGTGTGCAGGTGGCGCGGCTAGCAGTGTCAAACCAGGAGTTTGGTTCTGACCGCTGGAGTTAGCGGGCTGCATTGGCGGTTATCAGCATCAGCTTTATCTCAAGTTTCTTCTTTGTCCGCGCGACCTCGCAGTCTTGACGGATAGGCGGCTTGTTCCTCTGTTCAGCAGCAGTTAGGCGAATAACGGGTTGTCCGCGCGACCTTGCGGTCTTCGCGGACTCCTTGTTGTTGTTCGGCTTTAGCAGTTTGGCTGGGTGTGAACTGGGCGGTCTCGGCGGTTTCGGCGGTCTCAGTGTTCTATCCGCCCGGCTTGTTTTTCTGCTTTTTTCATACTGGCGAAATCATGTCTCGCCACGTATGCCTCGCCTTGTAAAGAAGTTGAATATATTTTGATCTGCTTGCTTCTGTCTGTGTGTTTGGTTATCTAAGTTGCTTCCTACTTTCCGCGGTTCAAGTTGTGATCTGGGTAGTGCCGAAGATATTAATTTGGTGTTTGAGCTACCTTGTTGATCAACTTGAGAAAATTCAACACTATCACCTAGTGTTGTAGGTTTTGTGCACCACTAGCCTACCCCTACATCAATAAGAGAAAGTGATAAATCACAAAAGTGAGCTAGGCAAGAGAGCGTTCGAGAATCAAACTCTAATAACATGTTAGAAAAAGCCAAAATATAGCACAACAATTTTCTTACTTCATATAGTAAAAAACAAGATTTGCATATGTATGCATATTTATAGTTATGATGAGTGATTCCACAATTTTAATTCACAATGTAGGACTTACTGTAATGAGCCACTGGAGTTGGCCTTGCCATTGGGCATCTTTTATATCCCATTTCCTTCTATATGCGCAATATTGTCTCCCATCAACATCTTATTCTATGCCCTCTTAGCATGCAAACAACCTCTACTCTTCTAGAGTCTAACACTGACATGATTGTCAGCTAAAACATGGTTAAGCACACTTTGTCATATATACAACACATGCTCAAACTCTTATTCTTCATCAACCATTGTTTTGGGCTTAATGGTGACAAAGTATGGTATAGGGAAACACTCCACTACCTCACATATGATATCCTTAGTTGAACATGCAGAGAAACCACAAGCACGCACATAAACTTGGATTTGTATGAGAAAACCATAGTTCATACATTATTCATCAGTTAATGTACATGAGTAAAAGACTTCTAATGCATGTGCCCATCTCTTGATCGACCACCTTTAGCTTTAGTCATGTTCATTTAATAAGGTTAGCTTGAGCTAATTTTGTATCAACCTCCATTATTTAGAGTGCCATCAATAATCCGGTATTCTCATCTAGTGCAAGTATTTTCTCCTTCGGGTAACAATTGGTCCGACCTTGTCGTTCCTGCTTGCATAAGCCGATGGGTTCCTTCCGCGAGTTCTCTCCTTGTGTCAGCAAATCAGTCGACTCTGCCGCCCTGGTCACAACTTTCATGCATTGACCTAGCCCTGCCGACGACGACGTCAAGATTTCCCCTCGCTGATGTGCCCTAGCAGCTCACGTCGTCCGCCACAGCCACCGCAACCACGATCCCGATCACCTCTATGTTTCTATCGACAACAGCGCCTAGTCCCAGCGCCAGCCAAATCGCGCCTTAAGCGACTACTCCGCAGGTTCCGAACCGCACCACTTGCTACACCACTCCAAGCCCGATCCATCTGATCCCTCCTTAGCCGCACCGTCCAGCAGCCTTTGGCAGCATTGATTCCTTCTCATCAGCCCACTCCCTTCTCAGCGACGTCGTTCCACATCCCTCGGCTTCGTCGGCCCCATTCTGATCCCCTCTCAGCAGCACCGACCAATTCATATGACAAAGAGCCGAATGGAATCCCGTGTGGAAGCCATCGAGCACGCCCTCACCAGCATAGAATCGAATCTCGACGCCCAGGCCAAGTAATTCACGTCGCTTATGACCATGCTTCATAACTTGCAACTCGGCCAGAACTCCTCGCATACTACTACTTCTGCCTTGGGATCCCCCAACACAGTGGCCCCTGCAAATATCGCCTTGTTGGGCTTACCTCCACAACTCCCATGTCTCGACATCCCCACATTCAACGGGACAGGCCCACTTGGGTGGATTGCCTGCGCCGAACAGTTTTTGGATATTCACCAGACTCCTTAGGCGCAGCAGGTCTCCATAACAATCGTCGGCATGAAAGGGTCCTTCCTCCATTAGGTCCGCTGGCTCCGTCAATCCTCACCCAACCTCACCTGGACAGCTCTCACGGAGTCCCCATTCAGCGTATGACCACCGCTACTCCGGCTCCATGATCGAGCGCCTTTGTGGAATCCACCAAACCGGCTCCATTGATTCGTATGTGGGTATGTTTATTGAGTTGGTCACCCATGTCCCAGGCCTTCCCTCTGATCATTACTTGGTATACTTCATGCATGGCCTACAACCCCATATCCGAGCCCTCCTCCGCACCCTTCAACTAGTCAGTGTTAACCAAGCCATGGACCTCTCCCCACTGTTTGAGGCTGAATTCCTCGCGCTGTCCGAGGACCCTCCTTCCTCACTGCCTCCCTCCAAACCTCCCTACCGGCCCTACTTTCCTCTCTCGACGAAACACCCGCCACTGCCACCTCCTCTACCTCGCCCACCCAATATGGGCCCACACAACAACCGTCATGTCCCCACTAACCGTCTATCCAACCAAGAGTACAATGACTTACCGAGCAAGGACATGTGTTACTGTTGCAGAAAACCGTACTCGCCTACTCATGATTGTCCTATGAAAGAGTTTTGGTGCCTCATCGGGGAGGACGTGCACGAGCACACCATAGCTGACTTGGACACGCTTACGATCAACGATGTACCTCCGGAAGGCGCTACGGGCACCTATACGTCTTCCATATACTCATGATTGTCCTATGAAATAGCTCTGGTGCATAATCGAGGAGGACGTGCACGAGCACACCGCAGCTGACTTGGACGCGCTTACGATCATCGATGTACCTCCGGACAGCCCTTCGGGCAACTCTACGTCTGCCCCCCGCGCGCATATCACTAGACCTTTTGTAATACAAACATCAAACATATATATCATCTCACATGCCTTTCATACACGTGTAGTGCTGGTTTAGCATTTGGGGAACCAAATTTTCTGATTTTGCCTAATAATCTTTTCTTGACTAATTGCCTTAAAATATTTCTCTGCTTTCTCACACGCCAATTGCCTTCTTACATGATACATTACCTTCTCACATGCCCAAATCTATGCACAAAAGTAGAAAACATGTATTAATTAATATCCCAAAAAATAGAATCACTTTTTGGGGTGCATCAACAAAATTTCCTTCATCTTGTTTGCGCCCTTAATATCCCTTAACCATGTGTAAAATTCCTTTAAAACAATCAAAAAGATCTAGAGATTATATAATTAACACAATGAATTGAGTACAATCATCTGGATCAATAACTAATACACCATATATATAAATATATATAATAAACCTTGTTATATAATTATATTCCTACATATCATTATTTGGGCTCAAGTTTACAAGTCTTCCTTCTGCATCGTCAAGTGCCTACATGAAGAGCTAACCTAATCTCAAAAGCCAAAACTTGTGATTTTACCCAAAACAAAATTGTGCATTGCTATATTTTCCCATAATTTGATAGCACAACAATTCTAATTCTAAAGTACAATCTATTAAACATTTTGATTTTTAGAATGAAAACAATACATTGATGAAAATTACTAGTAAATAGGTTGATATATTGATTTGCTAATCGGTGCATTGTTGGTAAACAGGACTCCATTTCTTGCAAACACGTACTCAGGATCTAGAAAAGGAAAAAAGTATTAGAAGAACTGTGGGGTTTGAGATTATATTCCCTTCAATGCTAAAGGAAGCTAGAAGTTTTGGGCTTAACCTTCCCTACGATCTACCATGTTTGAAGCAAATCATCACTCTGAGAGAGGAAAAGATAACCAGGTAATTAATTAAGCAGGAAGAATTTGAACTAATATAGCCTGACTTGATACTAGAAACATATTCATTCCTTGTAGGATCCCCGTTGAAGTGATGCACTCAGTTCAAACTACTATACTTTTCTCATTAGAAGCGGTACAAGAATTGGTGCAATGGGATAGAATGCTAAAGCTTCAATCTACAAATGGAAGCTTCTTGGATTCCCCCGCAGCTACTGCAGCAGCTTACTTGAACACTCGTGATAAAAAATTTCTTGAATACTTAACTTACATAGTGAGAACATTTGAAGACCATGGTAAATATCACCTTATTATGCTTAAATGTTGCAAACATATATTTCAGATTAATTATGTAAAGCATACATTGATTATTCTCTATATGAATATTACAGCTCCAGATTTATATCCTGTTGACACTTTTGAGCGAGGTTGGGTAGTCGATACTGTCCAACGTTTGGGAATAGATCACCATTTTCGTGAGGAAATTTCCACTACGCTTGACTCCTTGTACAGGTAAGAACTTAGTCATGCATAATGATAGTTTAATACTAATGAGGCACAATTATATATGTATATATATATATATACTGTCATTAGCCAAGAAATTGAAGTATCATGCAACATTAAAATGATCCATATAAAGTGACTTCTGTTGATTTGCAGAAATATTAGAAAAGATGGCTTAGCTTGGGGAAGAGATGCCTATATTACTGATATAGATGATACATCCATGTCATTTCGATTACTTAGGCTACATGGCTACCCAATATCCCCTGGTAAGGCCTCCTCATGCATATCATCGAACCTATAGACCACTGAGATTTTTAATTGACATTCTCCCAAGGTTTCTACTTTTGTTTTCTTGTTACACTTTTTTCCTCGTCACTAAGTTTCTTCAATTTCAAATTTCCATATTATTAGGATCTATGCATCCAACACAACTAATTGCTATAGGTAGAGTGGCGCAATATCTTTATTAAGAGGACGAGACTACATGATTTCCCTGCGTGGCACAATATTCCAACACTTGAAAATTTCATTTCTTGCAAAACATGTATAAACACATTATTTACATGATTACATCAACAAATGATGCTAGTTTATCCAAATTAAACTCCTTTTATTAGTTATCCCTATAAAATTGGATGACTTCCAGATGTATTGGAATATTTCAAAGATGGAGATGATAGCTTCTTATGCTACATGGGCGAGACACATCAAGGAGTTTCAGATTTCTTCTCCTTGTATCGGTTCTCCCAGATTGCATTTCCAGGAGAGAAGATACTAAAACAAGCAAAATCTTTTGCGAAGCAACGTCTGGTGAATGGCACCGAAGAAAATAACGTACATGACAAGTGGGCACTCAAGAAAGCCTTATATAAGGAGGTAACATGCTCAGTCTTTCCCACAGTTCTAACATGAAGAGCAATGGTTCATGATTCTCTTAATCTAAAAAATCAACAGATTGAGTGGGCACTAAAAAATCCATGGAGGATGAATCTTCCTAGGCTTGAAGCAAGACAATATATTGAATATTATGGAGATAATGATGTTTGGATTGGCAAGTCGATATTCAGGTAATACAATTTCCTTCTTAACTGCCATGCACAATTGCACATGAATAGTTGCTATTTTTTTTCTAAGTTATGTTCTAAGTTTTTATGATTATATAAAGGATGAATAATATCAATAATTCAAAGTACTTGGAACTCGCCAAATTGGAGCACAACAAGTTGCATGCAATGCACAACAGAGAAGCTAATTCAATAATCCAGTGAGTGAATCTGTAGCTCTACTTGATAAGACAAGCCAAATTTAACAATACATCCGTAATTAAACTTAAACATTGCAGGTGGTGGAATTCTTGTGGCTTTGATGATGTTCTTGTGACCCAACTAAACCCACGGGAGATCCACTTCTCAATTAGTGCAACTATATATGAGCCAGAATTTTCAGCCTCCAGGATTGCATATACCAAAAGCAATTGCCTTGAAATCATACTCAGGGATGTTTTTCAAAGTCATGAATCAATTGATGAACTAAATTTGTTTTGCCAAGCAATAAATGAGTAAGTCTACATGTTTCTCCAAATGCTTTATGAGACAATGCACACATGATTTTTGAAGTAACCATGTAATCAGATGGAAGCCTGCATTTGAGCATGCTCTCCCGAGAACATTGAAGCAAGTATTTTTGGGTGTCTATAATAACATGAATGATTTGGCAATCGAAGCAAAGAACGCCCAAGGAAAGGATGTCTTTCCCTATTTACATAATCTAGTAAGAAACATACAAATTAAATAGAGTATATAAATATATACTCCTGTCTAAAAACTCTCAAAGCCAAATTTTATGTTTTATATGACAGAGAAAACTGCAAGTCGAAGAATACCTAAATGCGAGGGTGCGTAAAGATGTGAAGCAGATTGCGAGCTTCAAAGAACATGTTGAGCAAGTTAAGAAAGGACTAGCAGTTTCCATCAGATTATTACCATCCATGTTCCTCATGGGCAACGTTATAACCGATAATATACATAATTTGGATCATAGATCCATAATCCATGACAAATTAACTTCTTATCTGGCATTACTAGTAAGTATATGTGTGTGTGTGTGTAGAGGGAGATATCAAATTAATGCGGGGCAGGCTTATATGCGGCCGTACGGGCAAGGAGTTTTGGGGGTCAAGGAAGCTCCTAATTGAAAAGTGATCAACATGAAAGTTGTAGATCTCGGCAATCCGAACAACTTTAATGTTGATCATTTTTTAATTTGGAGCCTCCTTAATCTTCGATTTGGGACCCAAAAATCGGAAATTCGGGTGCTTACTGTAGCAGTCTCGCCGCACCCGATTTTCGGGTCCCAAATCGAAGGTCAAGGAGGATCCAAATTAAAAAGTGATCAACATAAAAGTTGTTCGGATCGCCGAGATATACAACTTTCATGTTGATCACTTTTTGATTTGGAACCTCCTTGCCCCTTGTCCGTACGCTCGTACGCCCGCATATGATATCTCCTCATATATATATATATATATATTACTAAACCAATTATCTCTTAAATGTGTAACTGTAAATTGTTATTCTTTTGGTTTCAGAATCCAGTGACCGAGGAATGGATGGCAGTTTCTCTATACAAGAAAGAACACCATTGCACAGAGAAAGATGCAATAAGAAACATAGAGGACAAGATAGATGATGCATTTGCTGAAGTAGCGCACGAGTACCTGAAGCCCAACAAAAGTATTCCATATTCTTGTCGCAGACTGTTCTTTGAACATGGTAGGATTATACGATTTTATCTCAATAAGGTTCGCAATGACCACAATTCTAAAACCATTGAGAGGCTTTACACCCCAGTACTCTAGACCAATAATATCATGTAAAAACATGTATTGCAGCACGAAGCACCAACTGATAAGCTTTCGATCATTTCAGTACGTACCATGTTATCATATTATCATATATGTTTTCATTGTATAACATATATACATTGCAACTAAAACAGGTCACTTATTATTCTTAATGGTGAAATTTGTTTGTAATAATAAAAGATGTGCAATTGAGGTAATTGCATGTATGCATGGATGGTTGCTTGAGTTAACTTCCAAGAGAAAAGAGATGATCTCTACCTCTCTTCAAATAAGATGGGTTATTAATTATTCGCAAGGTTATATCCAAACATATGAAGGGCGGTTTATTTTACTTTCCATTACTTCATCTTTTGGAAGAAGTAGGGACAATTAAGCATAATATATATATACAAAGAAAAACTAAAACATCTTGCTAATCTAACTCTAAATGCATACTATATATATACAAAGATGTATGTGGAGATGTTGCGATTGTGCAGTGTAACACTTGAGGTCCCTGAAATACATTTCAGTCGTTGGATCATTTAGGAGTTATTCTGCTAACAACGAGTCTTAGAAATGCCTCCAGATTTCTCCGGAATTTCTCTTGAGCATACAAAAAAGTTCACCATTTAGGGTTGCCGCCATCCGCAAAGCCCGCGGCCTGCCTGGAGCCCACCTACAATTTTGTAGGTCCCCGGGGACCCGTCGGGGTCCGGCACAACCCTCCAGTGGGCTCCGGGCAGGCCGCCGGCGGCAACCTTAACAGTGCGCCGTGTGCACTGTATATATACATATACATTTTTTTTTCTAATTTCTCAAAAAAAAACTATTTAAAAACAAAATATAATAATTTACAATAATTTTAAAAAAATATATTTGAAAAAATATAAATAATAATAATAATAAAATAAAATATATAAATATAATATTTTAAAATTTTAAATAATAAAAAAATTAACATAATTAAAAACTATATAAATATTAAGAACCGTCGGGAACGGGCGAAGCCTGTCGTCGCGGCCCAGATAGTGTCGCATGGGGCCCGGGTACTGTCACTCGAACAAATAGTATACAGTTTACACTTTACTGATTTGTATTAATGTGCACCATAGAATACTTCCATTACTCTTATGCATACTTCCACAGACTACAAGGAATGCTCAACAATGCAAAAAATAGTCTTGAGGACTCGTTGGAAAACTTGCAATGGTATTCTCTAATCAGATTGCTGCATCCCATTGTTCATCATATACACCAACCATTGCCTTGGGAAACCGCTGACCACTTTTTCAACTCCTTGCACGCAGAACAGCAACTATTCTGGCTCCCAAAAGGACAAGTATCCATTAGAAAACTTACTAAACAAACTTTAAAATATCCACCCAAATTTTTATTATTACGACTAACAAAGTGATACGATTCCAGAGAGGAATCCAGAAAGGGGAAGGGCCGGCGGAGGTGAGGGAGAAGGAGGAGGGAACTAGAAGAAAAATTAGGGAGCAATACGAATTTTCATACATCCAAGTATAATGAAAAAGAGTACAACACAACCCCATAATTATAAGCTTGTGGTGCGGATAATGAAAAAGCAGTGTTGATGGTGTTCCCCCTGAATTTTCTAAGTCAAGCTAGGAGTATTTCGACCAAAGACAAGAAGGGAAGTCAACCCGTCTGAACGAGTCGCGTGCACCAAGCCACACTCAACCAGAGCCCTAAAAATCACCCTGAAAGAAGGGACGGAGCCAAGCACGGACACCCAAGCACAACACACCCGCGTGTACGTGCTCCATGCACGCATGCGCAGCGCGCAAGCACTTGCGATGCGCGAGCACGTGTGCTTCCCACGCCCTCGCGCAACACGTGAGCGCACGTGCGCTAGCGGTCTTCACCACCGCCGGCGACCCCCGCCTTCGGTCGCCATCGCCGTCGGACACCCTGCCTGGGCTGCCCGAACCTCCCGGGGCACTTTCGTCATTTCACTAAAATTGGTGGTCCATGTGACAGGAATGGTGCGACGCCATTCGCTAGCACAAATTCAGCTTCGACGCAATTAACAGCGTATCCCTCCAAAAAAGTATAAATAAACCCTCAGAACTTCAGTTGAAAACAAATAACTTCAGAGGCTAGAGAAAGCTCTGAGATTTTCTGGCGATAACGTGAGACTTAAATATTGTGCGTCAATACACAACTTACTACATTTGTACGTTTACCAAACTACATTTTCATACAAACTTTCATTTCCAAATGTAATGTCTTTGTATTTTGAATACTCTAAAATATAATACATTTTAAATACTTTAAAATATTATTAAATGTTAAATACTTTTATTTACCTCAAATATATCGTTTGTTTTTCAGGTCTGCCGGTCTCAAAATGTAAAAACTGCAATTTATTACCATTAATAACGATTATGAATACTACTAGTAAATCTGCAAAGTGAATACAGACAGGCGATCTAATCATCCGCGTGTTGTTGTTAAAGGTGTCAAGGTAATTATACCGACAGCGCCAAAGGGCTTGAGTGAGGGAGAATAATGGAATTTTATTTTCGATATGATCCAGAGATAAAAACTAACAAAGAGTATATACCCCATTTCCTAAAACTATTGTTTTAACATGTTAGATGATGTGATTTATTGGGTTTTTTCATTCATCTTTGGTAGAAACAGGATTTCTAAAGGCCACTGAATGATTCAGTCAGAGGTGTCGTGCTGGTTTGTCATCGTGAAGAATAGCTGTGAGAAGAGCTGTCACTTAAAATCAAAAACCGTAAGCCGAACCGGAACCGCAAAGAATCAGACCGAATCGTTCACGAATTATATGGATTCCGGTTTGAATTTTGGAACCGAAAACAACAATTTTTTGGGTTCCTTCATTTTATTATCCGAACCGGAACAGGAACCGGAACCGCAACATACAAATCTCGAGCGGTTTCAAAATTTCTTGACCCAATCCGAACCGAACCGTCAAATAATCTAGCTGCAACCTGTTTATTATTATTATTATCTAAATATATATTTATCTCTTAAATAAAAAATAATTAGTATTTATTAAATATTTTAAAAATTAGATATAAAAAATCAAAAGTCAATAACAACCTTTCTCTTCCCAAAACATTTTTGGTGAGATACAGAAAAGTGATTTTTAGTCAATCAATTTTTTTTTCCAAAATAAATTAGAAAATATTAATCAAGATTTTTTCCCCTCATTTTAAGATCTTATTTTTCCATAAATTTTTTTTCTTAAAACAATCCGGCCAGATATTGCACATTTTTAGATCCGGCCGGATATCATATTATTATTTTTATTTTTTAAATCATGAATTTTTTTGGCTGTCACATCAGGAATTGCACGGTTAGATGGCTCGCAGACCTTCCTCTAGGTCCTATCGGCGGGAAAAAATTTCGGTGCGCCGTTTGGACCGTGGAAACGGTCCGCTCATAAATACCGTGGGTCCCTCCTCCTTCCCTCCTTTCCTGAAAATTTTTCAACACAAAATTTCAGCAGAGACGCCATTTTTTTTGGCCGAAGCTTCTTTTTCCACGCGCCTAGGTTTTCTGTGGGTTTCTTCTTCATTGTGCGAGGCTTGCCTGAAGACATTTCCCTTCGCCGAGAAGCTCCAAAGCCCGAGTGGCCATCCTCGCAATGTTCCCCCAGCGAGGGTAATTCGGCCAACGTTCCAGTTAGCGTGGAACAGTTATCTGCCTCCACAAGTACTGCAGAGTAACTCTTGTCATCCTTGGAGATCTCGTCATCCTCGTCCCATTTTATCTCAGAACAGTTGACACAATCCCGCTACCATGGAGGAAGCTGGAGAAACTTTGGACAACATTCCAGTTACGGTAAGAAAGAAAAAACCTTTCATTGTCTGATTTTTATTGTTGTATTTGTGATTCGACTGTAGGTCTCCCAGTTTAATTTTTCATTCCTTATTGTATTGTTTTTTTGGTTGGGATTCTTCCGGCCAGAATTTATTAATCTGTAAGCAAACTTGATGTTTCTTCGGTCAGATTTCGTGTGGATTATTATTTTTCCGGTCGGATTTCATGTGAATTGTTATTTCTTTGGTCGGATTTCATGTGGAGCTATTGCTCAATTGTGCAAATGTTACCAAGTTGCTCAATTCCTGCACACTTGTGAGCATAGTTATGTAACAAAATATAATAAAATTAAATTTTTCATTGTCCAAAAAACCAGTAAAGAAATGCATGTAAACTATGTCCTACTTAATTGAGCAAAATAGCTCAATCATTTCCACTGCAATTTCGGCCTTGAATCTTGACATGTTCTTATGTAAGCCTTTAAATGTTGACCAAGATACTGCCTTTGTGCTGGATATCGCCTCCATATACTTTAACACAAAAACACCACAATCGTCGCCTCCTTCTTGCGTTGGTGCTTCCCCTACCTTTTTAATCTCCCAATTGTGTACCTCTGATGGTAATGAGCTGTCTGTATCCTGCTGCAAGCTTGAAATCTGTGAAAAAAAACATTAGTAAAAATATTAGCAACACACAAAAATAATTGCACACAACATACCATTAATTGCAATGTCGATTGAGGCATCTTTTTGGGCATGGAGTCATAATAGTACCACATCTCCTCTTTAGGATTGCAAGTTAACAATGCCCAATGGCCTGGGTAGTGCACTGGCATCAAAATGATATCCGCGGCTTGGACACTTGTAGGAGTAATATGGTTTAGTAAGCTCTTGTACCCGACACCGCAACTCTTGAAGTACTGCATCAATTTAATTTCTTAACAGGGCATCTCTACAAACAAACATTATAGTAAAATAAGTGCAGTATAACATGTATAAAAATTACCACATAATTTGGAGACACGTATAAAAATTTATTCCATGCATCTGGGCATTTGCTCCGTCGAATGTTCAGCACAACGACATATGCATCTATATGACTATCCATTAGCCAACCTTGGCGCAATAAATCCTCAAAAGCCGCTCTATACATTGACGTGTTGTCGCATTCAAATAAACATTCGCTACAAAATATATAGAGAAAAAATGAGTCACAATATAAATAGATGATCGTATGCTACCGTCTAACACAAAATACCTCTTGTCATAGAGACTCAGTGTTGTGTCTATGAGTTCTATGGCTGCTGGAGTCAAAAATATATGCCCCGGGAAATCAATTTCTTCTTTGGATTTCCCGGTCGCTTTGGAAGCTTGACGTTTTTTGTGGCTTTTCGAATCGGGGTGGATTCACTAACACAAATTGTTTCCTTGTTTGATTTTGTTTGTGTAGTTGGGACTAATGTGTCGGTAGGTGACGATGGTGTGGGGGCAGCAGCTTTGGGAACATGCACTTGAGACATTGTGTTAATCATGGAAATAGACAATCATATTTCTCTTGGAATTTGGTGTTCAATCCACGGATCTCAGCAAGAATCCTTCCATCTGATTGTGCAATCTCCCTTTTAATATACTTTTCAAAGTCCTCTTTTTTTTTCTTCTTCTCCTCCTTTCTAATCTTCTCCTTCATTATCCTGGACTTCTCCCTGTCCAACATCTCCTCTGACCCTTCCTTTGTTTTTCCAACTTTTTGATTCTTTTGAGACCTAATTTTAGTACCTTCTCAAAGTCAGATTCTGATTCATCAAGCCCATATGTTTCTTGATCCTCCGAACTTAAGTAAACCAAACACGGCTTTACCTACACATGAGATGTATTATGAAAAACTATCTCTAGTCGGACAAGACAATATCAAACCACAAGTGACAAAAATGACCAAACCTGTGTCTTCGAAAACAAAAGGCTCGGGAGATTCTCACAAAACTTATGAGTAAAACCAGCTTTTGCGGCCCACCGGCACAAACACGGTTGTGTCATCGCATCCGTTGGCTCCTGGATGTTGGTATGTTCGAAAAACCATACCTACAAGATTGCTAAATTTTTTTTTTTTAAAAAAATGGTTCCACAACAACAATACTATAAAACCAACAAAACACTTACCACAAGTATAATTGAGCACCCTTCGAGGTAACCTAGACTGGTCGGCTATTTTTGAGAGGAGCTGAGTGCATGAAAATCATCAAATTGTTGGTGCAGAAATGCATGGACGGCCTTAGGCCAGTTATATCTCCTAAATTGTTTTAATCCACCAAAATTTTTCAGGCACATGAGAATTCTAAGAGATTTTAACGGAAATAAAAAAACGACATAGTATGTATTTAACTAAAGCATCAACCCTTTGCTTTTCAACTACATCCAAATCATCCTCAAGGTTGGCTAGTTCATTAATATAGTTCACAAGCACGGACTGTGTGACATTAAATAGTGGTAATCTTCTAAAATTGAAATCTTGACCCCTATTGGGTAGGCCAGGTATAACAGCCACCTCTTTCACTGTCAGTTTAACATAATATTACCCTAGCAGAAAGGCAGATTTATCTGGCATGTACAACATAATGAGTCGGTACAGTAGGGGAATGTTCTGGGGTAGGTCCGGCAAATTAAAAAAATGCATCAGTGAGGCATTGGTCAGCATCTGCCTTGAGTCATCAGAAATTACATCAAGCAATGACTCTGCTTGTTTCTTGAAGGTTGATATTGTGCATCTACTATTAAGAAATGTGTCGGCTGGATAACATTCCATCTACACTTAAAAAGAAATTCAAAGATGTGATCCAGGAGTGATCCGGCTGGATTTCAAATACATCATATTTTAAAAAAATGCAGTGGTGAGCATACGGCCTACATCCGACCGGATCATCAGGATTTTATGGTAGAAAAAATTAAACCTAAACATCTGTGAGCACATTCCAAACAATACAAAAATGAGGAGAAATGAGGTTGCAAACATTAAAAACATCGTGAAATTATGGGCAAACAATACAAAAAATCTGAAATCACAAGTCATTTAAAATTTTCTGTGAGCACATTCCAAACAATACAAAAAACATATCCAAACGGCGGACCTATAATCCAAACGGCGACTGCAAATTTCGAATTCGTTCACTTTCATCATACCTGATGCTTTAGGGTTTGTCAGGAAGGCGCAAGTATACTCCAGCAAACCTATAATCCAAACGGCGACGGGAAAAGCGGGCGATAGGAGAATCCAAGTATCCGGCGATGCGTAATTACTTCGTGGGCGATACGTTCGCCCTAAACCACTGGCACCAAACGTACTTGTCGGCGATGAATAAAGCAGCCGAAAGGAGAATCCCTGCTCCGGCGATGCGTTACTTCATAAAATTTTCTCTGCTTTAGGGCAAGGAATTTCGGGGACAACGGTTTGCTGGAGTTTGAATTTCAAAAAGGAGAGGAATGAGGTGTGTCCCGAAAATTAAGCGGTATTTATGAGTGGACCGTTTTCACGGTCCAAACGGCGGACCGAAAAAATTCCCGAGAGACCCTAATTTTTTTCCTCTCATCACAGGTACCGCCGTACCATCCTTTCTCTTCACAGGCTAATAATCGTACCATTTCTCTTACATATTATATTTTAAAAATTATATGGTATGCACATCATCATAATTCATAATGGTCTACTTTTTCTTGTCCCTTGTTTCGACCACAGCTAGCATGATCGCACGAAAATTGGTTTTTATGGTTTACTCAAGGGAAAAAAATCTCAGGAGGGGCGAAGGCATTCTTACTGGAGGGGTGAAGGACTGAAAGCGTTCTCCGGTACTGCTCGACAAACTTCAGAGGATCTCGATTCTAGGGTTCCTATTGATGGAAGTCTCTCACTTGTGTCATCCCTTCCTGCTCGTCTCCTTCTCATGTTTGTCGCTAGGGACAGAGTTTATGTTGTCTTCTTTGCTATCAGCTGGTAAAGTTTCTCAGTTTCGAGTTTTGTGTTTGTCTATACTCTTTTAAAGCCGCTCTTTGTTCTCTAGCGTATCTGCTTCTTTCTTTGTGTTAATGTATATTTGGATATATAACGGATTTGGAGACTTAACGGGTTTGGTTCGGATACCGAGATATCTGATACCCGTATTGAACCTAGGGTTTGCCTATAAAACTCAAGCTGGGGGCAATGGGGAGGTAATTTCACTTTGACCATCACCCGGGATGCTTCGAGAAACTTAACATTCTTGAAGTCAAAGCCCAAGGCAAGGCAAAAAGGAAGTGCACCAAGTGCGAGGACACAATAGTAGCTCTGCCCAAATGCTGCAGAGTCTACAAGGCTACCATGAGCCCAAATGCTGTAATCTACCAAGGAAGAAACGTCTAACACCCTAAGGCTTGAGAGATGGTAGTAGCAAAAATATCGCGGATCCGGGTTGAAGGCAAACTCAGTCCCCCAACCACTATTTCCAATAAACCAAGCTCAGGGGTCTAGATATGAAAGCACTAGGGACCTCCCACCCCCTTGCCCAGCCCGTACCTAGAGCAAGATAAAAGAACAAGGGTGGCCTTGGCTGAATTACACAACACCTCCCCAATTAAGAGCTTCAAACCACTACTACTAACCACGACCCACGAGTCGGCCTTTTTGGAAAAACAAGTAAATAGCTGACAAGGAACCTCAAAATCAAGGAATTCACTCGGGGCGAAAATCAAGGTAAGGGATCAGCGTTGAGATGACTCAACACGGCTTGGCGTTGAGTGAGCCCCACTCACTCAACGCCTCACCAGACCTTGGCGTTGAGTGAGTTAGCCTCACTCAGCGCCGGAAACCACCATGGCGTTTAGTAAGGTTCACTCACTCAACGCCCTCCGCAAGAACAACTCTGGCGTTGAGTGGGCTAACCTCACTCAACGCCAAAACAGCCATGGCGTTGAGTGAGGTTCACTCACTCAACGCCTCCCGCAAGGAAACTCTGGCGTTGAGTGAGCTAACCTCACTCAACGCCAAAACTGCTATGGCGTTGAGTGAGGTCCACTCCCTCAACGCCTTCAGCAAAAGAGGCAGTGACGTTGAGTGAGCTAACCTCACTCAACGCCAAAATAGCTACGGCGTTGAGTGAGGTCTACTCACACAACGGCTTAGCACTTTACCGCAGGAAAACCCTAAACCAACACCAAAAGGAAGAGGTCGGCGGGAATGCCGACTGATTCTCGCCGAATCGGCGGGAATCCAGATTGATTCTCGACGAATCGGCGGGAATTCAGATTAATTCTCGCCGAATCGACGGGAATCACTGACGATACTCGTCGAAATCGACGAGAATCACTGAGTGATTCCCGTCGATCTTGACTTAGACGAATTTCTAACTCAATCGCCTCACTACTTAGCCGCCAAAGGACATACCAACCTATGGCTTTGAGTGTGTGCACCACACTCAACGCCAAATCCCGGGCGGCTTTTGGTTTTGAGTGTGTGCACCACACTCAACACCAAATCCCGAGAGCCTACCAAGACTGGTTCTAACCAGAGCACTACCACAGAAACCTCCCTCTCTCTCTCCCGGCTCCACCCACAAAAGCACCAAACCAGAACTTAAAATCTGGAGTCTAAATGGTGAAAACAACCAGCGGGTTGAGCAAAAACAGCACTAAGAGGGGGGCTCATAAAGGGAAACTGAAGCACAAAGTTTTAGCAAGCAAAAAGAGAAAAGCTTGGCTTCTATCCTAGGGCTAACCGGGTAGTTAAGAGGGGGAAAAACAAAACTGCAAGTACAAGGACCACTTGCATCGATTTCCGACGAAGCTTGGTCGGTTTTCCCTTATCTTCACACCGCACCAGCAGCAGCAACACCCTAACAGCAAAAAAATCTCGAACTTTAATGGCGGAAAAGGGCCAAAACCAGAATTTCGGGCCTCCTAAAAACTCCACGAAAATCAAATCTCTTACCGTAGAAACGTAAGTCTAAGAGAGAGGAATCCAAATCCGCCTTCAGAATCGAATTCCGTCCACAAACACTCCAAAAAACGGCGTCTTAAGGGTAGCAGGTCGGCGGTTTCTCCACTGCTTTTCCGCGTACAGGAGAGGCGAGTTCGGTCTCGGGAAGAAGAAGAAGAGTGGGCCCGCCATCTACTGATTAAGGCTTTTAAAATAAAAAGACACACCTATTAGGCCCTAACCGCTGCCTAAACTGCCGGTTCACTTAAGCTAAGAAATTTCTAATTTGTTTTTACCAATAGCACACCCAAAACGACTCAAAAACCGAACTAACTCGGAATTCGACGAAATTCGCACCATAGCTAAATACCCATGCTACAAACACAACGGCGAAGTCGAAATTAACTTTCGACGAACAGAACTCGAGTTATACCCACCCGAAGCCAAAACACAAGCCTCCCCTGAGAGGCCACACCGGGTCACCCAAAACGACTCGGCTTGCTAGGGAGATCTTGCCAATAGGCTATAAAATAGGCCACTCAGTTCTAAGGAGTTAATACCACACTCCACAGATGGCACAAGCCATGAAAACGCGTCGATGAAACGCCAAATGAGAATTAAATAATCGCAGAAAAATCGGGGGTGTTACAGTCACTCCCCCTAAAAGAAAGTTTCGTCCCGAAACTTTACGCACAACACTTCTATTATAGAAGGAAAAATAACAAGCCAAACATTACAAGAGAAAAACAAACCAACCTAATCAGGGAAACAGTTGAGGGTGAGTCTCCCTCATAGCCGACTCTAACTCCCAAGTCGCGCTTTCCAAACTCTGATTCTTCCATAGAACTTTGACCATCGGGATGGACTTCCTTCGCAGCACCCGATCTTGAGTATCCAAAATGCGGACCGATACTTCAACAAAAGAGAGATTAGGCTCCAACTGGGGCACAACATCCAAGACTTGCTCACTGCTGCGCACACACTTCCACAATTGGCTTACGTGAAATACATTATGAACACCTGGGAAGTTTGCTGGCAAAACCAACCTATAAGCTGACACGCCAATCCGTTCAACAATATTAAACGGGCCCACATACCTCGGGTCCAATTTCCGATTCTTACCGAACCTCCTAACTCCAACCATCGGGGAAACCTTAAGAAACACAAGGTCCCCCTACAGAAAACTCAGAGTCCGACCTACGCTGATTGGCGTTCTTCTCGAATCTCTCCTGAACTATACGAAGCTTTTCTCGAATAAGCTTCACCGCGACTTCCATCTCCTCGAGCGCATCGGGACCCAACAAGGGTCTCTCACCTGCCTCAACCCAAAACATGGGAGTTCTACAGCACCTCCCATACAATGCTTCAAACAGAGCCATTTGCAAACTTTCTTGATAATTGTTATTGTATGCAAACTCCATAAGCCGCAATCGATCATCCCACGCTCCACCGTGGTCTAGAATGTAGCATCTGATCATATCCTCAACTATCTGGTTCACTCGCTCCGTCTTCCCATTGGTCTGTGGGTGGTAAGCAGTCGAATACCTTAGATCGGTACCCAAACCCTCCTGCAGACTCTGCCAAAAGCAAGGAGTAAACCGGGAATCTCGATCGGAAATGATGCTAACAGGCACACCGTGCAATCTGATGACCTCATTCAAGTACTACTCTGCTGTCTTCTTCATCAGGTAGTCAATCTAATACGGCATGAAGTGAGCACACTTCGTCAGTCTATCCACTATAACCCAAACAGAATCAAATCCCCTTGGAGATTTCGGTAAGCCCGTGATGAAGTCCATAGAAATACTTTCCCACTTCCAAGTCGGGATCTCTAACGGAGTAAACTTGCCACCAGGCCTTCCGTGATCGGCCTTCACACGCTTGCAAGTGTGGCACTCAGCAACAAATCAGGCTATATCACTTTTCATCCCATACCACCAGGCAATTTACTTCAAATCATGATACATCTTCGTAGATCCTGGATGGTAGGCAACACTGGATCCATGAGGCTCTCTGCATACCATACCCCTGATGTCTCCAATAGCAGGGATGCAAAATCTGACGCAGTACTTCAAAGTACCCGCATCATCGATGGAAAAATCCGGCAACTCTCCTCTTTCAGTCCTGGAGTATAAGTGCAGAAGGTCCGGATCATCCTTCTGGTGCAATCTAGTAAGAGTAATCCAAGACGGCTCTGCCACTGCAAAATTACTCTGCAAGTCGCAGCATCCCACTGAGATATCCATAAGGAGGAACTCTTCCACTAAATGATCGGCGGAGAGATTAAAGATCTTCCCCGTCTTCCGACTCAGAGCATCGGCCACCACATTGTCCTTGCCTGGATGATACTGGATCTCTACATCATAATCGGCCACATACTCTAGCCACCGACACTGGCACAGATTTAACTCCTTCTGCGTGAACACATACTTCAGGCTCTTTTGGTTAGTGAAGATCTTGCCCTGAGCCCCACAAAGTAGGTTGCCTCCACAGCTTCAACGCATAAATCACTGCTGCAAACTCAAGGTCATGTGTAGGGTAATTTCTCTCATGAGTCTTTATTTTCCTTTACCCATACGCAATCACTTTTCCTACTTACATCAACACGCAACCTAAACCAACATGCGAAGCATCCATGTAAACATCATAATCCACACCCTCAGTAGGTAGGGTCAAAACGGGACAGTGCACAATCTGTTCTTTAGCTCCAGGAAGGCTTCTTCGCACTGCTCGCTCCAAACAAAGGCCGTGTTCTTCTGAGTCAACCTGGTCAAAGGTGCAGCTAGGGTAGAGAAACCCTCCACGAACCTCCTGTAGTAGCCGGCCAACCCTAGAAAGCTCCTGATCTCCTTGGGCGTGCCCGACCTACTCCAATCCATCACTGTTGCGATCTTTTCCGGGTCAACCGAGATCCCATCCTTATTCACCACGTGGCCCAGAAACGAGACCTAAGGCAACCAAAATTCGCACTTGCTCAACTTGGCGAATAACTTGTGATTCCTCAACTCCGATAGAACCAAGCGCAGATGCTGCTCATGCTCCTCAGCGTTGCGAGAATAGACCAACACGTCATCGATGAAAACCACAACGAACTTGTCAAGGAAATCCTTGAACACCCGGTTCATCATATCCATGAAAGCTGATGGTGTGTTGGTCAGACCAAACGACATCACCAAGAACTCAAAATGTCCATGCCTCTATCTAAACGCAGTCCGTGGAATATCTGCCTCACGGATCCTAAGCTGGTGATAACCAGAACGAAGATCAATCTTAGAGAACAATGTGCTACCGCGCAACTGGTCAAACAAGTCATCGATCCTCGGCAGAGGGTACCTGTTCTTAATAGTGACTTTGTTCAACTCCCTGTAGTCGATGCAAAGCCGCATCGACCCATCCTTCTTCTTCACAAATAGAACAGGAGCACCCCAAGGAGACGAACTTTGCCTGATAAACCCTTTTGTCAACAACTCATCTAACTGGACTCGCAACTCCTCTAGCTCACGAGGGTCCATCCGGTACGGCGCCTTAGCAATAGGCCGCGTACCCGGTTCCAAATCATTCACAAATTCGGCATCCCGATCAGGAGGAAGACCAGGAAGGTCATCAGGAAACACATCAGCGAAACCGCGAACAACGGGAATCTCCCCTAAGCGCAGTATACTAACAGCGGTCCCAACCACCGAGACTAAACAAGCAAAACAACCAGAAGGAAACAACTTCTGAGCACATACCGCAGAAATGACAGGAGAATCTTGGCACGGATCAGCATACACGCTTCTCGGCTGACCATTGTCCTTGATGAAGTCCAAGCGCTTCCCTTTGCACTGAATGACCGCATCATACTTAGACAGCCAGTCCATGCCCAGAATGACATCGAAGTCCTCCAGATCAATCATCTTCAAGTCTGCCCTCGCAAGAAAATCCCCTAATAAAACAGGGCAATCTAGAATGCCCAAATCTGATAACACAGATTCACCAGAAGGGAACTTGACGCGGAAGGTATCACGAACTCGATCTAGAGTTAACTGATGTCGCTCCACAAAGTCTCTAGCCACAAATGAGTGGGTAGCACCGGAGTCGAACAGAACGCGCGCCCAGCAGTTATTCACCTTAAATTTCTCTATAGAAGTATATACAACTAAGGATCCACCAAAACCAAACTGTAACCATTCTAGCAAATAAAACTTTCAAGCTGAAAAAGAAACAACTAACCTGAGATGACCTGAGTCGAAGCTTGGGCCTCCTCGGAAGAGATCACGTTCAGCTTTCCCTTGCCCTTGTCCACATGCTGAGGCAGAGGTAGCGCCTGAAGTGAAACTGCATGAAGAGCAGGCTTGACCTGAGGACATCTAGACTTGATGTGACCCTTCTACCGACACTGATAGCAGACTTTATCCTTGTACTAGCACTGGGCAGCATCATGTCAGGGTCGCTTGCAGACAAAAATGGAGACATCCCTCCTAGGAGCACCCTAAATCGCATGAACCTGCTCCTTTTTTTTCTGAGCTACTGCCTTCTTGAAACACCTCTCGACAGGGTGGCCCGACCGGCAACAGAAACTACACACCACCTTGCTCTTCTTTCCCGAAGCAGCATCGGGTACCTGGGGTTTCTTCTCCACGACGGACTTCCTCTTGTCCTTCCTCGTTTGCTGGCCTCTGCTCCTTGCGGTCTCGATAGCCTCCACCTTCAGAGCGGCCTCCACTACCCCTGCATAGGTCTCCGATCCATAAGCACTGGTCAACTGCTGCACCTCGCTCCTCAAGCCACCAAGAAACCGCTTGACTCGATCAGCCTCAACACTAACCAACCCAGGAGCAAACCGGCTCAACTTGCTGAACTCAATCTCATACTCACCGACCGTGAGTTGTCTTTGCTTCAGGTGGAGGAAGTCGTTCATAAGACGATCACGCTCGACCGAGGGCAAGAACTTCCTCAATAGCATTTCCTTGAACACTTCCCAAGAGCATCCAGCTACCAAGCTCTCCTTTTCTCTAAGCCACCAACTCTTAGCCAAACCCTTGAGCTGATAGGCGGCTATCATCACTCTCTGATCGTCTGCAATACCAGAGTACGGGAACATCTCCTCCATGGAGATCAGCCAATCGTCTATGACCATGAAATCTGCATTCCCATCATACGTAGGAGGGCTAAGTCTCTGAAACTGCGAGATGAATGTCATCTCCGTTGGCACCACCACTGGAGGTCTCAGGGGTGCAGGAGGAGGAGGAACAACAATCCCCCCTGCAGGGCCTTGCACTCCCTGAGTCTGTCCTGCCACAACTGCCACCAAAGACTGGATCTGGGCTCACACCTCCACCAACTGCCTGCTCAAGGAATCGTTACTCTGCCGCAAGCTCTCGATCACCGCATCATTCTGCGCTCCCGTTGACTCACCCTCAGATAGGGGGGTCGATCTAGTCGAAGGGCGTCTCGCCATCCTAAAATCATAGCAACATTAGACAGATCCTAGTATGACAGCTGCAACTAACTACAAGTACAGACAATACATACATAAATATGAACTTAAAGCTGCTAAACTTGCTCTGGGAGTTTATTTTTACCAGAATTGATGTTATGCCTTAACCTAGGATGGTTAACCACCACCACACTAACTCTTGTGCCTAAATCGGGAATGCATGACTTTATATTATTTTTGACTCGAAAACTTATGTGTGTACATATGTCATCTTGCCAGTCTTTAGCTTGGCACGTTGTGCTTATGCAATGTTATGCTATGCATGTTTGTGCTATGCATTCTAAAAAGGCCCTAATGCATGTTATGAGCGGCGTACACATGAAAATGTTATGCATCCCATACTACATAACATTTTCATGCAACGAAAAGAAAATGAGCTAGTCGCAGCCATGTGGTGAGGTTATGCATCCCATACTACATAACCCTCACATGTTGCTCCTATGGTGGATCCATATACGAACACATATTATGTATCCCATACTACATAATATGCCTCGTATACTTCATGTTATGCTGTGAGTGTAGTGTCCGTGCTTTTGACAAGACGTGCTGATGACATATCGGTGTGTGAATGACATGATGCTGAACTACTAATACAATCAAACGGGAAGGTTGTCCGACTAGCCTGTCAAGCAACCTCCCTCAGATACCAACTGTCATAACCCGCATTTTCTCTGAGGAAAACGAATTATCAGAGTAGGAGAAAACACGCGTCATGATGCCACGTCGAGCAGGGGATAACTGTCGATGCTCAGGCAAACCACTATCAACCATACTTAATGAAAATTCATAAGTTAAATGATTAGAAAATCAGTTATATTTTTAAAGGCTGTATCCCTCAGCTCGGTGGATTATCTAGTCCACAGTTTAAAAACTATACTTATACGCTGCGGAAAAATACTTTATTCAGGTTTAACATCCTAAAAGAGTGCATAAGTGTCCCCATAGGACAACTTATACTATGCAAGACCCTACATTTAATTTATTCTATATATAAGAAAATGATCTTTTTACGTTGTTTGAAAAATAGTGACGAGTTTTATAAAACATGTTGATCATGAGTAATACTTATTATAGTGTTTTTAGGTTTAAAAGTAACTAGCAACCTAGCATAAATCATCCCAAGAGCAAGTAGACTATCTCTAATAAAGGTAGCAACAACAAGTAACATATCTAGTATCAAGGTAAAAACTACCAGTGGGCGCCAACAAACTGACACGAACCCACTAGCAAGTATGTATGTCTGTAATAAAAACACATCAAAACTACCTCGCAAAACACGGAACTGATCTCTATAGCACCAGAGACCACCAGCAACAGCACAGCACCACTAGCCGTCAGAGTGGCTACTATCCAGAACCTGAGGCATTCAAAGAAGAAAGAATATCTCAGCAAGCAAAACTAGAAAACTGCTCGGAAGTGTCAATCAGAAGATACATAAAAGAGGAAAACAAAGCAGTAACAGTCACAACTGCCCAAGACAAGGCAAAAAGGAAGTGCACCAAGTGCGAGGACACAACAGTAGCTCTGCCCAAATGCTGCAGAGTCTACAAGGCTACCATGAGCCCAAATGCTGTAATCTACCAAGGAAGAAACGTCTAACACCCTAAGGCTTGAGAGATGGTAGTAGCAAAAACATCGCGGATCCGGGTTGGAGGCAAACTCAGTCCCCCAACCACTATTTCCAAGAAACCAAGCTCAGGGGTCTAGATGTGAAAGCACTAGGGACCTCCCACCCCCTTGCTCAGCCCATACCTGGAGCAAGATAAAAGAACAAGGGTGGCCTTGGCTGAATTACACAACACCTCCCCAATTAAGAGCTTCAAACCACCACTACTAACCACGACCCACGAGTCGGCCTTTTTGGAAAAACAAGTAAATAGCCGACAAGGAACCTCAAAATCAAGGAATTCACTCGGGGCGAAAATCAAGGTAAGGGATCAGCGTTGAGATGACTCAACACGGCTTGGCGTTGAGTGAGCCCCACTCGCTCAACGCCTCACCGGACCTTGGCGTTGAGTGAGTTAGCCTCACTCAGCGCCGTAAACCACCATGGCGTTGAGTGAGATTCACTCACTCAACGCCCTCCGCAAGAACAACTCTGGCGTTGAGTGAGCTAACCTCACTCAACGCCAAAACAGCCATGGCGTTGAGTGAGGTTCACTCACTCAACGCCTCCCGCAAGGAAACTCTGGCGTTGAGTGAGCTAACCTCACTCAACGCCAAAACTGCTATGGCGTTGAGTGAGGTCCACTCCCTCAACGCCTTCAGCAAAAGAGGCAGTGGCGTTGAGTGAGCTAACCTCACTCAATGCCAAAACAGCTACGGCGTTGAGTGAGGTCTACTCACTCAACGCCTTAGCACTTTATCGCAGGAAAACCCTAAACCAACACCAACAGGAAGAGGTCGGTGGGAATGCCGACTGATTCTCGCCGAATCGGCGGGAATCAAGATTGATTCTTGCCGAATCGGCGGGAATCCAGATTGATTCTCGCCGAATCGGCGGGAATCAAGATTGATTCTCGCCGAATCGGCGGGAATCCAGATTGATTCTCGCCAAATCGGCGGGAATCCAGATTGATTCTCGCCGAATCAGCGGGAATCATTGACGATACTCGTCGAAATCGGCGAGAATCACTTAGTGATTCCCGTCGATTTTGACTTAGAGGAATTTCTAACTCAATCGCCTCACTACTTAGCCGCCAAAGAACATACCAACCTATGGCTTTGAGTGTGTGCACCACACTCAACGCCAAATCCCGGGCGGCTTTTTGTTTTGAGTGTGTGCACAACACTCAACACCAAATCCCAAGAGCCTACCAAGACTGGTTCTAACCAGAGCACTACCACAGAAACGTCCCTCTCTTTCTCTCGGCTCCACCCGTAAAAGCACCAAACCAGAACTAAAAATCTGGAGTCTAAATGGTGAAAACAACCAGCGGGTTGAGCAAAAACAGCACTAAGAGGGGGGCTCATAAAGGGAAACTGAAGCACAAAGTTTTAGCAAGCAAAAAGAGAAAAACATGGCTTCTATCCTAGGGCTAACCGGGTAGTTAAAAGGGGGAAAACAAAACTGCAAGTGCAAGGACCACTTGCCTCGATTTCCGATGAAGCTTGGTCGGTTTTCCCTTATCTTCACACGGCACCAGCAGCAGCAACACCCTAATAGCAAAAAATCTCGAACTTTAATGGCGGAAAAGGGCCAAAACCAGAATTTCGGGCCTCCTAAAAACTCCACGAAAATCAAATCTCTTACCGTAAAAACGTAAGTCTAAGAGAGAGCAATCCAAATCCGCCTTCGGAATCGAATTCCGTCCACAAACACTCCCAAAATCGACGTCTGAAGGGTAGCAGGTCGGCGGTTTCTCCACTGCTTTTCCGCGTACAGGAGAGGCGAGTTCTGTCTCGGGAAGAAGAAGAAGAGTGGGCCCGCCATCTACTTATTAAGGCTTTTAAAATAAAAAGACACGCCTATTCGGCCCTAACCGCTGCCTAAACTGCCGGTTCACTTAAGCTAAGAAATTTCTAATTTGTTTTTACCAATAGCACACCCAAAACGACTCAAAAACCGAACTACCTCGGAATTCGACGAAATTCGCACCGTAGCTAAATACCCATGCTACGAACACAACGGCGAAGTCAAAATTAACTTTCGACGAACAGAACTCGAGTTATACCCACCCGAAGCCAAAACACAAGCATCCCCCGAGAGGCCACACCGGGTCACCCAAAACGACTCGGCTTGCTAGGGAGATCTTGCCAATAGGCTATAAAATAGGCCACTCAGATCTAAAGAGTTAAGACCACACTCCATAGATGACACAAGCCATGAAAACGTGTCGACGTAACGCCAAACGATAATTAAATAATTACAGAAAAATCGGGGGCGTTACACCGTTCACCCCCGAACCTCTTTTGGCCATGCTTTTACCATTGTATCGCGGGGTGGAATTACCTCTTTACCCCACGGTGTGGATATTTTATATTGGCCCAGGACATATTTGTCTTAGGGGTATTTCTGACCTTTTGGTCCCTAGGTTTGAGAAAACTATACATAGACCCCCTTGGGTATCTTTGGAGAGGATGATTTTTTGATTCCTCCTCCATAGGCTTCTTCTTGGTAGAGTTTGAGAGCTCTCCAAGGTACCCAGTAGCCATTGGTGAGGAAGGGGAAGTGCTCTCGTGACCTTCCAGGTGTGTGGTGAGACCTCCACGCTAGAGCCGAGGGTCTGTTCCTAGTTTCTCGAGCCTTTGGTCTATGACATTCTCCTTAGTGCAGTAAGTGTGAGGTCACCCCTTTTTTGGAACCCCGAACTCCACAGAGACCAATTTTTCGGTTTTAACATCTTGGTGCGGTGAGCGTGGAAAGTGACAAGAATAGAAGATCTCAGGAGAGTGTCATGGCTGGAAATCAGGGAGGTAGTGATGACTCCCGCGAGACCCCCAACCCAGGACCCTTTGTGGGAAGGGAAGAGTTCATGACATCCATCCAAGGCATCATTGAGATGCTGCAAAGTATTGCTCCACGGGGTGTCAGCTCCACCCCAACCCCCCAGGAGCTAGCTACCTCTCTTCGAGTCGACTCCCAGGGGTCTAGGCGAGATGACCCCAGGGGGGTTGAGAGAAGCGCACTAGGAAGAAGTCCCGAGAAGGAGAGGATGGGAGATGGGGTCGAGCGAGACCTCACAGCTAGGAGTTGTTCTCCAGTCTAGCGAGTGCTAGCCTCCTAGGCAAGCAGGTTGCGTGAGTGGAGAACACGAGACCGCTAAGTAAGGGATCACCTTTTAGTGAGTTGATTGTCTCAGCCCCAGTTCCTGAGGGGTTCATGGAGCCTAACATGACTTACTACACCGGGAAAGACATCCCTCTCCAGCACCTACAGTGGTTCGAGGATACGGTCTCTATCAGGCCGATGACAGATGCATTCAAGTGCCGTCTCTTTGGGATTACCTTGAAAGATAAAGCTAGGGACTAGTTCCATCAACTCCTAATGGGATCGATCTACGGGTTCGAGGACTTTTGCCGAAGCTTCCAGCTTTGCTTATCCACCTCTAAGAAGAGAAAGAAGAGTCCCGACTCCATCTTCCTGATAAGACAAAGGGAGGAGGAGTCGTTGGCCCAATATATGGGCAGGTTCCAAGAAGAGATCCTGGACATCCAGGAGATGTCGGGGTATGCCATCCAGATGGCGTTTATAGTGGGGTTGCATGAGGGATTCTTCAAGATGAGTCTGACCCGAAAAGCCCTCTTATCCTTCAAGGAGCTGATGGAAAGGGCGACAGAGGAGATAGCAATTGAGACAGCCAACCCGGTATTTGTCAAGAAGTTGGCAAGGTTGACTGAGGAAGATTCGAAAGAGCAAGGTGGCTCGAGGCATCAGGAGGGAAGGAGGAGAGAAGAGAAGAGAGCTTAGGGGATCTAGGGACCTCAGGAAGGTCAGGAACCTGGTTAGAGACAGCAGGGAGGGACCGTTTAGGGTCTAGGGAGAGGACTCATCCAGGTTGGGGGGATTTTTATGGAGGCCAAGGGAAGTTCAACTTCCAAAGGCAAGCCCCTAGGCAATTCCTACCCCCACCACAGCAAGCGACGGTGATTGGTCGAAGGGAGAGGAGGAACCGCATGGGAAGAGGAAGAGTCAGAGTAGAGTTACCCTACTGTGAGTTCTACCAGGGGGAGGGCCATACAACAGCTACTTGCCCCAAATTCCTGGAGTTGAGAAGGACAAGAGCTCTGACACCACAGCCTCAACAACCGCAAGATCTGATACGGATTGAAGAAGTCCAACCCAAGGTAGTAGTGGAGAGATGTGAGTATAGGGTTGATGTGGGAACCCGGGGAGGGATCCGATGATGCACGAGGGAAGAGGGAGGTAGTGAAGAAGTGGATCATCTCTTATAATGAACTTCTTGCATTGTATCAACCATGATTGATGAAAGGGACCGCCGGAAAACATTTGTGATCCATGAAAATCCCTGAGATAATTTCGCTGACCTGGCTCCCGCTAGCTGGCAAGGAAGGTTGATCTCTCGGAGAGGCGAGTAGGCCTTACCCCGAGATGATTCCGATGACCAGGCTCCCACTAGCTAGCAGGGCAGGTTAATCTCTTGGAGGGGTAAGTAGAACTTTCCCTGAGATAATTCTGCTGACCAGGCTCCCACTAGCTTGCAGGGCAGGTTGATCTCTCGGAGGGGTGAGTAGACTTTGCCCTGAGATGATTCCGCAGACCAGGCCCTCACTAGCTGGCAGGGCAGGTTGATCTCTCGGAGGGGAGAGAAGACCTTGCCCCAAGATGATTCCGCTGACCAGGCTCCCACTAGCTGGCAGGGTAGGTTAATCTCTCGGAGGGGCGAGTAGTCCTTGCCCCGAGATGATTCCGCTGACCAGGCTCTCACTAGCTGGCAGGGAAGGTTGATCTCTCGGAAGGGAGAGTAGGCCTTTCCCCGAGATGATTTCGCTTACCAGGCTCCCACTAGCTGGCAGGGCAAGTTGATCTCTCGGAGGGGCGAGTAGGCCTTGCCCCTAGATGATTCTTCTGACCAAGTTCCCACTAGCTGGCTGGGCAGGTTGATCTCTCGGAGGGGCAAGTAGGCCTTGCCCTGAGATGATTCCGCTGACTAGGATAACACTAGCTGACAGGGCAGGTTGATCTCTCGGAGGGGGAGTAGGCCTTTCCCCAAGATGATTCCGCTGACCAGGGTCCCACTAGCTGGCAGGGAAGGTTGATCTCTCGGAGGGGCAAGTAGGCCTTACCCCAAGATGATTCCGCTGACCAGGCTCCCACTAGCTGGCAGGGCAGGTTGATCACTTAGAGGGGCGAGTAGGCCTCATACCGAGATGATTCTGCTGACCAGGCTCCCACTAGCTGGTAGGGCAGGTTAATCTCTTGGAGAGGCGAGTAGGCCTTACCCCGAGATGATTCCGCTGACAAGGCTCCCACTATCTAGTAGGGTAGGTTGATCTCTCAGAGGGGCGAGTAGGCCTCACCTCGAGATGATTCCGCAGACCAGGCTCCCACTAGCTGGCAAGGCAGGTTAATCTCTCGGTGGGCGAGTAGGCCTTAACCCGAGATGATTCTGCTGACCAGGCTCCAACTAGCATGAAGGGCAGGTTGATCTCTCGGAGGGGGGACTAGGTCTTTTCCCGAGATGATTCCGCTGACCAGGCTCCCACTAGCTGGCAGGGCAGGTTGATCTCTCGGAGTGGCGAGTAGGCCTTGCCCCGAGATGACTCCACTGACCAAGCTCCCACTAGCTTGTGTGGTAGGTTGATCTCTCGGAGGGGTGAGTAGGCCTTGCCCTGAGATGATTCCACTGACAAAGCTCCAACTAGCTGGCAGGGCAGGTTGATCTCTCAGAGGGGCGTGTAGGTCTCACCCCGAGATGATTCCGCTGACCAGGATCCCACTAGCTGGTAGGGCAGGTTGATCTCTTGGAGGGGCGAGTAGGCCTCACCCCGAGATGATTCCGCTGACCAGGCTCCCACTAGCTGGCAGGGCAGGTGGATCTCTCGGAGGGGCAAGTAGATCTTGCCCCGAGATAATTCTGCTGACCAGGCTCCCACTAGCTGGCAGGGCAAGTTGATCTCTCAGAGGAGCGAGTAGGCCTCACCTTGAGATGATTCTGCTGACCAGGCTCCCACTAGCTGGCAGGGCAGGGTTATCTCTCGGAGGAGGGACTAGTCCTTGCCCCGAGATGATTCCGCTGACCAGGCTCCCACTAGCTGGCAGGGCATGTTGATCTCTCGAAGGGGCGAGTAGGCGTCATCCCGAGATGATTTCGCTGACCAGGCTCCGACTAGATGGCAGGGCAGGTTGATCTCTCGGAGGGGCGAGTAGGCCTTACCCCGATATGATTCCGCTGAATAGGCTCCCACTAGCTGGCAGGGCAGGTTAATCTCTCGGAGGGGCTAGTAGGCCTTACCCCGAGATGATTCCGCTGAGCAGGCTCCTACTAGCTGAGCGGGCAGATTGATCTCTTGGAGGGGGGAGTAGGCCTTGCCTCTAGATTATTCTACTGACCAGGCTCCTACTAGCTTGCACGGCAGGTTGATCTCTCGGAGGGGCGAGCAGGACTTAACCCGAGATAATTTCACTGACCAGGCTCCCACTAGCTGGCAGGGCAGGTTGATCTCTCGGAGGGGAAAGTATGCCTTACCCTGAGATGATTCCGCAGACCATGCTCCCATTAGCTGGCAGGGCAGGTGGATCTCTTGGAGAGGAGAGTAGGCCTCACCCGAGATTATTCCGCTGGTCAGGCTCCCACTAGCTAGTAGGGAAGGTTTATATCTCGGAGCGGCGAGTAAGCCTCACCCCGAGATGATTCCGCTGACAAGGCTCCCACTAGCTGGCAGGGTAAGTTAATCTCTCGGAGGGGCGAGTAGGCCTCACCCCGAGATGATTCCGCTGACCAGGCTTCCACTAGCTGGCAGGGCAGGGTTATCTCTCGGAGGGGGAGTAGGCCTTGCCCTGAGATGATTCCGCTGACAAGGCTCCCACTAGCTGGCAGGGCAGGTTGATCTCTCGGAGGGGCGAGTAGGCCTTGCCCCGAGATGATTCCACTGACAAGGCTCCCACTAGCTGGCAGGGCAGGTTGATCTCTCAGAGGGGCGTGTAGGCCTTACCCCGTGGTGATTCCGCTGACCAGGCTCCCACTAGCTGGCGGGGCAGGTTGATTTCTCAGAGGGGCGAGTAAGCCTCACCCTGAGAAGATTCTGCTGACCAGGCTCTCACTAGCTGGCATCGCAGGTTGATCTCTCGGAGGGGCGGCGAGTAGGCCTTACCCCGAGATGATTTCGCTGACCAGGCTCCCACTAGCTGGCAGGGCAGGTTGATCTCTCGGAGGGGCGAGTAGGCCTCACCCCGAGATGATTCCGCTGACAAGGCTCCCACTAGCTGTCAAGGAAGGTTGATCTCTCAGAGGGGCGAGTAGGCCTTATCCCGAGATGATTCCGCTGACCAGGCTCCCACTAGCTGGCAGGGCAGGTTGATCTCTTGGAGTGGCGAGTAGGCCTCAACCCAAGATGATTCCGTTGACCAGGCTCCCACTAGCTAGTAGGGCAAGTTTATCTCTCAGAAGGGCGAGTAGGCCTTGCCCAGATGATGGTTCCGCTGACCAGGCTCCCACTAGCTGGCAGGGCAGGTTGATCTCTCGGAGGGGAGAGTAGGTCTCACCCTGATATGATTCCACTGACCAAGATCCCACTAGCCAGCAGGACAGGTTGATCTCTCGGAGGGGCGAGTAGGCCTCACCCCGAGATGATTCCGCTGACCAGGCTTCCACTAGCTGGCATGGCAGGTTAATCTCTCCGAGGGGCGAGTAGGCCTCACCCTGAGATGATTCCGCTGACCAGGCTCCCACTAGCTGACACAGCAGGTTGATCTCTCAGAGGGGTGAGTAGGCCTTACCATGAGATGATTCCACTGACCTGGCTCCCACTAGCTGACAGGTAAGGTTGATCCATTAGGGAGGCCAAGCGTTTTCTACCCCGAGGTCGTCTCGTCATCCAGGCTCCCATTAGTTGGCATGATAAGTTGACCCCTCGGGGAAGCCAAGTGTTTTTTACCCCGAGGCCGTCTCATCATCCATACTCCCATTAGTTGGCATAATTGGTTTACCCCTCAGGGAAGCCAAGTGTTTTTTACCCCGAGGTCTTCTCGTCACCCAGGATCCTATTAGCTAGCAAGATAGGTTGACCCCTTGGGGAGGCCAAGCGTTTTTTACCCCTGAGGCCTTCTCGTCACCCAGGCTCCCATTAGCTTGCATGATAGGTTGACCCCTCAGGGAGGTCAAGCATTTTCTATCTTGAGGTCGTATCGTCACCCAGGATCCCATTAGCTGGCATGACAGGTTGACCCCTCGGGGAGGCCAAGCGTTTTCTACCTTGAGACCATCTCATCACTTAGGCTCCCATTAGCTGGCATGATAGGTTGACCCCGCAAGGAGGCCAAGTGTTTTTTACCCCGAGGCCGTCTTGTCACCCAGGATCCCATTAGCTGGCATGACTGGTTGACCCCTCGGGGAGGCCAAGTTTTTTCTACCCGAGGTCATCTCGTCACCCAGACTCTCATTAGCTAGCATGATATGTTGACCCCTCAGGGAGGCTAAGTGCTTTTTACTCCGAGGCCGTCTCATCACTCAGGCTCCCATTAGCTGGCCAGACAGGTTGACTCCTCGGGGAGGCCAAGCGTTTTCTATCCCGAGATTGTCTTGTCACTGAGGCTCCCATTAGCTGGCACGATAGGTCGACCCCCCGAGGAGGCCAAGTATTTTCGGCTCCAAGAAGGCCGCGCAGCGAATACGTTGGGTTGGATGTTTCTTTCCGAGCGTGGAACTCGCTCAAAAAGAGAGGGGATTGTATACAACCCCTTATTCGCGAAGAGGGGGCCCCGAACAAGGCGTGAGACTTGCTTCACGTTTTTAAGCTTTTGGGAGTTTTGCACTCCTAGAGGCCATTTATTGTGGATCTGCAGGATATACGAGTAGGGGGAGGAAAAATCTTCCTCCCCTGCCCCCTTTTAGTGGGAGGGTGCGGCGAGTTGGCCAACACCCGCCCCGGCTTGCTAAGGTGTGAAGTGGGAGCAGCGGGACCGGCTGGAGGCCAGGGTCTTGCCCCCTACACCCTAGCCCTGTGTGGGGCGAGACTGGCCGGCAGCAGGGTCTCCCCCCTGCACCCTTGACCTGTGCGGGGCGAGACCGGCCGACGGCCAGGGTCTCGCCCCCTGCACCCTAGCCTTGTACGTGCCGAGGCTGGCCGGCGGCCAGGGTCTCTCCCCCTGCACCCTAGCCCTGTGCAGGGCGAGACCGGCCGGCGGCCAGGGTCTCGCCCCCTGCACCCTAGACCTATGCGGGGCAAGACCGACCGGCAGCCTAGGTCTCACCCAGGCGCCCAACCTTGTGGGGTGTTACCGGCCAACGATCAAGGTCTCGCCCAGGTCGCCTAGGCGCCCAGTCTTGCGGGGCAAGACAGGGTCTCACCCCCAGCTTCTGGTTCTTCTGTGGGGCTCTCCCGCTCACCCTATCCCAAGGTGAAGGAGGAGTGGAGTGGTTTAACCCCCACTCGCCTAAGGTGTCAAGGGAAGGTGAGGGTCATAGTTTAGCCTCCGTTCACCCCCAGACCTCTTTTGGCCATGCTTTTACTGTTGTGCCCCCCGGGTGGAATTACCTCTTTACCTCCCGGTGTGGATGTTTTCTATTTGCCCATGACCTATTTGTCTTAGGGGTATTTCTGACCTTGTAGTCCCTAGGTTTGGGAAAAATATAAATAGACCCCCTTGGGTATCTTTGGAGAGGATGGTTTTTCAATTCCTCCTTCTTAGGCTTCTTCTTGGTAGAGTTTGAGAGCTCTCCAAGGTACCCAGCTCAGCCATTGGTGAGGAAGGGGAAGTGCTCTCGTGACCTTCCGGGTGTGTGGAGGGACCTCCACGCTAGAGCCGAGGGTCTGTTCCTAGTTTCTTGAGCCTTTGGTCCGTGATATTCGCCTGAGTGTAGTAAGTGTGAGGTCACCCCTTTTTTGGGATCCCAAACTCTACAAAGACCGATTTTTTGGTTTCAACTGTATCCTTAGCTCAACACTTGGCTAAGGAGGGGAAGCGATCTTAGATCTTCTGAGTGTGTGGTGGTAGGACCTCCGTGCTGGATCCATGGGTTTGTTCCTTGTGCTAAGTATTTGGTTGTTTGGCTTGTGAGAGAGAAGTAAGTGTGTGATCACCCCTTCCCCAAGGGTCGAACTCCATAGAGATCGATTTTTCGGTTTCAACATTTTGGTGCAGAGTGCATAGAGAGTGATCAACACAGAAAATCTTTAGTGATCTCGATGACTGGAGGAGAAGGACAAGGTTTGGGCAGGGCCAACTCACCACCCCTTCCCCCTCTCGCCACCCTCGGGATGTTCAAGAATTTTTGTCAGGAGGTGCTTAGCCTCGTCAAGTTCTCACTCAACATGCGCGCAAAGTGCTCGACATCATCGGTACCATTCGTCACTGCCCCAGCTCTGGGCGAGATGCCCCGGCTAGGCGAGCTGGGAAGGAGGTAACGGAGGAGGGGAGTGGGCGAGATCTCCCCGGGCAAGTGTTGTTCCCCAGTTCGGCGAGCGCAGGCCGGATCGGTGAGTTGGGTGTGTGTGATCCCCCGGCTTGCTCGGTTGGGTGAGTCATCCCTTCAGTGAGTTGGTTTCATCTTCCCAAGTTCTAGAGGTGTTTTGTGAGTCGGAGATGCCCTACTACACTTGGAAGTATGATCCGGTTCAACACATCCAGTGGTTTGAGGATGTGGTCTCTATCTGACAGATGTCAGACGCATTCAAGTGCAGGCTCTTCGCCATCAACCTCGAGGAGAAGGAAATAGATTGGTTCCACCAACTTCCAGCCAGTTCCATCTACTGTTTTGAGGACCTACACCGGGGGTTCATGTTGAGGTTCACCACTTATAAGAAGAGGAAGGAGTCTGAGTCCCTATTCCACATCAAGCAGGGGGTGAATGAGACCTTGGAGAGCTATGTTGATCGGTTTCAAGAGGAGGTCCTCCAGGTCCAGAAGATGGCAGGGAATACCCTGATGATGGCCTTCACCCTGGGGCTGCAACAAGGCTTCTTCAAGATGGAGTTGAAGAGGGTGTAGCCTCTCTCCATCGAGGAGATGATGGAGAGGGCAGCGAGGGAGGTCGACGGGGAGGCGTGTAACCCGAACTTTGCCTGGAGACTGGCCAAGTGGGCTACGAAGGAGGAGAAGGTGCTAGGAGGTGGCAGAAGTCAGGAGGTGAGGAGAGCTGAATCTCGGCAGAGGGAGCAGTAGCAGCAGAACCCGAGGTGGGGCCGCCAGGAGCCGAATAATGGTTGGAGGCAGCAGGAGTGGAAAGATCATGGGCTGAGGAGAGGTTTACATGGAGAAGACCAATGCTAGGGTGGCCAAGGTTAGTTCAAACTCCAAGGCTAGAGATAGGGCCAGAGCCCCCCCCCCTCCCCAATCAACATCAAGCTATGGCAATAGCCCTGGGGAGGAGGAGGAGGGTACATCAGAAGAGAAGACAGGGAGTTAGGGTGGAGTTTCCCTATTGCAACTTCCATCAAGAGGAGGGACATGCTACGGCCATGTACCTGGAGTTCCTAGAGTTGAGGGGAATCAGCTGGGAGCAGCAGCAACAAGACCATCGGGAGGTGTAGATTGAATAAGTCTTTCCTAGGGGAGAAGAGGACCGGTACGAGGATAGGGCTGATGTCGGCAACCGAGGAGGGATCAGAGTGATCCATGGGGGGATTTGATGCCACTCAAAGGGCGAGTCTCCATATTATGTATTTTCGGAGCGTCAACTCCATATCTCTAGCCCCCCCCCCCCCGAGGAGAAGATCTCCTTCTTTAGGAAGGAGATGTCGGATCATGATGATCCTTTTTGCGACGCATTGGTAATCTAGACCGCGGTCGAGAATTTTATTGTCTCTCAGATCCTCATCAATAACGGGAGCTTGTTCAATGTCATCTTAAAAAAGGCATTCGACATGATGAAGGTGGAGGCCCAGAGGGTGCTGGCCTCAGATGGACCTCTATTCGGGTTCTCAGGAGAGAGGAAGGAGGTGGAAGGAGGAATAAGACTCCATATTACCTTGGGGGTAGTCCAAAAACTGTAGGTTCGTCATCATGGATGCGCCCAGTAGTTACAACGCTATCTTCGGACGACCCCTCATCAGTGTAATCCACTACGTGCCTTCATATTTCCAACAGTTCTAGAAGTTCAATGCTGAGGGCATCCAGTCAGGGTCCGGGGAGACCCCTAAGGTGGCAAGGGAGTGATATGTCACCGCAATGAACTCCATCTCTTGGCATGGAGGATACTATGAGATGGAGAGGAGGATGGAGGAGTTGTCCAGATAGGAGGCTGAAGGATAGGTGGAGGAGATGGAAGTGGAGGAAGAGGTCCACACCTAGGTGCAGGTGGCAGAAGGAGTTCTGGAGGAGCCGACCAGGGTGATGGTCGTGGAGGAAGCTGGGGAGGAGGTCCCGATACCAAGTGAAGGAGCCGTTGGAGAGTGGAAATAGCAGTTCCGGCTAGAGATAGTCGAGGAGGTGGTGGAGATGGAGGTTCTCACCCAGGGAGGCGGGGTGGAGAAAGTGTGGATCAGTGGGGGGTGCCCAGAGGACCGGGGGAGGATGCTGAAGTGCATCCAAAAGAATGTGGACGTCTTCGCGTGGAGCACGGCAAAAATGTTGGGGATCAATGCGGATATTTCCTGCCACCACCTTAACCTGGATCCAGAAGCCCGCCCTATCCAGCAGAAGAAGAGCTCTACAACGAACAAGTTGGCCGAGCCCATCAGGGAGGATGTGGCTAAGCTCCTCAGGGCCAGGTTCGTATCCGAAATCCGATACTCCGGTTGGGTCTCCAATGTTGTAATGGTTAAAAAAGGAGATGGCCTGTGGAGGATGTGTGTTGAGTTTTCTTTATTAAATAAATCATGTCCTAAGGATTGTTATCCCTTGTTTCGGATCGATGTGCTTGTTGACTCAGCCGTCGGTTTTTTTTTGATGAGTTTCTTAGATGCTTTTTTAGGTTATCATTAAATTAGGATACACCCGCCCGACATAAAAGATGTCTCCCTTATCACTGGGAACGGGTGTTACTGCTATAAGATGATGCCCGGTGGGCTGAAAAATGTGGGGGCAACATATCAAAAGATGATAGACCAGGTCTTCCAAGAGCAAAAGGGGGAGGAATCTAGAGGTGTACGTAGACAATCTTATGGTCAAAAGCCTGGAGGTGGACACTCATCTCTGGGATCTGGAGGATACCTTTGCCACCCTACAGAAGTATAAGATGAGGATGAACCCCTTGAAGTGTGTCTTTGGGGCAAGCAGTGGTAAGTTCATAGGTCATCTCCTTACCCCTTCAGGTGTAGATCCCAACCCTGATAAGGTGAAGGTGATCATGGAGTTGGGGTCGCCTTGGAACACTAAGGAGGTCCAGAGGCTGACAGGAAAGTTGGTCGGGCTAAGCAGGTTCCTCTCTCGGGCGGAAGAGAAGTGCTCCCCCTTCTTCAAAGCGTTGAGGTGGGTCAAAAGTTCGAGTGGTCCAAGGAGTGCGAAGAGGCATTTCAAGCCTTGAAGAGGCAGTTGACCCAGGCTCCGCTCCTCCAAGGGCCCAAGGAAGGGGAGGACTTGTCCCTGTATCTTGAGGTGGGAACCGAGTCCTTGAGCTCCGTCTTGGTCTGGGAATAAGGTAATAAGCAGTTGTCTATCTACTATGTGAGTAGGGTCTTGAGGAAGGCGGAGCTCCGATATTCGATCTTAGAGAATCTATCTTTTGCTCTGGTCATTTTGGACCGGAGACTCCGACCCTATTTCCAAGCACACTCTATCGGGGTGGTGACTGACCACCCCCTCTACAACATATTTGAGGGGGTGGAGCACTCGGGGAGGTTGGAAAAGTGGTCGATTTAGTTGTGTGATTTCGATATATCCTTCGTTCCTCGCCTCTCGATCAAGGACGGGGCAATGACCAACTTTCTTACTGATTATGTGGTCGAGGTGGCGGAGGCAAAACTCACCCTCCCGGTCCCTAAGAAAGTGATGGTGGATGGCACTTCAGGAAGGCATTCCTTGGGAGTGGGGGTGATCTTGGAGAGCCCTCAGGGAACAAGTATCGAGCAAACAGTGGTAGTACATTTTCCCATCACCAAAAATCAAGCCGAGTACGAGATAGTGATAACAGGATTGCGTCTGGCTAGGGAGCTGGGAGTTCATGATGTGGAGGTCAACACAGATTCCATGGTGGTGGCCTCCTAGATCAATGGGGAGTTCGAGGCAAGGGAGCCAACTCTCCAATTATACTTGGCAAAGGTGAAGGGGGTAATCGTCATGTTCCAGACATTCTCCATCTAGCACATTCCAAGGGAATAATATGAGTCGGTGGATTAATTGGCCAAGCACAGACCCCGGGTGGGTGGCACCATCACTGACTTATTCCGCCCGTCCATCAAATAGGGGGAGTTGATGGAGATAGACCAACACCCCTAGTAGATGGATCCTTTTGGAACTTTCCTATCCACAAGGGAATTCCCAGAGGGGATAGACAAGAAATGGTTCAAGCATAAGTCGACATACTACCTAATGCGCGATGGGGTAGCTGTATAGGAAGACCCTCTCAGGGATGTTGGCGTGTTGCGTGGCCGAGAGGGAGATCCCGAGGATTTTGGAAGAGATCCATTCCAGGGAGTGCGGGAGTCACTCTGGGAGCCGGACCATGGAGGGGAGGATAGTTAGGCAAGGGTATTTCTAGTCGACCCTAGGCCATGATGCCACTGAGTTCACAAAGAAGTGTCATAAGTGTCAGTTATTCGCCCCTCTCCAACTCTTACCAGCTCAATGTATCAGGAGCATCACGACACCCTGACCCTTCGCCATATGGGGAATGGATTTGGTGGGACCCTTCCTCCAGGCAAGGGGGCAAAGGAGGTTCTTATTAGTCATGATCGATTATTTTTCTAAGTGGTTGGAGGTGAAGGCATTGGCCAAGGTGACCTCCCAAGTAATCAAGAACTTTATATGGGGGGAGATCATCTATCGGCATGGACTGCCCCAGGCTATTGTCACGGACAATGGGACACAATTTGCCAGCGCTGAGTTCATCAATTTCTGCGGGCAACTTCGGATTGATATCAGGTTCGTGTCAGTCCACCATCCCAGGAGCAACGGGCAGGTGGAGGCGGCGAACAAGATCATCATGAACCTCTTAAAGAAGAAAATTGAGAACTTAAAGGGGAGCTGGGTAGAACAGCTTACTTCAGTCCTCTGTGCCTTGAGGACCACCCCCAATATAGCCATAGGGGAGACCCCTTTCAAACTCTCTCATGGTTGCGAAGCAGTACTTCCTATAGAATTTGAGGTTCGGACACCCGGGTAGTTGAGGCGGAAGTAGGTAGAGAAGAGTGGCGAGCTGAGAACATGATGAGCTGCGGTTCTCCCTGGACATGGTGGAGGAGTTGTGCGACCTATCAGCTATCCGGTAAGAATAGGTCAAGCGAAGAATGGCTAAGTCTTTTGATAAGCACGTTCGAATCAAGCAGTTCACAGAGGGGGTCTTGGTCTTGAAAAAGGTGGATGCGGCTGGAAGATCGGCTGTTGTGGGGAAGCTCATCCCCAACTGGGAAGGTTCGTATATTATACAGGAGGCATTGAGGTCAGGAGGGTATCGCTTCCGGGATGTGGAGGGCGAGACTCTAAGTCATACTTGGAGTGGTGATGACTTGAAGCGTTTCTATCCATAAAACATGTACGAACTTTCCTTTGTTAAATAATGAAATCCTTTGATCTTACAGGTTTTAATGGTGTTCGTGGCAGGCCAAGATTTCCTTAGACCCCGAGAAGATCCCGCTGCTAGGCTCCCACCTTGCTGGCAGGGCCAGATGTCACTCGAGAAGTCTACCCAAGTCCCGAGATGCTCCGCTGCTAGGCATCCACCTAGCTGGCAGGGCCGCGATCCTCGGTGGACATTGTTCTTGCTCTGGAGCTAAGTTCTGAGATGCTCCGCTGCCAGGCTTCCACCTAGCTGGCAGGGCGGGGATCCTCAGTGGACATTAATCTTGCTCTGGAGCCAAGTCCCGTGATGCTCCGTTGTCAGGCTTCCACCTAGATGGCAGGGTCGGGATCCTCGGTGGACATTGTTCTTGCTCTGGAGCCAAGTCCTGAGATGCTCCGCTGTCAAGATTCCACCTAGCTAGCAGGGCCGGGATTCTCGGTGGACATTGTTCTCGCTCTGGATCCAAGTCCCGAGATGCTCCGCTGGCAGGCTTCCACCTAGCTGGCAGGGTCGGGATCCTCAGTGGACATTGTTCTTGCTATAGAGCCAAGTCCAGAGATGCTCCGCTGCCAGGCTTCCACCTAGCTGGCAGGGTCGGGATCCTCGCTGGACATTGTTCTTTCTTTGGATCCAAGTCCCGAGATGCTCCGCTGCCAGGCTTCCACCTAGCTGGCAGGGCTGGGATCCTCGATGAACTTTGTTCTTGCTTTGGAGCCAAGTCCCGAGATGCTCTGCTGTCAGGCTTCCACCTAGCTGGCAGGGCTAGGATCCTCGGTGAACTTTGTTCTTGCTCTGGAGCCAAGTCCCGAGATGCTCCGCTACAAGGCTTCCACCTAGCTTGCAGGGCCGGTTTTCTTGGTGGACATTCTTCTTGCTCTAAAGCCAAGTCCTGAGATGCTCCGCTGCCAGGCTTCCACGTAGCTAGCAGGGTCTAGGGGTGCAAGCGGTTCGGTTTGGGTCGGTTTGGACCCAAACCGAAACCGAACCGACATGCCTCGGCTTTTGGTTTGTCCAAACCGACCCGAACCGAACCCAGTCGGTTCGGTTCAAAGTCGGTTCGGTTTTTAGTCGGTTTTTTGCGGTCGGTGTCGGTTTTCTGTGAAAAAACATAATCAAATGTTATTTGTTAGATCGGTCATCATCCCTTTTCTAATTTCATAATCTTTATCAACTGAAAGTTTATATTAAATAAATAACATACAATTTTTTAGAAAACAAGTCAGAGAGAAGGTTTATTAAATCCACATCACACACAAACAACTATTATATTCATGCATTTTTAGACATGCGGAGTTTTGGTATAATAGGGCAAACCTTCCTTATGGCATCCCACAATTCTCTATAATAACTTGGACAAATTTAATATTAATAGATCCAACAATAAGCAATCAGAGCAATTAGAGTATCACGATAGATAATAATTGCCGTTATTAAATCAATTTAATGTACAAAACATCTCAAATAATTAAACTCTTAATAAAACTTTTTTCCAACAGAATTACTTAGGATCTGAAGAACTCTCTCTAAATCTAAGGAGAAGGGTCAAAAAAATCTCACCAAGCACGAAGATGGGGAAAGTAAACTTCATTGTATACCCAAAGGTGATCTTAAAGTTGCTCGATCAAATACACCCCAAAACAGTGGTGAAGTGCTCGGTTCGGTTCGGTTTAGTCGGTTTTCGCAACTTAAAAACCGACCCGAACCGATAAGCCTTCGGTTTTCAAAAGCTCCAAACCGAACCGACACCGGACCGGGCGGTTCGGTTTCAAAGTCGGTGTGGTTCGGTCGGTTCGGTCGGTTTAGTCAGTTTTCGGTTTTCGTTCCTCACCCCTAGCAGGGTCGGGATCCTCGATGGACATTATTCTTGCTCTGGAGCCAAATCCCGAGATGCACCGCTGTCAGGTTTCCACCTAGCTGTAAGGGCCAGGATCCTCGGCGGACTGTTTCTTGCTCAAGAGCCAAGTCCCGAGATGATCCACTACCAGGCTTCCACCTAGCTGGTAGGGTCGGGATCCTTGGTGGACATTGTTCTCGCTCTAGAGCCAAGTATCTAGATGCTCCGCTGTCAAGCTTTTACCTAGCTGGCAGGGCCGGGATCCTTGGTGGACATCATTCTTTCTCCAGAGCCAAGTCCCGATACACTCCCGCTGTAAGGATTCCACCAAACTGGCAGGGCCGAGATCCTCAGAAGACATAGCTTCCACCCCTGAATCAGGCCTTAGGCTGCTCTTACTAAGCATAATGCAGTCGAAATTGGGCTTGGGACAGAAGCTGAAGGATAAAGGTCGCAAGGAAAAATAAAGAGTTGGTCCTAGCAATCTCCAGGAGAGCTGGTAATGGCGAGTAGAGTTCTCGACAATACTAAAAAGGGGTGGCACTATCTAGGCAAGGAATAGTCAAAAAGGGCGAGCCAAGATCTCGGCAGAAGTGCGGGTCGAAGCTATGCTCGGCAACTACGCTCCATCCCAAGGAGATTTTACTTGGAGAATTTTGAATAAATTTCTAGCTTAGAACAAATCTTTAAAAATAAGAGATCTCGCAGGCGAGCTGGGTGTTCACGGGACCAGCACGACGAGTGGTCTACCTCCTGATTGTCCAGGGCTAGCGAGATCTCAAGGTCTCCTCGCGGGTATGTATCCTAACTAAAGTACATTCTAACGATGAATTATATCCTAGCGAGATCGCGCAGTGAAGGGGCGGCGTGCGTGCAAGTGCAACATAGAAAGTAAACATAGAAAAGAGAAGGAAATTTGGCAAAGTGATTTTTCATTAAAATACATTTCATTACAAAAGGGGAGCTCCTCGACGAGGTTACAAAATTAGGGGGAGATCATTACAAAGATAAAACAAGGTTAGCTAGCTCTCGCCCTCCCCTCCAGAATTGACATCTTTGTAGTCGGAGACATCCCTGAAGAGCGAGCTGGAACTATCTTCCCTCTCGCCAGGGGGGGGGGAAGTGGGAGGGGAGAACAGCTCTGACACCAAGTCCCTTGCAGTCATCTCCTCGCAGCCTTCCGTCAACACATGCATGTCTCTCATGACTTGCAAGGTGTAGTCGGTAGTGTTGGAGTTGACGCGCAGCTTCTTAGCGACCTCTACCTCGCTGAAGATATTTGGCCTCTGGACTGGGCCGCCCAGCTCGCAGCCAGAGGGGAGGAGGATGACTTCCATTAAGCGAGTGACCTCGCCCCGGAGCCACTTGTTCTGCTCCTCCAACATCTTGTTTTTTCCTCTAGCTCGGCGGCATGAGCGCACATACGGTCTGCGGCCTCAGCATCCTGCCAGGTAAGAAAAGGTAAGAAATTGCGTAAAGCCTAAGTCAAAAGGAGAAGGGGGTTAGTCGTTACTTACCACCCCTTTGGCAACTTTGGCGAGGAGGCTCTCGGCAATCCCAAGCAGCTTTTCTAGGTCAGCAGTGTCGTCCTTCACGACATCTCACTCCTGCTCCGCCTTTGCCAAGTTGTGGCTGAGGTGGAAGCTGCGGAGAGTTGACATGTGCGCGATCTCTAGCGCGTGCATTTGAGCTCGCGAGCTCTCTTGGGCGATCTGCTGGAGGCTCTTGTTGTTATAGGTCGTGGCATCCTTGCGGTCGTATAGCCCAAACCTTAAGGCATAGGCGTGCCCGATGGGATGGTGGAGCTCCAAAGAGGGAATGAGATAGGAGATGGAGACTCGGTGAGCCTGCTCGTCTCATTGGACCATCGGCGTGCCGAGCCGGTCCTTGGACTTCCCGCCGAGACCATAGTTCCAGTGGTCCTTTGGAAGGCCTGGCTCACGGTCCGCGAGCTCCTCAGCGGTGTTGGAGGCAGGCGGGTCGCCTCCGCCCTAGTCTTTCTCTGGCGACTTCTCTAGCGTGGTCTCTGGGGAGCTCAAGTATATTGATTGTTGTTGTTGTCTCCCCTTGGAGACTGTCATCGCCTTCTTCATCTTTTTTGACGGTGTAGGGGGACGAGGCGAGCTAGATCCCGTGGGGTCGGGTTGCTTTTTGCCGGAGGAAGTTTTTCTCTACCCCATCTCGCTTCGGCAGGCTGCTGCGGCTGCCTTCTCGCGCGCGAGTGGGTCCAGGTAGAGCCCCGAGTCTGCAAAAGGCTAATGCTCGGGAATCATCCGCTCCCCTGCAGAAAAAGACTTGGAGTCATAAAATTATTATTAATCAGCCCATTGAAGAGGAAAGAAATATACCTTCACCGGGCGAAACCGGGGGAAGCGAGTCGAGGCCCCTTCGAAGGAAGGTGACCTCGAAGTCCTTGTCGAGGAAGAATTTGTAGAGCTCGGCATCATTGCCTGTCACCGTCGGGTGGCGATCTACCTCCTCACTCTTTTACTAAGGCGAGAAGGGTATGTTTGCGAGCTCACCCTTGATGAAGATGAGCTTTGAGAACCAATTGTGGTTCTTGTCGTCTCGCGGACCTTGGACTGCGAGCTGGCCAGGAAGGCGACCCCTTCATTGGTCGCGCAGTAGATGAAGAGCTTCCTAAAGACAATCAGGTTGAACTCTATCCGCTCTTGGCGGATGTAGCAAGTGAATGCCACCATCATGGCGATGGCATTTGGGTTCAGTTGGGCACGGACCGCCCCATAGTACCTCAAGATTTGGCGAATCTCTGGCCATAAGGGTAGGTGCAACCCCACCTCAAAGTGTAAGATGGGGAAGGAGAGCTCATCCTCAAAGAATGAGTTGATGGCCTCGCCTGTCGCGGGTCGGCGCGCAGAGAACCCCGCAGGGACATAGTCAACAATGAAGTCAGCAAGCTCCTGCTCGTTGGTGTTTCCCTCATAGAAGCTGTACTCGACGAGTTTTCGAGCACATTTGGACCCCCCATCGGCATCGGGTCGTGTCTTGTCCATTGTTCCAAAAGTTCTGGCGTGAGTGGAAGTGTCGAGAAGGGCAAAAAGGAGAGGGAATATGTCTGCAGTAAAGGCGATGGTCTGGGGGTAGGTGAGGGGGCCTATTTATAGAAAACAGAATTATTAACCGAGCGGACCGGTCAGTCAGGCTCGCCGACCCTAACTCACCAACCCCGACTCGCCAACCCCTGTGACTTGTTCTATCCTATGGCGAGTTGAATCTAAAGAACGGCATATTATGCAGAATTAATAAGAAGTACAATCTAAAAATTGTTCAAGTTGTTACAGACAGAGGTTCTCATAGTTCAGAAAAGAAAGTACAACAAGAAGAGGAAGTTTTTTCAGCGCACGCGAGCTGGGGGATGGGGGCAAGTGTCGGTAGGCTCGGCTAGGGAGCTATTTCCACCAACCCCAGCCTCACGTCCCCATCCCCAAAGGTCGGTGTGGGTTGTTAAACTCGCGGACCAACTCCAGATCATGGTGGATGAACTGTATGTTCTCGTTGATCCTGTACATGAGAGGGGTGAGGGACGTCATCCCTCTTGCCGAGCCGCGCTTCACCTCGTCAGCGAGCAGTACATTGTCCCACTCCAGTTCCTGCAACCTCTGATCACTGAGATCATTCTCCTCCTAGATCCTGCGAAGCATGAGTCCCTACTTCTTTAATACTTCAACGACTCACCTCTTAAGCTCGGTGGAGTCTGGCGAGACATCCAGGAAGTTTTCTATCATGCTGAGTGAAGTAGGTGGCGAGTAGCGAGTCAGCTCAAAAGATTCCTCCACCTCAGATTTGCCAACGAGACCTGCAAGGACAATTAATCTCGGTGAATGTATAATAGACGAGAGCTTCAAAAGAACTATGCGAGATGGTCCTATGAAAGTGGAGCTTACGGGATGAGCTCGGCTTCCCTCAGAGAGTGTATGAGGGGGCAAGGTAAAGCTCTTGCAGTGACCTGGAAGATGAGATCTTGGGGAGATGTGCACGAAGCTCGGGACAGGGATGTCCCCGCCAACTCTCCCCACGAGTGTAAGAGCAGGTGTGGGTTGCTGAGAAGGTGCGCGGGCTGGCAACTTTGGCCTCAGCGAGTCCAACCATGTGGTCCTAAATGGGGGAGATGGATCTCGCAGGCGAGTAACAGGAGGAGTTTTAGGTTATGAGTCATCACGGGGGGTGTCTACTCGCGGCGTGGAGGCTTCGCCGTCAATCTGATGACTACCCGGGTTGGTAGGGATCTCGATGATTCCCTTACCCTTCTATTCGGGAGCTGGACTAGAGGAAGAAGCGAGTCCATGATCGGGGGTGGAGGCCAAGTTGTGATTGACCGACTCGACAGTTTTTGGAGCTGGCTTGGCCTTTTTAGCATGTTGAGGATTAGGAGGCTCACATGACAAAGCACTAGGGGTTACGGCGACCAGGCAAGCAGCATGAGCGGCATGGATCCCGCATGCACGGTCCAACCTCTCTTGTAGCTCTTTATAAATAAGTATCTCGGGAAGGTCAGAGTAATAGAAATGGCAAAGGTCACCCAGGTATGCGGGCACATATATATAGTCATTGATGGATCCCACCAAAACTTCCTCTCTGGCTCCTGCCGCACTCGCCGCATTTTACGGGGTTTGATGTTTCTTTCCGAGCTTGGGTCAACCTCGCAAAGAGCGGGAATTATGTACAACCCCATATCCAGCGAGTGGGTATTGACAGGAGCCAGACTAGTCAAGCCAGGCGAGCCAGGCCCCTGGCATCGAGTCCACTCGACGCCTTCCATTGACATCGAGTTCACTCGGCGCCTTTCACCCCGGCGTCAAGTAAGGGTTGTTCACTCGACACCTCTTAGCGTTGAGTGAGATCTCGGCATCCATCGGCTCTCCCAGGTGGGGTGGAGCGGAGCAAGGGCGAGTGGAGCAGCAGGCTTGCACTCGCCCATAGATCTCGACAGGCCATTGGCAAGTGGGGTAATTCTGGCCTGCATTCGCCCAGGGCTATAGGGAGGCAGTGAGTTTCAGCACCATCGAGCACTCGCCACCCCATGCGAGTGGAGGTTTTTAGGGGCCACTCGCCCAGTGTTGTATGATGTATCCTTTATCATTTTACTCCTGTTGGCCTGCCCGTAGCCTTTCAGAACAGCGGAGTTGCACTTTTGGCAGGCCAACCAGTACTGTATATAGCTTTTTAGAACAGCGGAGGATGGATGTTGGCAGACCATTTTCAGAAAACTATAAATAGACCCCATGGGGTACCTCAGAAGGCATGCTTACTTATGCCCTGGTCTTCTTGCGCTTTTTGAGGTATCCTTAGCTCAGCACTTATCTAAGGAGGGGAAGCGCTCTAAGATCTTCCGGGTGTGTGGTGGTGGGACCTTCATGCTGGATCCTTGAGTCTGTTCCTTGTACTAAGTCTTTTTTTTAGCCTGTGAGAGAGAAGTAAGTGTTCGATCACCCCTTCCCCAAGGTTTGAACTCCACAGAGAGATTGAATTTAGGAGCAACACATGTGTCTATCTAGGTTGTGCTAAAGATAATGCTATAGATAGATTCTTAGATATTTCCAACAATATCAATATAAAATCTTGGGTTGTTGTGTTTTTTGAAGATAAATTTCTTTAAAGATAAGAACTTATCACTATCAGGTATGCAAGTAAATTTTACTGAGTAAGATCTTGAATCAATGCCGAACACCTCCTATTTAGTTTCAATAGACAATAGTGACCTAGAGTTTAGGAGGACTTTTGTGTGAGAGAGAATTCCTAGAACCTTCGGTGATGATTTTGTCACTTACCACGTTGAGCCTGATCCATCCACCTATAAGGAAGCGATGAGAGCAAGTGATTCACTACTCGAAAAAGAAGTCATTGATGAAGAGATGAACTCTCAACTTCAGAACAATACCTAAATGTTGGTTGATAAGCCAAAATGAGTTTAAACTATAGAGCGTAAGTAAGTTCTGAAAAAAATTTAAATCTTAATGCTAGCGTAGCTAAGTATAAAACACGCCTGATGGCTAAATATTTCACACAAGTTAGTGGAGTAGATTATCTTGATGTATACTCATCAGTGTATCACCTAGCAACCATTAGGATCCTACTTGTCATTGCATCTATTGAGAGCTTTATTGTTCATCAAATGTATGTTAAAACTACATTCTTGAATGGAGATCTGACCGAAGAGAACTACATGATTCGACCTAAAGGTTTCATTGTAGAATATCACAAAAATAAGATATGTAAGTTATTAAAATCATTATACAGACAAAAACTAGCACCTAAATTATAGCATAAAAAATTGACTATGGTATAAAGAACACGAGATTCAGGTTGAGTCTTGTAGATCAAATAAAGTTGTTGTGATATGCTTGTATGTAGACGATATTCTAATTTTAAGATTTGATCAATCAAAAGTGGATGACGTAAAGTCAGGTCTAATAAAAGAATTTAATATTAAAGACCAAAGTGTAGCTAAAACTATACTAGGCTTACAAGTCAAATTTGGGAAAAATGGCATTTCCCTAAGTCAAAGCCAATACATAAAGTTCATGTTAGATACTTGATGATACAATGAAAGTAAAATAGTAGAGACATCATATGACTACTATTGAAATTGAGAATTCGGTCTCTGTGGAGTTCGCCCTTGGGGAAGGGGTAACCGCGCGCCTACTTCTCTCCTACAAGAAAAATGGTAGGAAAAGCAAAGGGGACTGACCCAAGGGCTCGACGCGGAGGTCCCACCACACACCCGGAAGATCTTAGAGCGCTTAACCTCCCTTAGCCAAATGTCAAGCTAAGGCTACCTCAGAAAGCGCAAGAAGGTCTGGGAATAAGTAAGCATGCCTTCTGAGGTACCCCTTGGGTCCTATTTATAGATTTCTGAGAACGCTATGCAAATAGCCAACCTCCGTTGTTCCAAACAGCTATGTGCATCCCAACTGGGTCTCTCAACAACACAACTTCGTTGTTCTAACTAGCTATGGGCAGGCCAGCGAAGGAAAAATGGTAAAAACACATCACAGAAGACTACGTGTGTAGTCCATGAGACCTCTACGTGCTTGGGGCAGCGAGTGCTCGATGGAGCTGGCACTCGCTGCCTTCCCCGAACCTTGGCGAGCACGGGCCCGGCTGGCCCTGCTCGCCTGCCGCTTGTTGAGCTCCCCTGGGGCGAGTGCAAGCCAACCCACCCCACTCGCCTGTCTCACGTCCCTCTCCTTGGAACTTGGGCATTAGCTCCTGCCAGCCCCACTCGCCGAATATGGGGTTGTACACAATCCCCGCTCTTTGCGAGGTTGGTACAAGCTTGGAAAGAAACATCCAACCCCACAGGATTCGGCGAGTGCGGCAGGGGCTGCGGGGAATCTTTTGGTGGGATCCACCAACATCTATATATATGTGTGTCTGCGTATCTGGGTGACCTTTGTCCTTGCCTTTGTCCTAAACTTGTTGATATGCATATCTCTAAGGATATCCAATAGAGGCTTGCCTGAGCTCACGAGGTCTCCTCTGCTTGCATTGCCGGCCTGACTGCGGTTCCCCTTAGCATCTCGTAGAGTGGTCTGGTAGAGTCCAACCCTACTATGAGGGTGAAGCTATTTGCCCAAGCTGCTGAACACATCTTTCATAACTTGAAATCTACCCTGGAGCCTGAGGAGGGCTCCTCTACTTTGCCCGCCCCTGAGAATGAGAAAAATATCATCGACCTCTGCAATGACCCTGACAACTGATAGGGGGGACGAAGAGGTCTCCTCGCCGTGAGACAAGACCCCCCTTGACGACCTACGGTTTAAAACTCCGGAGGCTCGTCCGCGCAACCTGTCGCCCCCCTTTGGGACCCTGGGGATGGACTCGCAGAGGCCGAATTCGCCAGCATGCATCCTCTTCTCTCAGCAACTTGTTGGGACTACGGGAGGAGGCGCTGAGGCCATCCCTATGTCGGGCTTCAACCTCCTCCCGTCACCCCGCACTTTCTTTGAGGCACCGAGCTCGTCAGGCAAGCTGAATTTCAGTAGTTCTTATCTGGTAGGTTTCCTGGGGTGCTTGCCTTTCATACTAGTGTGCAACTGTCTTTGCAGCAATTCCTAGTCAGTCTGAGGCTGGCGAATCTTCGGGGACAACCCATTATTCACCCTTCCCTTCTCCAAGCTCGATAGACTCCTTTTTGGGTCCTGATGTGGAGAACGACGAGCTGATGAGGAGTGGGATCAGGCTCTTCAAGAAGCTGGTGTGTGGGCTGCATAAGACGCAAGAGGACAACGAGGCATTGCAGCGCAACTCCGTGCAGCTTGCTGACGAGGTGAGGGGCAACCTGGCAGGCAAAGCGACGTCCCCTTCACGGCTCCGGGACGAGATCGAAGAGATCCTACAGATCACTCAGAGGAACTTGGGGTGGATTCATGAGCTCCACGACTCGCAGCGACCTGCGGCAAAGGAGACGCAAGGCCGGGGTAGATAGAAACGACTCTATTGCTGAGCCTATAGGCACTCGCCTCTTGCCCCCTCAGCCCGCGCGTGTACTGAACTTGTTGCTTTTTTTCTTCTTCTACATCTAATTTTTCTAAACAATATTCTCCCCCTGGTCTGTAATAACTTAGAATATTTTTTAGATTTCAATGCTTGCTATTCGAATATTCTATCCTTTAGGTTTAGTTTGGCATGTGATAGGATAGATCTCAAAATTTGGCGAGCTGGGGTTGGCGAGCTGAGTCAGGCAAACTGGACTGATCGGTCGGCTCGGCCTTGGACTTCTTTTTCTATAAATAGGCCCCCCTTACCAACCCCGGCCTACCGCCTTTATTGCTTTCATACCCCCTCTTCTTGCCTTCTCTCTAACGGTACTCGCGCCCTAATATTCTTGCGAGCATGGGTAAGACTAATCCCGATGCTGACGACCGCTCCAAATGTGCTCAGCACTTCACCGACTACTGCTTCTTTGAGGGGAATATGACCGAGGAGGAGTTCGCAGAGCTCATCGCCGACTTTGTGCCCCCCAGATTTAAGGCAGGTCGGCCCAGGGAGGGCGAGGCCATCAACACGTTCTACCCCGACAAACTTGCCTTCACATCTCACATTTCAAGGTGGGGTTGCGCTTACCGATCTAGCCAGAAGTCCACTATATCCTGAAATACTACGACGCAGTGCCCACACAGCTCAACTCGAACACCAACGCATGATGGTGGCGTTCGCGTGCTTTCTCCGCAGGGAGCGAATAGAGTTCAACCTGACCGTCTTCAGGAAGCTCTTCACCTACAAGGTGACTCCCGAATGCGTCGCCTACTTTTGGGGCTCCTTTATCAAAGTTCGCGAGATTGAGAACAAGCATCATAACTGGATGACGAAGATCGTCTTCATCAAGGGTGACCTCGGCAACGTCCCCTACTCGCCTCAGCATAAGGGTGAGGAGGTGTACCGACCCCCCACCATGTCTGGCAATGGTGCAGAGCTCCATAAGTTCTTCCTTCACAAAGACTTTGAGGTCGCCTTCCTCCGAAGGGGCCTCGACTCGCTCCTCCCCGTCAATCCTGGCGAAGGTATACTTCACACTTTTTCTTCTTTCCGAGCTCACAAAATAGTAGAATTTTTCTGACCAAGTTTTTTCATGCAGAGGAGCGACTGATAACCAAGAACCCACAACAACAACAACAAAATCCAAAGTACATGAGCTCGCTCGAGACCTCCTTGGATTGAACGCTGGAGATCCCGCTGAAGGAGACAGCAGACAAAGGGCAGGTGGGAGGCGAGCCCTCCACTCCCTCTGCTGCTAAGACCACTGCGACCCGCGAGCTGGGTCCATCGAAGAGCCACCCCCTCTTCGGCCTCGGGGGAAGGTGGAAGTATTCGTCCGGCGAGCCCGTGGTCCAATGGGACGAGACAGCCCACTGGATCTCCATCTCCACCCTCCAGCCTTCCTGGACAGACTGCCAGCTCTCCTCTGGTAAGGCCTATGTGCTTGGCTTTGGCCTCTACGGGAACGAGGATGTCGCGACCTACAAATGCATGACCCTACGCCATCTCGTCCATGAGGGCTTGCAAGCCCATATGCGGGCACTGGAGCTGCACCACATGATGGTCCGTCGCGGCTTCAACCACAGCCACCTCCTGCAGAAGGCTGAGCAGAAGCGTGATGTTCACCAGGACAAAGCCACCGACCTGGATAGGAGTGAAGATATTGCCGAGGATTTACTCGCCAAAGCCGTCGGTGGGTTGGTAAGTACTGGGCACCTCCTCCTCTTTTTACTTAAGATTTTTTGCATTTCATACAATAGATTTGCTTGCCCTTTTTGTTTTACAGGATGCCGAGGCAGCTAGCGAGCTGCGGGTTCGCTCCATCAGACTGAAGAAAGAAAACACCCAGCTGCGTGCCTGTACTGCCGAGTTGGAAGATCCTGCCACCAGGATGGAGGTGGACAATGAAAAGCTGAAGGGCCGGATCAAGGGGATCGATAGCGAGATCATCCTATAAGCAGAAGCCTTCTTCCCCTCGGGTGGCAGCGAGCCCTCCTTCCCGTATAAGAGGTCGAGGATCTTTGGCGAGGCCAAGGTCATGGAACGGCTGCGGATCAACTTGATTGAATCTGCCGAATGCACCTTGCAGATCATGAAGGATATGCGGGCGGTGGTGGAAGACTGCGAGGATATCACAGCCCGAGACCTCATGTCGTGTATGTTCCCGTCCACGCCGCCTAGTGAGAAGGAGGACAGCTTTGACCTGTTCTTCGGGAAAGGCTTCAAGGATGATCCATCTGGAGGAGCGGGCGAAGACTGCCAATCAGGGGGGAGGCAGGAGCTGACCCACAGATTTTTTTTTCTTTTTTGTGCAATTCTCCCCCCCCCCCCTTTGTAACCTTGGCTAGGCGAGCTCCCGCTATTATAATAAGATCATACAATGAAAAATGGATTTCTCTATCTTCTTTTTCTTGAACTCTTCTTTCTGTGGTGTACTCGCCTGCGAGCTCTCCTCCTTGAGAAACCTTGTTAGGATAGAACTTGCCGTTAGAATGCATTTTAGGACTCATACCCTTGAGTAGACCCTGAGAGCTTGCCACCTCTAGGAAATCCGGGAGGGGACCACTTATCGCGTTGGGGCTCGCCGCCACCCAGCTCACTCGTGAGCTGTCTCCTTTATCGCAATGTCAAGCCAAAACCTTTAAAAATTTCGCAAGTAAAACTGGAGGGGGGTGGAGTGCATTGCAGGATCTCGCCTTCTTCAACGGATGTCGAGTGCTCGGCCCATCACCCCTCTGCCGAGTTGATCCTGCGAGCTCCGACTCGCTTGTGAGGGCTTTCCTCCACTTATCCTTAGGAAAGAGGCCAATCCTTTCAAGTAACATCCGAAAAGGGTGGGACTTTCCTGAGCGGCATCCAGCTCTACCAGCTAGGTGAGATCCTGACAGCAGGATCTGCTCGGGGTTTGGGTAGACTCTCTCGAGTGACATCCAGTCCTGCCATCTAGGTGAGAGTCTTATAGCGGGATCTGCTCGGGGTCTGGGTAGACTCCCTCAAGTGACATCCAACCCTGCCAGCTAGGTGAGAGCCTGATAGTGGGATCTGCTCGGGGTCTGGGTAGACTCTCTTGAGTGACATCCAGCCTTGCCAGCTAGGTGAGAGACTGACAATGGGATTTGTGCAGGGTCTGGGTAGATTCCCTCGAGTGATATCCAACCGTGCCAGCTAGGTGAGAGCCTGACAGCGGGATCTGCTCGGGGTCTGGGTAGACTTCCCCGAGTGACATCCAGCCCTACCAGCTAGGCAAGATCCTGACAACGGGATCTGCTCGGGGTATGGGTTGACTATCTCGAGTGACATCCAGCCCTGCTAGCTAGGTGAGAGCCTAACAGTGGGATCTACTCGGGGTCTAGGTAGACTCTCTCGAGTGACATCCAGCCCAGTAAGCTAGGCGAGAGCCTGACAGTGGGATCTACTCGGGGTCTGTCAAATGAACACTTCACCTATTCACAAGAATCATGGCAGGAGCATTGGCACATCAAGAAGCTTTATTAGAAAAAGAACATTACTTACATAGCTCAAGGGTAAAAATGTTTCAAGTCATCACCACTCCAGGTGAGATTTAGGGTCTCTCTCTCCACATTCCGGAGGAAGTACCCTCCTGATTTCAATATTTCTTGTACAATGTATGGACCCTCCCAGTTGGGGTTGAGTTTCCCCACGATGGCTGATCCTCCTGCCGCATCCACCTTTTTTAGAACCAAGTCCCCTTCCGCAAACTGTTTGACTCTGACGTGTCTGTCAAACTACTTAGCCATTCTTCTTTTCACTTCTTCCTACCGGATGGCAGAGAGGTCACGTAGCTCCTCCACCATGTCGAGGGAGAGCAGCAACTCCTCATTTTCAACTTGTCATTCTTCCATGCTTGCCTCTGCCTCGACCACCTGAAGCGTTCGGACCTCGAACTCGATTGGGAGAACTGCCTCACACCCATGGGAGAGCTTGAAAGGGGTCTCTCCCGTGGCGGTGTTGGGGGTGGTTCTAAGGGCCCAAAGAACCGAGGGAAGCTGCTCCACCCAGCTACCCTTTAAGTTTTCAACTTTTTTCTTCAGAAGGTTCACTATGATTTTGTTTGCCACCTCCACCTGCCCGTTTGTTGGAACCCTAGTTTGGATTTGGGCAAGGAATACTATTAGGATGCTTTTAGATTGACCCAAAATGTATAGTCAGGGTCATAGGATTATTTCTAGGCCTGCCTCAAAAAGAAATCCAGAGAAATGTTGCAAAAATCAGTTTTGTTAAGAGCAAAAATCAGTTCGACGATAGTCGAACTCAGCTCGACGATAGTCGAACTCAGGTCGACGAAACTCAGAGTTCAAACTCTGAGTTAAGCTTGACGAACTCCGATCTCTGGTCGACGATCGCTGATCCCAAGACAGAATCTCAGCTCGACGCAAAGATTATTCAGGTCGACGATCTCTGAGCTGAGGTCGACGAATAGCTCTCAGGTCGACGAAATCTGTGCAGTATTCATGTCAGATTTTAACAGCTGGCAGAATTAAATTAAGGGATTTAATATCTTGCAGATTTAATGCATATAGTCATTCAACAGTAGCAGTTAATGTGGTTAATTCCAAGACATCTTTCTCTCACGGGAATGCCTCTGCCATTTCAAGACAGAGTTAATTCAAATATTTGAATTACGGCCAGGGGGAATATATACTATTTTGGAAGTTTGCAAGGCAGACACGGAGAGCTAAGAAAGATAGAGAAGAAAAGTGATACACAAAAATTCGTGTGCTATCTGTTGGATATTGTATCCACAATTACCCGGATTTGAAGAAGACTCTAGTCAAGCTAAGATGGATTCACAATGTATTTGACGTTCTTCTATCAAGTTGTGTTTGCAGCTATTCCATGCTAAGTAAACACCAATGTCAGGGTGCAGTGGGTCAATATACACGGGTCTGTGCAACGTAATCCCTCGTTGTATAGATCAGTGTGTTGATTCATGTGTGCTCTCTCTATTGGAGTGTACTTATTTTCAAGTACAAGGTCAAGGTAGATCAAAAGCAGAAGGAGCAAGGATGAGCCAAAGACCAAGTTATCAAAAGAAGGAAGAAGGAAAATTCTTCTAAGTAAAAATCGACGGGAATCCCAAGTGATTCCCGCCGACTTCGACGGGAGTTGCTAGTGATTCCCTCCGACTTTGATGGGAATCGTTAGTGATTCCCGCCGACTTCGACGGGAATCAATTAGTGTCTCCTGCCGACTTATTCCGGCTGGCAAATGTCAAAACCGAATTTCAGCCAAGGCAGAATCGACGGGAGTCGAGAGTGATTCCCGCCGACATCGACGGGAATCACGAACGACTCCCGCCGATATTGACTTAGGCAGAATTTGCCGCTCGCTGGACCGGTCCAGGTTGTCGTGTTCTGTTCGTCCAGATGTCAGGATTTCTGTGGTGGGCCCCACAACGGAATACAAAATACGAAAAAGGAGCCGACATTGTGACCTAGCGAATCGCAAGCTCCGCCCGCACGCACGTCGCCGATCGGAAGTCATCGTCGTCGCTGATCTTAGTTCTTCTCTGATCGCTGGTCGACAGAACCGAGGCAAGCAGCCGGTCTCACATATCTCTCTCGAGATCTCTTATCTTCTGATTCGTTGAACGAGACTTGTTCTCCCTTCTGAATCGGTTGAGACGTTTGATCCGACTGAGATCGTTCGAAGACCTAGCTTGCTTCGTCAAGAAGTTTGGATCTACAAAGCATCGCCGCCGCACTTACTTACCGTCGTCGATCTTGACAAGATCCATTCCAAGTGAGAAATCTGGTAATGGACTCTTCGTACTTTTCGTGCAAGCTTCAACGAACGAAGAAGGACATCAGAATCTCCAAAGCATTGTTTGTATTTTCTTTTACATTCAATTTTGTTGTAAAGGAATTTTCATTCCTAGTTGTAAGGGTTGGGTGCAACCCGTTGTGGTGGAGTTGTGACTCCGTTATAGGAAGGGTTCCTTCCGTGGTTAGGGGAGCGTTGCTCCTAGTGTGAGGATTGGATTTCAATCCGTTTAAAGAAGTGACCGAGTCGTCCCTTGGTGGGAGATAGGTCAAAGGGGTAAAGTGGGCGTACCCAAATCGGGGGACCACTATAATTCTTTGTGTTTTTTCTGTGTTCTGTTTGCTTAATAATGTATGTTATTTTAATTCTGCAAAAGACTGCAATACACCTATTCCCCCCCCCCCATAGGTGGATTAGGTTGACACTAGATACTTTCAAGTGGTATCAGAGGGAGATTACTCATCAATAAGGTTAACACCTTGAGTAAGATCATGTGTCTAGTGTCAAGAAGAAAAACAAGATTCAAGCATGGAGCTATACACAGATGTCTCTCCCCAGAGACTGCCTGCCTGCACAAAAGAATAGTTTCCCATCTGGAAAATGAGAGTTCAGTTACATCTGTAAGCCATTGACCCTCGTGCGTTATACATTGTGGAAGAGGGTCCCTTCATTCCCATGAAGGCTTCTGACTCTGGAAAAGATCTTCAAATCCCAAAGAGTCCCGCAAAGATGTCTGAAACTGAGTTCTCACTATTCAACTTGGACAAACTGGTTCGATAGATCATTTCTGATATTTGGTCAGGATCATCTCTTACAAGATTGGATAAGTGTAAGACAGCAAAGTCCATGTGGGAAACAATCTCTGACCTCATGGAGGGAAAGAAGACTGCCTGGAATGAATGCCAGCAAGAAGATGAAGCATATGTGGGGGTCCTCATCTCTGAAGATGAAATTCAAGAACAATCTTTCAATATCAGGGCTCCCGTTTCTCTATCAGAGACTGAAGAAGAGATTGAGGAATGCAGTTGTGATGAAGCTGAAACATCAGATTCTGTAGACCATAACTCTAACCCTGATCAGCCCAATCAAGATCAGGTATCTTCCTCCTCTTGCTATTTCCCTCATGTATCTCCTAAAGACGGGAGAAGTTCGGAGGATTGTCCATCAGTTGATGCAAGGGATATTGACAGCTTCAATCAACAGATTGAAACTCTTGATTCCCTTCGTAGAGCCCTTCAGGAGAGCAACTTGCTTGTTGAGAAACAAGCTAAGGAAATTGCTCAGTTGAGGATCATGATGGACCTCCAATTGGAATCCATCAAGGTGAAGGACTCAAAGATCTCGGATCTAGAGTTTCATCTAGAGACCGAGAAGAGGATAGTATCTAATTTTTCCAAGGTAGATGCTATTAAGAGAAAGAGAGAAAACGGGTGGATCTCGCGAATTATAAAATCGTGGAGAAATGGGGAAACTGTTTACAGACCCCCCCCCCCCACACACCGAGTAGGAAGGGCACACATCATTTCTTCAGGTATGACCATAAGAACAACTATGGTCACTACAAGAATGAACGGCCCTCATGTGGAAACACCTATAGTGCAAGTGCTGTTATGGCTACCCCTGAGAAAATACACACGGCTCATCATGAACCGTTTGTATTTACGGCCTCAGCCCCAATACTTCATGACATTGCAGGAACCAGCTCTCACGGAACATCTTCCCACCCTAGGACAAAGGAAAAGGGAGTTGGCAAACATATAACAAGCATCAATGGGGCCCCCGGATGTGTGCTGGATGAAAATAAAGCATCACCTCCCAGGCCTCATGACACTCACCACATGTTCACCATCAGACCCCCCTCGAGTCTCGGTGGTAAGGGAAAATCTGAGAGGAGAACCAGCTCTGCCCCTTTCAGACCAAGGATCGTGACTAACTCCGTTAGTAGATCTGGTCAGAAAAGGAGGTACAATATCCATGAGTGTTGGTGTTGTGGCAGAGTGGGTCACTTTGCCATAGACTGTTGGCACAATCCTTCTGTGCCAAGGGAAAGGTTATGTCCACATCCTTCGGCAAGAGACAACCTTCCTGTCAGAAATCCTGTGGGAAGGCATGTTGTATATTATACTGACAAGAACCTAGGACCCAATACCTATTGGGTTCCTAAGGTAAGGTAATTTTATTTTGCAGGATAGTCTAGGTACCCATGAACATGATGGGACCTGGACAAGAGATGTTTCAGGCTTGCTCTAGAAAAGGATACGGGAAAAGAGATAATGCTAACTACAGTGTCCTTCATGTACATGACACTCTTCGTGCTTCAAATAGTGGATCCGAATGATCATCCTAGTAATCCCAGGTACGCGCATTCAATTTAGAAAATTGAATCGCATTACGTAGATATATATATACAGATATATATGTAGATACTTTCAAGATATATATATAAATACACACCTTGAATGGAAGGACACGCAAGCAAATAACCATATGATCCTCATTTTGGAAACTGAAAAACTTTCAAAACCTTGATAATTTGTGAAAATGAGTGTCAAATTGTCCGATAAATCTCAAGGGACTTGTACTAGTAGTTGCAATAACAATTATTACATTTTGAACTCACTAAGAAAAAGCCAGTGATTAATTCTAGTGTTAACCTTCCATCTAACTCGACTTAGCTATTATGACCTGGAAATTTTTAATCCATCATTTAGAAGAACAAGGAAATCACCAACCCATCGACTCTGTCACTATATGGTAGCTGAAATTAGCGGAAATCATTAGCGGACATCAGCAAAATTCCCGTCGACTCGATCATTATACATTAGCGAAAAAGTGCGTAAGCATTCCCCGACCCTTCACATTCCCGTCGATCATTACAAATTAGTGGACATTGCGAAAAATCGGCCCCCGACCGTTCTGGTTCTCTGCGGAAATTAGCGGAAACCCTTCTGCCTCTCGTCAACCCTAGCCTCCCGAAGATTGTGTAGTCTACAAGTGTCTCGCTGGCCCTGTCATCTGCATCCAACTCCGGTCGATCGTCGACCGTCTCCTCTCGTCGACCCCAGCCTCCCGAAAGCCCTTCAGCCCCGACGCACGCATCTCTTTGGCCTCAGTCTGCGCGTACCCTAGGGCTTCAACTACTCACCGCCTGCTACCTGTCTCCGTCCTTGCACCCTCCGAGAGAAAAAAGGTAACTAAAGTAGATTCCTTGAAGTTCAAATTTGTAAGTTCCACTTTCACAGGGATCATCCCTCTTTCTTGTTCAATTCCTACAAATTCTGAAGTTAGAAAGAGTTAACCCTTTGGGTTTAACTCGCTTAGGTTCAAAATGGCTCCTCGAACAACGGTCGGGCTACTCACTGGAAGTGAATTAGTGAGGACAGGCTTTGCTCATGCCTTAGACGAGTTCAGAAATATCATTTTAATGGTTGAACAAGCCGGACTCTCCTTCATCTTGAGCACCCGTGCAAGGTCCTCGACAAGGAAGTTCTAGAGTTTTTCGCCAACTCCAAGTTGCGTCACGAGGACACAATGATAAAGAGTAAGATAGCAGGCCTCAGGATAAAGATGACGGCTGCAAGACTTTCCCATCATCTCCAGCTCCGAGCAAGAGGAATATCAAGATGAAGATGATCGTACAAGGACCTTGTTATTCTGTGGCTTGACTCGAGGGACTAGGGCCATTAAACGCAAGGATATGAATGACGAAGGAAAGCTTCTGTCTGATATCATAGGGAAGGTACTGATCTGCAAGCTTGGCTCCCATGATCACATCTCAGGTGACATGTTCAAGAGCCTGATAGTCATTGTGTGCAGAAAGAAAATGAACTGGGCCGCCATGTTGTTTGATAAAATAAAAGATACTCTACGCACCCCAAACTTCGGACGAATCATCAGTCTCTACCTGAACCAGATAGATGGAGATAGATTTGATATGACTAAGGGAGTTCCCCTTCACTATCTAAAGAATATGGACTCCAACGTCTTCGACAGGTAGGAAAGAAGAATTGTCCAAGGGGGAGCTCCTGCAACACGTGTTGATGAGGAAGACAGAGCACCTGAGTTCACAAATCCTTCGGATGAGCCCAATGAAGTTCCTGATCTGCTGAATGCAGGAACTGAGGGGGAGTCACTACCCAATCCTTTTGCTGCCCTCAGTATGGAAGCCTCAGTCCTAGAATAAGTAAATGCTGCTACTGATATTTCCCTCATCGCTAAGGATGCGGTAGAAACCCTGGCTACTGATCAGACTAACGAGGAGGAAGAAGAGGATGATGTGGAGAATGTTGCTGATAGTGAACATGATGTGAATTCCCCTGAAAAGTGTGTTGCTGAGGATCTTGAGAATGAGCAGGCTGGAAATGATATGGTTATGAGGGAGGTTGATTCTAAACTCCCTTCTGAGGAACAGATTCAGGTAAAGGTTCCTGACGTGACTAGCGCTATAGTTGAGGGGGAGACCTCAAGGCCTTAGGTACAACTTGATACTCTGCTGGATGGGGAGATGAGAATATATGACAACATGGCAGATGCTGCTTCAATCCCTCCACAGGAGACTGTAAATTTATTGAGCTCCACAAGTGAATCTGAAGAGGAAAGTCATGACTCTCAGAACCCTATCACTCCAGAAAATGACCAGGCCATACATCAAGAACATCAGTTAGGACCCATCCTGGCAAATCACACTGTGAACATCATTCAAGGTATAGTAGACGAGCTGAAGATCTCTTTTAAACGTTCTCACAACAGAGTACTCAAACGAATAAAGCAATCAGAAGATCTGATGTTAAAGAACATTGTGGAGATAAATCACAAGATGGATAAAATGGAAGAAAGATTTGAAGCCAAGTATGCTGAGGCTGGCAATGCCGTCACTCTTCTTATGCAAGGGCTAAAGAAGACCACAGCTTACCTGGCGGTGGTCAATCAAAATGCTCATGTCGTGGCCAACAACATCAAACTTTTCGATGCCAACATGGTCTCCCTCAACTCAAATCAACAAACCTTGCTGGCTGATTTCACTCAGAATGTGAAGCATATAAATGAGTCACTGCACTCTTACGCAAACTCAATAATGCTAGAAGCAAAAAAGGGGGAGAAGGAATATGTAGCTAAGATGGCGGGGCTAGAGAAAATTATAGTCGACAACTTCAAACAAACAAACGAATATGTATTTGACAGTTGTCACTGGCTCGTTCAACAAGCGTCAGGTATTCCTATTCTTGTTGATCCTAAGGTTGATCCTGCTGATGATGTTACTACTGTTGTTGATGATGTTGCTATTGCTGAGGAGTTTCCCTTAAGTGAAGCTAATGCCAAAAAGGCTGTTAAAGCTGTTAACAGTGCACTCTTTGATCAAAAAGCGATTGCGAAAGGGAAGAGAAAGCTTCAAGAAGGAACCTCTAAAGACAATCAAGCAGAGATGAAGCTAAGAAGAAAGGAAAGTGAAGTAAAAAATGAACGATGGAGTCCCGTTTCTAGGAGCATCATACTTGATACATTCATGTTACAACAGCGGGGAGAGCTTAACAGAAATGAAGTCTATAGTCAGTACGAATGGGAAAGTCACAAAGAATTTGAGGCAAAAAAATATATATTCTCCAGGACAAACACAGTTGAAAACAAAGTTCCTCCCCCCAGGTACTACCTAAAGCCAAAGGAATATTTTGAAAGGCAAAGCAAGAATTTCATGGCAAAACAGCAAAGAGAAGCTGAGGCAAAGGAGGGAAAGACATGAAACCTAAATGTTTAATTTTCATTATGCGTGTACTTCTGTTCTTGTAATTAAAAATGAAAAACACTTTGGATATATATATATATATGATCATATGCTGATTCAATTTCTGTTTTGAATGCGTGAAACTTTATTACTTTGATTTCTTGTCTCGCATACATTTATATATATCTTTACGTTTGGTGTAATTCATCTTAGCTAGTAGGATTTTGGCTTCTTCAAATAGGGGGAGATTGTTGGGTATTATATCCACAATTACCCGGATTTGAAGAAGACTACAGTCAAGTTAAGATGGATTCACAATGTATTTGACGTTCTTCAATCAAGTTGTGCTTGTAGCTATTCCATGTTAAGTACACACCAATGTCAGGGTGCAGTGGGTCAATATGCACGGGTCTGCGCAACGTAATCCTTAATTGTGTAGATCAGTGTGTTGATTCATGTGTGCTCTCTCTATTGGAGTGTACTTATTTTCAAGTACAGGGTCAAGGTAGATCAAGAGCAGAAGGAGAAAGGATGAGTCAAAGATCAAGTTATCAAAAGAAGGAAAAAGGAAAATTCTTCTAAGTCAAAATCGACAGGAATCGCTAGTGATTCCCACCGACTTCGACGGGAGTCGCTAGTGATTCCCGCCGACTTCGACGAGAATCAATTAGTGTCTCCCGCCGACTTATTCCGGCTGGCAAATGTCAAAACCAAATTTCTGTCAAGGCAGAATCGACGGGAGTCGAGAGTGATTCCCGCCGACATCGATGGGAATCACCAACGACTCCCGCCGATTTTGACTTAGGCAGAATTTGCCGCTCGCTGGACCAGTCCAGGTTGTCGTGCTCTGTTCGGCCAGATGTCGGGATTTTCGTGGTGGGCCCCACAACGATCTTCTAGGGTTTGTCTTTGGGTATATATACGGACTTATCTCCATTGTATACAGTACACTAACCGATCAGAATACAAAATATGAAAAAGGAGCCGACGTCGTGACCTAGCGAATCGCAAGCTTCGCTCGCACGCATGTCGCCGATCAGAAGTCATCGTCGCCGCTGATCTCAGTTCTTCTCTGATCGCTGGTCGACAGAACCGAGGCAAGCAGCCGGTCTCACGTATCTCTCTCGGGATCTCTTGTCTTCTGATTCGTTGAACGAGACTTGTTCTCCCTTCCGAATCGGTTGAGACGTTTGATCCGACTGAGATCGTTCGAAGACCTAGCTTGCTTCGTCAAGAAGTTTTGATCTACAAAGCATCGCCGCCGCACTTACTTACCGCCGCCGATCTTGACAAGATCCATTCCAAGTGAGAAATCTGATAGTGGACTCTTCGTACTTTTCGTGCAAGCTTCAACGAACGAAGAAGGACATCGGAATCTCCAAAGCATTGTTTGTATTTTCTTTTACATTCAATTTTGTTATAAAGGAATTTTCATTCCTAGTTGTAAGGGTTGGGTGCAACCCGTTGTGGTGGAATTGTGACTCCGTTGTAGGAAGGATTCCTTCCGTGGTTAGGGGAGCGTTGCTTCTAGTGTGAGGATTGGATTTCAATCCGTTTGAAGTAGTGACCGAGTCATCCCTTGGTGGGAGATAGGTCGAAGGGGGAAAGTGGACATACCCAAATCGGGGAACCACTATAATTCTGTGTGTGTCTTCTGTGTTCTATTTGCTTAATTGTGCAGGTTATTTTAATTCCTCAAAAGACTGCAATACACTTATTCCCCCCCCCCCCATAGGTGGATTAGGTTGACACTAGATACTTTCACTATCAACAAGCAACACACAGGAAAAAGCTTACAGACATCAAAAGTGCAGTGAAAACAGTTCTCAGAAAAACTACTGCTCTTAAGAGAAGAAGAAGGAACAACCATCACCATCAAGAGTCCTTCTTCCTTTCTCTCTTTGCATTCAGGGATCTCAAGTGACAAGCTATTCAAATCAGTCAAGGATCTCTGAAGAGCAAAAAGGCCTACTCACCCTCTTGCAAAGCTTCCACTCCTGAACCAATCAAGATCTCAGGGGGAGCTTTGATAACAACACAAATCCACTAGTCTTCTCTCAGTTGTATTTGAGAAAGAGAAGAACACTATCACTCTCTCATCCCCACCTCTGTATAGGGTTTTAATTCCCTTCAAAATTATTCTGGTTGCAAGTCTCTTACCAAAAGACTTGAGGTTTGGTTTTTGAGCACCTGATCAAAAGCTCATTGGTGGCAGTCACCTGATCAAAACCTGTAGTGGATTCCTACCTAGGGTGGTAGAAGAGTGGATGTACCCAAGTTTAGGGAACCACTATAAATTTCCTTGTTTCATCTGGATTGCTTGCTTTCTTTCCTTTTATTTGTGTTGTGACTTTTTATTTCTTAACTCTAATTTAGAATAAATTAAGATCTATCCCCCCAACTTTCACAGTTGCTCCTAGGGTGGTGGACCGAGGCAAATCTGAGATCGATCCCAAGCTGCCCGCAGAAGCTGATGAACTCGGCGTTGGCAAACTGTGGTCTGTTGTCCGTGACAATGGCTTGCTGCAACCCATGCTGGCAGATGATCTCCCCCCAAACGAAATTCATGATAACCTGGGAGGTCACCTTAGCCAGTGTCTTAATCTCCAACCACTTAGAAAATTAATCTATCATGACAAGTAGGAACCTCCTATGTCGTTGGCCTGGGAGAAGGGCTCTATCAAGTCCATACCCCAGATGGTGAAGGGCCAGGTGGCCGTGATACTTTTGAGGCATTGGGCCGGTTGTAGTTGGAGGGGGAAAACAACTGGCACTTGTAGCACTTCTTCGTAAACTCCGCCGCATCGTGGCCCAAGGTAGGCCAGAAATACCCTTGCTTGACTATCATTCCTTCCAGGGTCCGACTCCCGGAGTGACTCCCACACTCCCTGGAGTGGACCTCCTCCAAGATCCTCTGGACCTCCCTCTCGTCCACGCAACATTCCAACATCCCTGAGAGGGTCTTTCGGTGCAGCTGCCCATCATAAATGAGGCAGTATGCTGACTTGTACTTGAATTTCTTCTTATCCATCCCTTTCGGATACTCTCCTGTGGAAAGAAAAGTTGTAAATGGGTCCATCCACAAGGGGTGTTGATCCACCTCCATCAGTTCTCCCTCTTCAATGGAAGGGCGGGACAGGACAGTGATGATACCCCCACCCGGGGACTATTCTTTGCCAGTTGGTCCACCTGCTCGTTCTCTTCCCTGGGCACATGTTGAATGGATAAGGTTTAAAACGTGTCGATGACCCCCTTCACCTTCACCAAGTATAACTGAAGGGTAGGATCCCCTGCCACAAACTCCCCATTGATCTGGAAAGCCACCATCATAGAGTTAGTGAGGACCTCCACATCATGCACTCCTAGCTCCCTAGCCAGGCGGAGCCCTGCAATCACTGCCTCATACTCGACCTGATTGTTAGTAATATAAAAATGGATAACTATCTTTTGTTCTATCTTTGTTCCTTGGGTCTTTCCAAAATCACCCTCACCCCCAGGGAATGCTTACTTGAGGCACCATCCACCATCACCTTCTAGGGAACTTGGCGAGTGAGCTCTTCCTCCTCCACCTCAACCACATAGTCAGCCAGGAAGTCGGTCATCGCTTGGGCCTTGATCGAGTGGCGGGGAAAAAATGAGATATCGAACTCACTTAGCTTGGAATGCTTTGAGCCGATATGATTAGGGCGAAGGATAGCTTTTCCAAGATGGGGTATCGAAGCTCTGCCTTCCTCAGGACCTAACTCACATAATAGATGGGCAACTTATTCTTCCCCGCTTCCCAGACCAGGATGGAGCTCAAGGCTTCCGCTCCAACCCCAAGATAAAAAGACAGATCCTCCCCTCCTTTGGCCCCTGAAGCAGGGGGCCTGAGTCAACTGCCTCTTCAAGGCTTGGAATGCTTCCTCGCATTACCCAGTCCACTCGAACTTCTTTCCTCCTCTTAATGCTTTGAAGAAGGGAGAGCATTCTACCCAGCCCGGGAAAGGAACCTGCTCAACCCTGCCAGCTTCTCTGTCAAACGCTGCACCTCTTTAGCATTATGAGGCGATCCCAGCTCCATGATTGCTCGGACCTTGTCAAGATTTGGCTCTACCCCCGCGGGGGTGAGAAGGTAACCCAGGAACTTGCCCCTGTTGGCCCCAATGACACACTTCAAAGGGTTTAGCCTCATCTTGTACTTGCGCAAGGTGGTGAAGGTTTTCTCTAGGCCGTGGAGGTGAGAGTCCGTGTCTCGACTCTTGATCATAAGATCATCTATATATATCTCCAGGTTCTTCCCCTTCTGTTCTTGGAAGACCTTATCCATCATCTTCTGATATGTCGCCCCTGTATTTTTCAGCCAAAAGGGCATCATTTTGTAGCAGTAGCACCCATCCCCCGTGATGAAGAAGACATCTTTGACGTCGGGGGGGGGGGATCCTGATCTAGTGGGAACCTGAAATACATCTAAAAAATTCATTACAGGAAAACTGACGGCTGAGTCTACTAGCGCGTCGATCCGAGGCAAGGGATAACAGTCCTTAGGGCATGATTTATTAAGTAAAGAAAAATCGACACACATACACCACCGGCCGTCTCCTTTTTTTTAACCATTACTACATTGGAGACCCAACCGAGGTACTCTATTTCAGATACAAAGCTAGCCTTGGGGAGTTTGGCCACCTCCTCCCTGATGAGCTCATCCAACTTTTCCGCAATAGACCTCTTTTTATGTTGGATGGGGTGGGCCTCCAGGTACAGATGGAGGCGGTGGCAGGCGATGTTCGCATCGATCCCTGGCATCTTCACGGTGCTCTAGGAGAATATATCCACGTTCTTCCAGATGCACTCCAACATCCTTCCCTGGTCCTCCAGGGTCAGCCCCCCGTTGATGCGAACCTTCTCCACCCCGCCTCCAAGGGTGAGAACCTTCATCTCGACTACCTCCTCCGCAACCTCCAGCATGGACTACTTCCCCCATTCTTCAATGTCCCCTTCCTCCGGGACAAGGACTTCTTCCTCAGCTTCTTCTACGGTCATTGCCTCCGCAAGCTCTTGGATTTCTTCCGCCACCTCCACCCGGGTGCGGCTCTACTCCACCTCTATCTCCACTTCCTCAGCCTTTTGCTCCGCCTCCTCCATCGTCCGCTCCATCTCCTCGGCTCCCTCCTACCAATAGATGGAGTTCACGGCGATGACAGAGCATTCCCTTGCCACCTTGGGCCCCCCCGGACCCGGACATGGATCCCCTCAGCGCTGAACTTCAGGCATTGGTAGAAGGATGAGGGGATGCAGCGGAAGGCGCTGATGAGGGGTCGCCTGAAGATGGCGTTACAGATGTTTGGGGCATCCACGATGACGAACCTGCAAGCGCGGGACTGCCCCCCCCCCCCCAGAGTGGAATGGAGCCCCACTCCTCCTTACACCTCCTTCTTGTCCCCCGAGAACACAAATAAGGGTCCATCCGAGGCAAGCACCCTCTTGGCCTCCACCTTCATTGCATTAAATGCCTTCTTGAAGATGACGTTGACCGAACCCCCGTTGTCAATGAGGATCCAAGAGACAGTGAAATTCTCGATGGCTGTCTGGATGACCAACGCATCGCAAAAGGGATCCTCATGATTCGTCATATCCTTCCATGAGAAGATGATCTTCTCCTCTAGGGGCGGGGTCTGGGATGTGGAGCCAACACTCCTTCGGTACATGGTGTGGAGTCTTGCCTTCTGGGAAGCCTCATCCCCCCCCCCATGGATCACTCGGATCCCTCCCCGGTTTCCAACATCCACCTAGTCCTCACACTTGTCCTCCTCTGCTCGATGTAGGACTTCTTCGATCCACACTCCCTGGCAGTCTTGTTGTTGTTGCTGCTCCCAGTTTCACCTCATATTGTGGAACTCCGGGAACGTGGTAGTTGTACAACCCCGTATTCGCAGAGTAGGGTCCCCTCGGCAGACGCAGGACCAACTTTATGTTTTTAAGCTTTTAAGAGATTCTGCACTCTTGGTGGCCAATTTTGGCTTGGCCTTGGAAATATACTAGTAGGGGGAGGAAATATTTCCGCCCCCCCCCCCCCCCGTCCCACTCGGGGGGCCACCCAGCCTCGAGCTCGCCCAGCTCCCCCCAGGCCATCGAGTACCACCCAGGCTGCCGAGTAGTACCCAGGCCGCCGAGTACCACCCATGCCGCCGAGTACCACCCAAGCCGTCGAGTACCACCTAGGCCATCGAGTACCCCCCAGGCTGCCGAGTACCACCCAGGCCGCCGAGTACCACACAGGTCGCCGAGTACCCCCAGGCCGCTGAGTACCACCCAAGCCGCCGAGTACCACCCAGGCTGCCAAGTACCACCCAGACCGCCGAGTATTACCCATGTCGTCGAGTACCCCCCAGGACGCCGAGTACCACCCAGGCCACTGAGTACCCCCCAGGCCGCCGAGTACCGCCCAGGCTGAGTACCCCCCAGGCCGCCGAGTACCCCCCAGGCCTTGTCTCTTGCTCGCCCGGCTTGAGGGTCTGCCCCTGGTGGACTGCATTTATATGTTTGGAACAACGGGATTTGGCTGTTGGCAGACCAATTTGGGGGCATTTCAGTAACTTCAGAGCAACGGAGGTTGGATATTGGCAGGCCATCCCCAAAAAACTATAAATAGACCCTTGAGGGTTCCTTGGAGGGCTCACTTCTTCATCACTTGAATCCCTTTGCTTTCTTTCTCCAAGGCACCTAGCTCAGCATTGGCTAGGGAGGGGGAGACCTCAAAGTTCTTCCGGGTGTGAGGTGGGACCTCCACGCTAGAGCCGAGGGTCTGATCCTAGTTTCTTGAGCCTTTGGTTCGTGACATTCTCCTGAGTGTAGTAGGTGTGAGGTCAACCCTCTTTTGGGACCTCGAACTCCACGAGAGACCAAGTTTTTGGTTTCAATATTTTGGTGCGGTGAGCGTTGATTATAAGTGTTTTCACCCCGAGGCTGTCTCGTCACCCAAGCTCTCATTAGCTGACATGACAGGTTGACCCCTCAGGAGGCTAAGTGTTTTCACCCCAAGGCTGTCTCATCACCCAGGCTCTCATTTGCTGGCATGACAGGTTGACCCCTCGGGAGGCTAAGTGATTTTAACCCCGAGGCTGTCTCGTCGCCCAGGCTCCCATTAGCTGGCCTGACAGGTTGACCCCTCGGGGAGGCAAAGGGATTTTCACCCCGAGGAGGTCTCATCACCCAGGCTCCCATTAGCTGGCGTGACAGGTTGACCCCTCAGAAAGGCCTTGTAATCTTTCCAACCGCGATAAAAGAACACTCAACGAATACGTTGGGTTGGATGTTTCTTTTCGAGCTTGTGCCAACCTCGAAAAGAGCGGGAATTGTGTACAACCTCGTATTCGCAGAGTAGGGTCCCCTCAGCAGACGCAGGACCAGCTTTATGTTTTTTAAGCTTTTTAGATATTCTGCACTCTTAGTGGCCAATATTGGCTTGGCCTTGGAAATATACTAATAGGTGGAGGAAATATTTTTCTCCCCCCCCCCCGGCCCACTCGGGGGGTAACCCAGCCTCGATCTCGCCTAGCTTCCCCCAGGCTGCCGAGTACCCCCCCAGGCCGTCGAGTACCACCCAGGCCATCGAGTACCCCCCAGGCCGCTGAGTACCGCCCAGGCCGAATACCCCCCAGGCCGCCGAGTACTTCCCAGGCCTTGTCTCTTGCTCGCCCGACTTGAGGGTCTGCCCTTGGTGGACTTCATTTAGATGTTTGGAACATTGGGATTTGGCTGTTGGCAGACCAATTTGGGGGCATTTCAGTAACTTCATAGCAACGAAGGTTGGATATTGGCAGGCCATCCCCAAAAAACTATAAATAGACCCTTGAGGGTGCCTTGGAGGGATCACTTATTCATCACTTGAATCCCCTTGCTTTCTTTCTCCAAGGCACCTAGCTCAGCATTGGCTAGGGAGGGGGAGACCTCAAAGGTCTTCCGGGTGTGAGGTGGGACCTCCACGCTAGAGCCGAGGGTCTATTCTTAGTTTCCTGAGCCTTTGGTTTGTGAAGTTTTCCTGAGTGTAGTAGGTGTGTGGTCACCCCTCTTTTGGGACCCCGAACTCCACGAGAGACCAAGTTTTTGGTTTCAACATTTTGGTGTCGAGCCCGCCGAAGGAGGGGAGATAAAGCATTGTCGTACTGCGACTTCAACCAGGTAGAAGGGCACGCCATGACTACCTGCCCCGAGTTCTTGGAAGTTAGGGAGGCGAGAGGCCCTGCCCAGCCTCAGCCCCCGGCACAGATTGAAGCTCCACCCCAAGTGAGGGGGAATGGCATATGCGAGGATCGGGTCGATGTAGGAACCCGAGGTACCACATGAGCGACTAACTTTGGAGTGGATACCATGCCCAGACCCCCTGAAGAAGCCTCGCCTCGGCAGAATCTTGTATTTCTTTTTTATGTTGTACTGAGTCCAGCCCCCGACCAGCTGAGTTGGGGGGGTCATGTAACACATCTTTTTTTCCCCTTTTGAGAATGTTTGATTTGGTAAGGTTTGGTTGAGATGCTTAGTCCCCCCCCCAGAGAAGCTCCCCATACCTGGCTCTCACTGGTTGGGTGGGTTGAGGCTACCTTGAGTAAACCAAGTCCTTTGCTCCGATGACGGTCCCGCTGTCAAGCTCCCACTAGCTGGCAGGGCAGGCGTACCTCTCGTAGAATCCCAAGTTCCCTTGCTCCGATGACGGTCCCGCTGTCAGGCTCTCACTAGCTGGCAGGGCAGGAGTACCTCTCATGGAAGCCCAAGTTCCCTTGCTCTGATGACGGTCCCGCTGTCAGGCTCTCACTAGCTAATAGGGCAGGCGTACCTCTCGTGTAAGCCCAAGTTCCTTTGCTTCGATGATGGTCCCGCTGTCAAGCTCTCACTAGCTAGCAGGGCAGGCGCACCTCTCGTGGAAGCCAAGTCCTTTTCTTTGATGATGGTCCCGCTGTCAGGCTCTCACTAGATGGCAGGGCAGGCGTACTTCTCGTGGAAGTCCAAGTTCCCTTGCTCTGATGACGGTCCCGCTGCCAGGCTCTCACTAGCTGGTAGGGCAGGCGTACCTCTCGTGGAAGTCAAGTCCTTTGCTACGATGATGGTCCCACTGTCAGGCTCCCACTAGATGGCAGGGCAGGCATACCTCTCGTGGAAGTCCAAGTTCCTTTGCTCCAATGATGGTCCCGCTGATAGGCTCTCACTAGCTAGCAGGGCAGGCATACCTCTCATAGAAGCCCAAGTTCCTTTGCTCCGATGATGGTCCCGCTGTCAGGCTCTCACTAGCTGGCATGACAGGCGTACCTCTCGTGGAAGCCAAGTCCTTTGCTCCAATGATGGTCCCGCTGTCAGGCTCCCACTAGCTGGCAGGTCCGGTGGTACCTCATGTGGTAGCCCAAGTCCCTTTGCTATGATGACGGTCCCGCTGTCAGGCTCCCACTAGCTGGCAGGTCCAGTGGTACCTCTCGTGGAAGCCCAAGTCCCTTTGCTCCGATGATAGTCCCGTTGCCAGGCTCCCACTAGCTGGAAAGTCCGGTGGTACCTCTCGTGGAGGCCCAAGTCCCTTTGCTCCGATGACGGTCCCGCTGTCAGGCTCCCACTAGCTGGCAGGTCCGGTGATACCTCTCGTGGAAGCCAAGTTCCTTTACTCCGATGATGGTCTCGCTGTCAGGCTCGCACTTGTTGGCAGGTCCGGTGGTACCTCTCGTGGAAGCCCAAGTCCTTTGCTCCGATGACGGTCCCGCTGCCAGGCTCCAACTAGCTGGCAGGTCTAGTGGTACCTCTCATGGAAGTCCAAGTCCTTTGCTCCGATGACGGTCCCGCTACCAGGCTCCCACTAGCTGGCAGGTCCGGTGGTACCTCTCGTGGATTCTAAGTGTTTTCACCCCGAGGCTGTCTCATCACCCAGGCTCTCATTAGCTGGCATGACAGGTTGACCCCCTCGGGAGGCTAAGTGTTTTCACCCCGAGACTGTCTCGTCACTCAGGCTCTCATTTGCTGGCATGACAGGTTGACCCCTCGGGAAGCTAAGTGATTTTCACCTCGAGGCTGTCTCGTCACCCAGGCTCCCATTAGCTGGCCTGACAGGTTGACCCCTCGGGGAGGCAAAGTGATTTTCACCCCGAGGTGGTCTCGTCACCCAGACTCCCATTAGCTGGCGTGACAGGTCGACCCCTCAGAAAGGCCTTGTAATCTTTCCAACCGCGATAAAAGGTCACTCAACGAATACGTTGGGTTGGATGTTTCTTTCCGAGCTTATGCTAACCTCGAAAAGAGCGGGGATTATGTACAACCCCGTATTCGCAGAGTATGGTCCCCTCGGCTAATGCATGACCAGCTTTATGTTTTTTAAGCTTTTCAGAGATTATGTACTCTTGGTGGCCAATTTTGGCTTGGCCTTGGAAATATACTATTATGGGAAGGAAATATTTTTCTCCCCCCCCCCGGCCCACTCGGGGGGTCGCCCAGCCTCGAGCTCGCCCAGCTCCCCACAGGCTGTCGAGTACCACTTAGGCCGCCGAGTACCACCCAGGCCGCCGAGTACCACCCAGGCCGCCGAGTACCACTCAGGCCGCCGAGTACCACCCAGGCTGCCGAGTACCACCCAGGCCGCCGAGTACCACCCAGGCCGTCGAGTACCACCCAGACCGCCGAGTACCCCCAGGCTGTCGAGTACCACCCAGGCCGCCGAGTACCACCCATGTCGCTGAGTACCCCTCAGGCCGTCGAGTACCACCCAGGCCGCCGAGTACCCCCCAGGCCGCCGAGTACCGCCCAGGTCGAGTACCCCCAGGCCGCCGAGTACCCCTCAGGCCTTGTCTCTTGCTCGTCTGGCTTGAGGGTCTGCCCCTAGTGGACTGCATTTAGATTTTTAGAACAGCGGGATTTGGCTGTTGGCAGACCAATTTGGGGGCATTTCAGTAACTTCAGGACAATGGAGGTTGGATATTAATAGGTCATCCCCAAAAAACTATAAATAGACCCTTGAGGGTGCCTTGGAGGGATCACTTCTTCATCACTTGAATCCCCTTGCTTTCTTTCTCCAAGGCACACAGCTCATCATTGGCTAGGGAGGGGGAGACCTCAAAGTCTTCCGGGTGTGAGGTGGGACCTCCACGCTAGAGTCGAGGGTCTGTTCCTAGTTTCTTGGGCCTTTGGTCCGTGACGTTCTCCTGAGTGTAGTAGGTGTGAGGTCACCCCTCTTTTGGGACCCCGAACTCCACGAGAGACCAAGTTTTTGGTTTCAACAGTGGTAGCGTGCCCCACCTCTTTATGGAAGTCACAATAGGGCAAATCCACCCTAATCTCTCTTCTCCTTCTCCGCGCAGCTCTCCTCCTCTCCCCCATGGCTATAGCCATATCCTGGTTTTGGTCGGGGAGGGGAGGTCTCTGGCCCTGCCTCCAACCCGGGATGTGGAACTGACCCTGGCCCCCCTGGCAGTTGTCTCCTCCATGGAAACCTCTCTGCGGCCCCTGGTCCTACTACTCCGTCCTCTAACCTAGCCGATGGTCCAGCTCCTGGCACCCCCACCTGGGTTGCTGCTGTTGTTCCCTCTATCGGGGTTCAACTCTCCTCTCCTCCTGACCTTTGCCACCCCTGGTCTTCTCTTCATCTGTGGCCCACCTGACCAACTTCAGGGCAAACTCCGGGTTCGACTACTCCCCCATCGGCTTCCCTTGTCGCCCTCTCCATTAGTTTCTCATAGGATAGGGGTGGAACCCTCTTCAACTCCATTCTGAAGAAACCTTGTTGTACCCCAGGGTGAAGGCCATCATCAGGGTTTGCCCTAGTATCTCTTGGATCTGGGTCACCTCCTCATGGAACCGATCCACATAGCTCCACAGGGTCTCGTTCACCCCCTTCTTGATGTGGAACATAGACTCCGACTCCTTATTCCTCCTCTTGGAGGTAGTGAACCTCATCATGAACCCCTGGCGCAGGTCCTCGAAGCAGTAAATGGAGTTGACCGGCAGCTGGTGGAACCTCTCTCTTGTCTTCTCCTTGAGAGTGATGGCGAAGAGCATGCACTTGAACCCATCTGACATCTGTCGGATCGAGACCACGTACTCAAACCACTGGACGTGCTGGACCGGGTCACTCTTCCCGGTGTAGTAATACATCTCCAGCTTCCTAAACCCCTCTGGAACTGGGGCAGAATAAACCAATTCGTTGAAGGGGCTGCCTCCCCTACTAGGCGAGCTGGAGGGTCTCGCACTTCCATCTCGCTGAACCTACCGCCGCTCGTCGAGCCTGGGAAGAGCACTCTCCCGGGGAGCTCGCATCCTCTCCCTTCCTCCGCAACTTCCTTCCCAGCTCGCCTGCTGGGAGCGTCCTCTCCAAGGGTCGGGACCGCGAGTATAGGTGCTGCTGAAGTCGAGCACTCGACACGCGCGCCGAGTGCGAACCTGACGAGGTCGAGCACCTCCTGCTTGAATTCTTCAAACATCCCCACCGTGGCGAGAAGCGGGGGGCGAGTCAGACCTGTCTGAGCCTTGCCCTGATCCTCCCATCTTCGAGCTTGCTGAAGATTTTTTGCACTGACCACACTCACCGCACCAAAATGTTGAAACTGATAATTCGGTCTTTATGGAGTTCGCCCTTGGGGAAGGGGTGACCTCGTGCCTACTTCTCTCCTGCAAGCAAAATGACAGGAAAAGCAAAGGGGACTGACCCAACGGCTCGGCACGGAGGTCCCACCACACACCCAGAAGATCTTAGAGCGCTTCCCCTCCCTTAGCCAAATGTTGAGCTAAGGCTACCTCAGAAAGCGCAAGAAGGTCTGGGAACAAGTAAGCATGCCTTCTGAGGTATCTCTTTGGTCCTATTTATAGATTTCTGAAAATGGTCTGCAAATAGCCAACCTCCGATGTTCCAAATAGCTATGTGCAGCCCAAATGGGTCTGCCAACAGCGCAACTCCGCTATTTTAACTGGCTATGGGCAAACCAGCGAGGGAAAAATGATAAAAACACTTCACAGAAGACTGGGTGAGTAGTCCCTGAGACCTTTACTCGCCTGGGGCGGCGAGTGCTCGGTGGAGCTGGCACTCGCCGCCAACCTTGAACCTTGGCGAGCACGAGCCCGACTGGCCCTGCTCGCCTACTGCTTGCCGAGCTCCCCGGGGGAGAGTGCGAGTCGGCCCGCCCCACTCATCTGTCTCATGTCTCTGTCCCTGTCATTAGCTCCTGTCGGCCCCACTCGCCAGATACGGGGTTGTATAACTATAATAACCAATTAAGGCCCAATGAAGGAGCTGCGGTTAGACTGTTATACTATGCTAAATTGATTTGTAGTCTCATATATGTTATGCTATGCACCAGACCTAACATAGCCTTTACGGTATACATGTTAAGCAGATTTACTAATAATCCTAACTAAAAACATTGAAATGCCTTTGATAGACTAATGAAATACTTCAAGTACACCCAAAAATATGATTTATGTTACAATGGTCATCCTTCAATTCTGAAAGGATATTATGATGCACTAGTGGTATTATATTCACACTAGGAGGACCAACTATAGCCTGAAAGTTTAAGAGGCAATCATGCATTACTCTCTCTTTATGGAATTCGAACTCCACGCTTTAGCTTTAGCAGTAGAAGAAGCATAGTGGATAAAAGATTTAGTGATGGACATTACTCTGACGAGCCTAAAACTGAGTTCTATTGAAGTTTACTGAGGCAATCAGGCTACAAAAATGATTGTTACGAACACTTTGTTTAATGGTAAAAGAAGATAACTAAAGATGAAAAGGTCTGATTGACCTCCATCACAAGTCGAGAGATTATGACCCTGATTGACGTGAGGTCAAAGGATAGCATTGCAGATGCTTTAACAAAATGATTAAATATAGTTCTTATAATAAAAACATTGTGGGAGATGAAATTAAAATATATAGAAAGATGAAATTTTACTCTTATGTTTATGTTTTGATGGTAAGAACATATACCTACAACATTCAAGCATCTAATAACAGACTGAAAATCTCAAATAATCAATAAATACTCAAGATGGTTAGATGTTAGTCATTCCACATTTGATGACTTGATATCTTTCTCATTGTAAGTTGATTCGAGAATTATTCAACTAAGAATAAAAAGTCATTGTAATGGTTAATATAACATTAATGATCATAGAACATTATTCCACACTTGATAATGTTGCATGTGATGGCGTGTCATATCATTCTATATTTAATGATAAGATACATAGTGATCATTAATGAGTAAGATAATTATGTTTGATTTATTAAAATCAAAACTTGACTGATTATAGTTATATTGGATAGAGATGCTAACAGTGTTACTTCGCTACTGCTACAAGTATTAAACTCACTTATGTAGAGTTGATTTACTTTAAAACATCACGGCATATATTTATGAATTCATATAGTTTAAACTCATGAAATTTTTTGCAGGCACTCGTGAAGATACATGAGAGAAAGTATACTTTGACATAAATGATGTTGATCTACTGTTTGAGTAAAATTGTTACATGTTTGATCCATTATCACCATATTTTCAAACTTTTTTTCTTGAGTTGCATGTTTTATGTTTGAATGTTTATTTTTGTTTATGCAAAACTCCTATTATGTTTACTTATGCTTTCTTCTCTGGATACTGTGTAAAGTCTGAAACTTGATTCTTTCTACTTTCCTGCACTTTGAAACATAAATTTTATATATCACAAATATATAAGGAGATTGTAAATGTATATTTGGATATATAACGAGCTCAGAGGCTTAACAAGTTTGGCTCGGATATCGGGATATCCGATACCCGTATTGAACCTAGGGTTTTCCTATAAAACTCAAGATGAGGGCAACGAGAGGTAGTTTCACTTTGACCATCACCCGAGATACTTCGAGGGACCTAACACTTCGGAGGGATTTTTTCATCGCAATCATGAACATCTTTATATATGTTTTTGAAGTGGTTTTGATTACTTTTTCCCGATCTATTAAAATTTGTTGCATTTCTTGGTCGAAAGCATTGAATCCCTTATTCATTAAAAATTTTCCTCCTATGAACGGAAAAAGTAATATTGAAGAGTTTTGTGCTAAGTAAAGATGACACTCATTGTGTTTTTGTTACCAAAATAGTTGTTTTCTCTATGGTCTGACCTATGGAACTTGTAAGTTTGTCTGTTTATGATTAATCATGCCTAATGGCAGCCCGTTAGATTATAATATTAATTAAAATAAAGTAAGCCCAAGTGGGGGAAATGGGCTTAAGCTTGGGTCAGCTCATTTGAGCTAGTTTGACCTAATCTTAGGGTAGAGTTGACCTTGATCAACATGACCATTTGGGTTGACCCCAATGGGTCCTTGGTGACCCATTGGCCTCCCCCAAAGTATAGGAAGGCTTGGGTAGAGTTGGTTGGGCATCTTGGGGGTCACTTGACCCTTAGTTAGGGCACTTTGACCTTTTTAGGGTTAGGGTTGACTTGGGTCAACTTAGCCTCTTTGGTTTACCCACAAGGGGTCCTTGGTGACCCATTTACCTCCCTTATGGCTTGGGAAGGTCTAAGTATGGTCAATTGGGCATATTAGAGGACAATTGCCCTTAGTTAGGGCACCTTGCCCAATTTAGGGCTATGGTGAACTTGAATCAATTTGACCACTTTGGGTTGACCCCCAATGGATCCCTATGGCTCTAATGGACCCTCTAATGGGTTAGAGGTGTTGTGGTAGGATCATGGAGTCATGGTGAAGCACAATGGTCATCCTAAAGCTAGTAATTGGAATTCTACTATTTGCAGACCAAGATAGTTAAAACACTAATTCCCAAGTTCACCCCAACCTTTTTATACTTCTCAGGATTTTGTCATGGCCCAGTCATGACAAAACCATCCTAAGGGTCTAGAAGTCTGAGGTATGTTACAACAGATGCTTTAACAAAATGATTAAATAGAGTTTTTACAATAAAAATATTGTGGGAGATGAAATTAAAATATATAGAAGGATGAAATTTTCCTCTTATGTTATTGTTTTGATAGTAAGAACTTATACCTGTAACATTCAAGCATCTAATAACATACTAAAAATCTCAAATAATCTTTTGATGAATACTCAAGATGGTTAAATGTTTGTCATTCCACATTTGATGACTTAACATCTTTCTCATTGTAAGTTGATTCGAGAATTATTCAACTGAGAATAAAAAGTCATTGTAATGGTTAATATGACATTAATGATCATAGAATATTATTCCACACTTGATAATGTTGCATGTGATGGCGTGTCATATCATTCTATATTTAATGATAAGATACATAGTGATCATTATTGAGTAAGATAATAATGTTTGATTTATTAAAATCAAAACTTGACTGATTATAGTTATATTGGATAGAGATGCTAACAGTGTTACTTCACTACTGCTATAAGTACTAAACTCACTTATATAGAGCTGATTTACTTTAAAACATCACTGCATATATTTATGAATTCATATAGTTTAAACTCATGAAATTTCTTAGAGGCACAGGTGAAGATACATGAGAGAAAGTAGATTTTCACATGAATGATGATGATCTATTTTTTGAGTAAAATTGTTACATGTTTGATCCATTATCACCATATTTTCAAACTTTTATTCTTGAGTTACACTTTTATGTTTGAATGTTTGTTTCTGTTTATGCAAAACTCATATTATGTTTAATTATGTTTTCTTCTCTGAATACTGTGTAAAGTCTGAAACTTGATTCTTTCTACTTTCCTGCACTTTGAAACATAAATGTTATATATCACAAATATATGAGGAGATTGTTAATGTATATTTGGATATATAACGAGCTCAGAGGCTTGACAAGTTTGGCTCAGATACCGGGATATCTGATACCCGTATTGAACCTAGGGTTTTCCTATAAAACCCAAGATGAGGGCAACAAGAGGTAGTTCCACTTTGACCACCGCCCGAGATGCTTTGAGCGACCTAACACTTCGGAGGGATTTTTTTCATCGCAATCATGAACATCTTTATATATGTTTTTGAAGTGGTTTTGATTACTTTTTCCCGATCTATTAAAATTTGTTGCATTTCTTGGGTGAAAGCATTGAATCCCTTATTCATTAAATTTTTTTCTCCTGTGAACGGAAAAAGTTATATTGAAGAGTTTTGTGCTAAGTAAAGATGGCACGCATTGTGTTTTTGTTACCAAAATAGTTGTTTTCTCTATAGTCTGAACTATGGAACTTGTAAGTTTGTCTGTTTATGGTGGAGGCCATTGGAGGCTTCGTGTATCCTGAAAAATGTTTTCAAGCTTTTAAGAGTTGAGCTAATCTGGAAGCCCGAAGCCTAGAGTGATGTGCAAAAATTTGTGTCAAATCCTCCTTGTGACAGTCTTGAATAGATATTATTATTATTTGACAGCCCTGAATAGGTATTATTATAGTAATCACATCTTTTTGCATCTTGATTCTTTTACTAAACAATATATTTCAAGCTTACTTGGATTCAAATCTATTATTGGTAAAGTTTGCTTGCTCGAGATCTAAAAAGGGGTTTGTGACGAGCGAAATGGAGAACATTGGGACCACCTCTGCTGTAGTACCCAGTCAAGGTATCAATCTTGAGTAATAACATTGGAGTCTTCCTATTAGGATTATGCTTGTAGGAGCAGTTGTGACTTTGCAGTGGTTCTCTATGATTCCATCAAGCTATTAACTGGATTGTGAGTGCTCTTAGCTCAACAATATGCGAGCATCAAATAGCAGCACCATCACTCATGTAATTAATTTTGGGGTATTATTTTCACCGGTCAAGCAGTTAAGACCGCATGAATCGGACCTTAATTAAAGTACGGTTCATACAGTCAAACCGCTTGACCGGTGAAAATAAGTCCCCTCAAACAGAGGCCAAAACACTCGTAACACTTAACCAAATCTTGCAAAATGGAGAACTTCTTAATTTGAGAAAATGTATTTTTCATGTTACTAGAGAAGATAAGCTTGCCTAAACTGTGATTTCATACTAACAACAAAACAATATTAAGGTGAATGATCATCAAGTCTCTATTATTCATTTGAAAACTGCATTGGTGCAGTTTATCAGAAGGGCACTCGACAGTTTAGATATACTGCACCCATGTAATTTATCAAAATTTCAAGGGTGCAGTGAGTCAAAACTGCACCCTTACAGTTCTTATAAATTGCTTTGGTGCAGTTTTGACAAATTACATAGGGATAGTTTATTAAAAAGGTAAGGCCAACTTTTTTTTTGATGCTACTGGTAGTGTGTTGATGATTAACCTACAATATAGAAATCAGAGCTAGTAATCCTATGATATACAGTTGTGTCAAATATTAATAATAATAATAATATAAAATTATGATGAAAAAACAAACAAACATTAATTGACAAAATATGGTCGAACCGGAACCGCATAGAGCCAGACCGAACCGCCATCAAATAATTTTGTTTTGGTTTTTAGTGAACCGGAACCGGAACCGGAACCGCAGGCTCTACGGTTTTAAAAGTTATGCTAGAAGCGGAATTGGAACCAGACAAACCAAATAAATTTTTGGTTCTAATTTGAAGAACCGTTACTTTAAGGGTTCAGTTCATGATTTTGATAGAACCGGAACCGAACCATAATCGTGACAACTCTAAGTGTGAGTACTCTATGCAATTTTGTTAAACTTTTAACTACGCTTAAAGTACACTATGCAATTTTGTCAAATTTTTTGCTTTATGCTTAAAGTACTCTATGGAATTTATATATTGTTCATCTTTCACTGACAGTCATATTTAGGATCCCTTTGGGAGGACTTGTTTTTATCGGCCAAGCGGTTACGACCGGATGAACCGGACCTTAATTATGGTCCGGTTCATGCGGTCGTAACCGCTTGGCCGGTGAAAATAAGTCCTCCCAAATAGAACCTTAATCTCTTGCGCAAAATTGCTCCGAACAGAAATTAGGAATATGGAATTGAGGTTTTAGTTTAATAGATAATAGGATCTTGAAGCCTGCAATTTGTTTGTTTCCTTCTGGAGCAGAAATTAATAAGAAGGGGGAATCCAGATTGATGTCTGTAATAAGGTAGCAAGCCGTGAGTTGAGAATGATTTCCTTCTCTTAGGCTCCGTTCGGCACGGTAGTGGCGGTCGTAAACGCATGGGTTAAACCGTCATTCGTTAACGATCACCTAATAAACGTCACCCGTTTGAACATAAAAGTGGATGAAATTCTTTAAGTGGGCAATAACAAATGACAATTTACCCCTCATGATCATGACCGTCACCGTGCTAAACAAAGCCTTATTTTTTTTTTATATACTAGCATCATCGAACGGGCTTTGCCCGTTCTCGATGCGGCGATGCAGGCGCTTCGCCCGCTTGGCATTTAAGCTGGTTTCGCCCGTCACCCTTGCGGGGCCCGCATCGAGTAGTTTTTTTAAAATTTAAAAGTTTTTAAAATTGTATTAATTAGATTTATTTATTAAATTCGAATTTTTAATAATTTATAATTTTAAAAAATTAAATTATAAACCCTGTGTTAAATCCCGATCTCCCCCGCTTCCGCCTGCTGCTACCGCGCCAATCTCTGCCTTCGGGCCGCCGGCGACCTGCCCAGCGCCCACCGGCGGGTTCGCCGGCCTCCGGCGAACACGCCGGGGGTTGTCTGGCGGAGAGCGGGCACGGCGGTGGCCCTGCCGGCGAACCCGCCGGTGGGCGCCGGGCAGGCCGCCGGCGGCCCGGCGGCAGAGATTAGCGCGGTAGCAGCAGGCGAAAGCGGGGGGGATTTCGGGGAGATGGAAATAGTGTTTTTTGGGAGATATGGCTAATGACAGGCCCTATTTTATAGATCTAATGGTCATATGAGATTTCCTGAAGATCGGACGGTCCAGATGAGTTTTATGATGTGATTTCAAATATGTCTATTGCTTTATATAATAAAGATATATTCAACGCATTGTTTTACTCTTCTCTTTGTTTTGAAATAAATTTAGCTCCCCTCGTCTTTCATTAATATTATTCTCATAATATTATTCTCATTTGAGCAGCATTCAGACATTGGAATGCAAATGTAACTATCTTGATCTGCTATTTCTATGTTTGGTGAAATGCCCAAAAATAATATAGAGTTTTGTTTTTGTAGTTGGTCTCATTATAATAGCTTAGTTCTGTTCAATTGTTGAGGATATCGCAAAATTCATCCCTCAGACGATCAAATTAATATATGGTGTCATAAGAAGTGCAAAAATATCTGAACTATGTGCATCACATATATAAAAATATATTACTGTAATATTCAATATACGAAGAAGTATACCAACGTTTGTTACAAAAAATATCTCGGAGAAGCCAGACTCGCTCAATCTGCGGGAGAGAAAACAATCTTGCCTGCTAGCGGACACACAAGGTTCGTGACAGAAACAACCTTTGTCGTTGTTAGACAACACACCATTACTGGAGAAGCACCTCACGGAGACTTGGTCTTGTCACACCTATGCATTCTGTCATCGTGTATCCGCCAACCATAAACTTGTCACACATTTTAATTATATTTGTCATAAATTAAATGATTAGTGATCAAAAAAATATGTTCACTACATTTTAATTATGGTGATCAATATTTTATTTTGTAATTAATTAAAATGTTTTTTCAACCAATTTTTTTTTGTTTAATTATCCATAAAATATGATTTCATAGGGTTCCCACTTGATGAAATTCCCCCTAAATTTTCAAAGTCAGATTGAGAAGATTTCGACCAAGGACGCGGGGACAAGCCAACCCGATCAGACAAACCGCGTTCGCCACCAAAGGCCCAAAAACACCCCAAAAGGGGGGCGGACGAGCAAGGGCGCACAAACACAACACAGGTACGTTTTGTGCCCGTGTGGGAGGTGCCCACGCAAGACGTGCACGCACGCGCAAAGTACCCGCTCGGCCCGCACGCTCCCTGCGCGGCGCGTCTGCGCGTTGTGCGCGCAAGCGCACGCGTCGGCCGTCGCCGCCGCTGTCGTCCCCGGACAACTTGCTCGGGTTACCCGAGGGGCACGTCCGTCTTTAATGAATTGGTGATTCAGGTGACCGAAACGGGTCGGCGTCATTCGCAAGTTAAAAATTCGTCCTGTGTAATTACTAGCATGTACCTCCAGAAAACTATAAAAGGGCTCTCATTCCCTCATTTGAAGACAAGCAACTCCAGAAACTTGAGTTTGCTTTGAGGTTTTCGGCGAGAACGTGAGACTTAGATCATTTCTCCGCTCGGAACTCGCTCCACTCCCTCTTTAGCATGAACAACGGTCGACGCTCACTTGGACACTTTTGTGAGCGCGGGAGAAGACACTAGACAACGCTCCCGCAGATGTTCGAACGAAGATACTCCAAGGCGTGAAGGAATTAGCACTTTCCCCAAGAGGACAATCTTATCCAAGCTTCTTGAACCCACACATCCAAGCTCAAGGACTTAGCCAATTCTCTGCTCCAAAAGAAGACATAGAGGAGTGGTCTGATGGGTGCTCCCGACAAAGCATTATGGACTTGGTTTCTTTTCCACTTTTTTCAGCACTTTGAGCTTGTAACAGAGAGGTGGTTTGTCACCCTTCGAGGAAACTCCCATCACTTGTAAACTCAAAGCTAAATAGTGGATTTTGGCCCGACATATACCCGGCCATGTGGTTTTTCACCCTTTCCGGGTTTTCATGGTAAAAAAACATTTTTCTCTTTGCTACTTGATTTTCATTGACTGTTTGTACGCCCAGTTCGACTCCGAGCTATGGCGGTCCGATTCTCTGGACCGAAGGGAAATTGAGTGACCCGCAACAGTTTGGCGGTGTCTGTAGGAGCTTTTTCCCAAATTCTACAACAACTTTCTGGAAGCAGTGCTAGCCTCGCAAGCTCCCCCTCGACTAACACCAATGGAAAGGAGTGCACGTACTGCTAATGGGGCAGCTCCTGAAGAGCGCACTGGATTGTCCCTCATCGACACCCCTGCAAGCAACGCTCCGTTATTAGAAGGAGTCGCTGCGGCTACACCTGCAAGCTCGGTGGAGCAGTGCGTTCTACTGATGGAAGAACGCCAGGCAGAAGTGCTCACTCTTTTGCGGGATTTGGGAGTCTCCAACCCTCCCAACCCAGATGTCGCACGAGGGATGCAGCCGACAGCCGTTCAGGACCGCGCACCGCCTCGGGACACGGATCGCCTTAAGGATATACCTGCCTTAGTTATTAAAGGCGCAAGGCGTACCAAAGCGCAAGGCGTACTAAGGCATAAAAGGGTCTTGGAGCCTAGGCTCAAGACGCAAGCGTGCTGTCACAGACTTGTCCCCTTGGTAATGTCGTGTGCGGCCTTAGCTCCTTCCTGCGCCCTTCGCAGCTAACTAATTCAGCCTCCGTCAACACTTGATCATGGAAAGATAAGAAGAGATCACTTAGAAAGGGTGGATGAGAGAGCAAGAGTGAGTAAGAGAGCTTTATTACTTGAATTCCTTGGTATGTTACAAATGAGGGGGTCTTCCCCTTATATAGGCCCCCAAAGAGTTTTCCCTTCAAAGGAAGGAAGGGTTTAGACTAATCTACCATCATCTATGTATCTATATCTTTCAAAAATATTCTAGACTAATTTCTTTGTACAAGAATGTCCTCCAAGATTCTAGATTTCTCTAGAAATCTCCAGAAGCTAACTCCATAGGTGCAAGGTCGTGACAGCGCGTCTGACAAAGGCAAGGCGCAACCACATTCATTTAAAATAATCAGCATCAAACATCATTTCAGCTTTTCGATTAAAATTTTCGTTTAGTATACTAATTAATCATTCATTATGAAAGTGAAGGGATAGATACGATTGCGGAATTAAAGATTATAGATATTGAAATAAGAACCCTAAAGCCTAACACAAAGTGTTGAGCACAAACTCAAGCTAACTGTATTTACAGTTAAGCTTCAGGTCCTATCCAGCAACTAGCAAACCTAGTTAAAATCTAATCACATCCACAATGCAAATAATAAATTAAGCAACCAGACGACACAAGATATTATAGTGGTTCCCCAAACACTGGGTACATCCACTCTTCTACCCACACGGTAGGAATCCACTCAGGTTTTTGATCAGGTGCCCTGCCACCAACAAGATCTGCTGCAGGTAGATCTAGAGACCCTTTAGACTTTTGATCAGGTGTCTAAAAAACCAAGCTTTACTTTTGAAGGGAGTAAACAACCCTTTACAGGAGGGGGGAAGAGAGTTAGATTGTCTTCTCTATTTTAACATAGATTAGATAAGCACAAGAGTCTCTTCAGAACTTCTGACAGCAAGCTGTCTTGAAGTTCTGAAGGATAAAGCCTGAAGAAGACTAGAGATCTGGATGGATGTTCTTCTTCAGCTTCCTTCTTCTTCTTCTTCTTCAATATCTCTGAGTGTAATCTTCCTGGAACAGGAGCACTCAGGTTGAGGAAGAGTGAAGAGATATCTTCTCAGTTGGATGTATGAATGCTGAGAGCAGCTGTAAGCTGTTTCTTTCTCTGTATGCTGTACTGGTTTCTTCTTGTTCTACAGCTCTGCTTCTACTCCTAGTTCTTTCAAAAGAACTCTTTATATATAAGAGCAGCAACGGCTCTATTATTTGAGTTGAGCTTTTGTCTTCTTCTCAGATCTTGAATCTGGGCTGCAATTAACATAAAGACAAAACAAGTCTTGCATATATATATCCTATAAAAGGGAAAGCTACTGCAGCTGCAATAAATAGTCTGATAAAGGATGTTAGATAAAGTCACATCAGAAAACTCTTTACAGCCAACGGCTATAAAGGACAGCTGCAGATAAAGTAAACTAATAAGACAAAATACATGTCAGAAGGAATTGACTTATGCATAAAGGGTATAAGCAAAGATTGCTTTGAGATATATGCATAAGATCAATTAAATAATCTATAATAAAAATATGCTAGAAATATAGGAAATAAAATAAGGAAAAGAAAGCATATAATATTATATATGCAGACAGCCGATCGTCGAACGACCTTCGACTATAGTCGAACGACCTGCTGAGATCGTCGACCTATCAGACAGGTAGTCGACCGACTCAGATAGTCGAACTATCCAGGAGATAGTCGAACTATCACAGCAGATAGTCGAACTATCAGAAGATAGTCGAGCTATCAGATAGTCGACCTATCAACAGATAGTCGAACTATCAAAGCAAAACAGATAGTCGAACTATCAACAGATAGTCGAACTATCAAAGACAAACAGATAGTCGAACTATCAACAGATAGTCGAACTATCAGATAGTTGAACTATCAAGACAGATAGTCGAACTACCAAGGGAAAACAGATAGTCGATCTATCAGCAGATAGTCGAACTATCAACGCAGAACAGATAGTCGAACTATCAACAGATAGTCGAGCTATCAGAAGAAAGCAGATAGTCGATCTATCAACAGATAGTCGAACTATCAACGCACACAGATAGTCGAACTATCAACCGATAGTCGAACTATCCTCGCAGACAGAACGTCGAGCAACTGATAGACGATCGTCGAACAGTTAGTCGACGATAGTCGAGCGGCGTTCGACGATAGTCGAACGAAAAACTACTTAACCAAATTCTTCATCTGGAAAAGCGGGGACTCTACAGCTAGACCACTTTCCATTGACCATAGATATTTCTTGGGTCAAGAGACTAAAAGGAAAGACTTAACTCAAATCCAAACTAGGGTACCAACAATCTCCCCCTATTTGGGTTAAGTCTTTCAAAAACTAAAATTACAAGAAATAAATAAACTAAACTAAAACAACCTAATAAAGATCCTAGCCCAAATCAGAACCAGGGTTCCAACACATTACTATTGTTTTTATCTCTTAAAAAATAGAATCAATGTGATCACTTGCATCTTATCTAAGTCTCAATGAACAATTATCTTTCATGAATAAAAAATCAATAAAAACTATTGAGTTCTTAAATTTTTTGTTTCTTAATTTTTGAAGAAAGAAATTTACGACAAAAATCTCACTCAGACGTGTTTTTTATATTCTAAAGACGCAAATAAGGCCCACAAAGGCACAAACGTCTGAGCCCGGTGAGCCTAGAGCCTTAGGCACGTCCGGGCTGCTTCCTCCGAACACCGGCAATCAGCCGCAGTATTGTTATTTTCACCGTTGGCATGGACACAAAACTGAAGATTGTGCTCGACTAAAGGAAGAAATTGAGCACCTCATCCGTCAAGGGTTCCTTAGAGAATTTTTGGAGACACGCGCTCCTGGATAGACAGTCTTGAGCATGCCTGGAGCAACTCTGAGAATAATCACCCACGACACAAAGACTCTTCCCCGCACCCAGAAGGCGCAGAGCCCAAGCCACATCTTTAACCAATTTCCCTTTTCCTGGTTTGAGCAATAAGTTGTGAGTTCAAACTTGCGCGATATGCTCAATTTACTGTAATTATTTCCTGAACATCATTACAGATATTTGAGAATGAACCTATGAATATTTACAACAACTGTCTCCCGGCAGCGTGCTCATTTACAACAACTAAGTCTTAGCAACGCGCTCACATTTATAGCAGATGCCTCCGGGCAGCAGACTCATCTACAACAACTTCCTCTTGGCAGAGCGCTTGTTTCAGCAATTGCCCCGAGCCGCGCGCACAATCCCAGCAATTGCCACCCTGCTGTGCACCCATAGAACGAACACCAAGTCCTTCTGTGCTTTCTAAGAAGAACGAACGTCGATCCCTTCTACGCGAGAACGGACAACAAGTCCTTATGCGCCTTCCAATAAGAACGGACACGCTAGTCCTTCGACATCACCAAGGCAAGGGGGGAGGACGCCCATCCACATAGTGTCCATGTATTCGCCCCTGACACTAATGCTTAGCGACAACCGCTCAAACTAACGCACATTGGCATACTCACACATGCATACAAAAAGGAACCTAGAAAGTGAAACACTTTTGCACCAACACATTACAACAGGCGCAAAACAACAGAATGCTCCGGCAAAGTGGCACATGCGAAAAGTAATTTTCACGACCCATGAAAATTTGGGGGAATCTAATAGGGTTCCCACTTGATGGGATTCCCGTGAATTTTCTAAGTCAGATCGAAAAGATTTTGACCAATGACTCAAGGGGAAGCTAACCCAACCAGTCAAGTTGCGCTCGCCTGCCCAAACACGCCACAAAGGGGAGCAGATGACCGAGAGCGCACAAACGTGACACGCGCGCGCAGCGCGCCCGCTTGGGACATGCACACGCGCTCCCTGCATGCGCTCTCCATCCTTGCACGCGCAGGGCACCCGTGCGGACCGCACTGCGCGCCCGTGAGGCTCGCATGCGTGCTCCATGCACGCGCCCAAGCGTTCGCTCCTCGCGTGTGCGTGCACACCGGCGACGACCGCCGCCGACCTCCTCCACCATCTTCAACCGCCGCCGGCCACCGTTGTCCCCAGGCAACTTACCTAGGTTGCTCGGAGTTTCTGAGAGGCACGTACATATTTTCATGAAAATTTGTTATCCAAATGACCGGAACGAAGTGACGTCATTTGTCAACTAAAAATCCGCATATGTGCAATTACCAACATGTCCCTCCAAAAAACTATAAAAGGACATCCATGCCCTCATTTGAAAACAAGAAACTACAGAGACTAGAGAGAGATTTGAGCTTTTTCGGCGAGAACGTGGGAGTTAGATTGTTTTTCCGCTCGGAACTCTCTTTTCTCCCTCTCTAGCGTGTACAACTCCCGACACTCACTTGGACGCTTTTGTGAACACAGGAGAAGGCATTGGAGAGCGCTCCCGCAGTCGTTCGTGTGAAGACACTTCAAGGCGTCAAGAACTTAGCACTTTTCCCCAAGGGGACGATCTCATCCAAGCTTTGTGGATGCCCGCATCCAAGCTCAAGTACTTGCCAATTTCCCGCTCTAGAAGAAGGCACGGAGGAGCTCCTTGGTGAATGCTCCCGACAAAGCAACACGGACTTAGTTTCTTTTTCATTTTTTCTGCACCTCAAGCTTGTAACGGAGAGGTGGTCTGTCACACTCCGAGAAAACTCCCAACACTTGTTAACTCAAAGCTAAATAGTGAATTTTGTCCCGACACAGATGCAGTCATGTGGTTTTTAATCATTTCCAGATTTTTCACGGTAAAAAAAGCCTATTGGTATTATTACTGGATTTTTATTGACTGTTTGCACGCCCGATCCGACTCCGAACCAATGCGCTCTGATTCTCTTTAGGAAAATTGTGTGACCCGCAACATGATTTAGTGACAAAAAAATTAATTTTGTCACAATAAGTACGCTTTTAGTGATGAAATATATATGATCACAATTATTTAGTCACTAAAAATCAACTTACATGTAGTTGAGCTTCATCGTCTTTGTGTGGGGAGACGTCGTGGATTCACTTTTCATAGATGCGCTAATGAAGAACTCGGGCTTCCGACGAGTTCATGAAGTTGATCGATCGATGGATCGAATTTAAGATCAATATAAGAAAAGTGTAAAAATTTATGATAGCGGAAAACGGGACACCAGGCGCAGGAACACTCAACCACACTGAGCCCAAGCAAACCAAATAGCAAACAGAAAAGCAAGAATCTTGTACTTATCAAAAAATCTTTACACAGCAAGACATGCATGACGAGACATGATTGTCAATGTATCTGATAAAAGCAAGAAAATTACAAGCCGAAAACAAACTGCGCGGACTCAAGGATAGGATAACAGTCCGCACACCTACGGACAAACATCAGTCCGCACACAAGAGGCTCAGCTCCAGACCGCACATCCGAAGCCCGCAGCCAAGGTAAAGATGACAGCTGCCGGACTCGGCGGACTAGACAGCCAGTCCGCACAAATTGCGCAACACCCTTGACAACTCGCCTGGACTTAAAAACAGAACCAGACCACACCAATAGTCCGCTGGCACAAACAGACACCAACACCAGATCGCCCCAACCGCGGATACAAAGACCTATTCGCCTGGTTACTGCCCGAAGAACAAACTGCAGAACACTGGCCGACCTTGCTAGTCGTCAGCTCTATCCGCTCAAACCGCACGGTCTTACCACCGAGACCGCTGAACCTGTCCGCACAACCCGCACGAACAGACCGCCCAGGCTGCCACTTTCACTTCAACAATTTCAACACTCTCCCTTGAAGTGAGAAGTGGAGACCAGCCCTAGCAATCCCCGTGATCGAGTAAATGGCCCCTTCGACAGCGACTTTGTGAAGATATCTGCGATGTTGTCCTTGCTCTGCACTGCTGCACATGTCCAACCACAAGAGACCCCTCCAACACCTTCTCCTGAATGAAATGGTGTTCAATCTTAATGTGTTTGGTCCGTGCGTGACAAACTGAATTATTAAACAGTTTCAGGGCACTCTCATTATCACCGCGTAGCAAAGTAGGACCGCGCACTTCTTCATGGACGTCCTCTACTAGCCTCTTAAGCCAGATGGCTTCTTGAGCTGTTAAGGTCGAGGCCTTGTACTCCGCTTTCGTAGTAGAGACGGACACTGAATCCTGCTTCTTGCTGCATCAAGAAATCCACGCTGATCCACATGTGAAGATGTAACCGGATGTTGACTTCCGGTCATCTGAATCTCCCCCATAATCAGCATCTGTATAGCCGTGCAGGTTGAAGCTCGTGTCTCTCCCATAAAGAAGACTCATATCAGAAGTGAACTTCACGTACTTCAGAATACTCTTAACCGGCATCAGATGAGGCTTCCGAGGTTCCGCCATATACTGACTTACTCGGCCTATAACATATGCAATGTCTGGCCTCGTAATCATTAAATAGATAAGGCTCCCCACCAGAGCATGGAACACTAGAGGATCTGAAAGTATCCTCCCCTCATCTCATTGAAGCCACTAGTCAAATAGATAAGTCTCCCACGGCCTACCCAGAAGATCTTAGAGAGCTTTCCCTCCCAAACCAATTATGAGTTGAGCACCTTTGAGGGCTCTCGCAGCCAACCAAATCAACCCGAAGAGGAGCCAAAAGAACTGGATCCCCTCCAAAAGTACCCACTCGGTCTATTTATAAAATTCCAAGTCTGGTCTGCAAACAGTGTAACTTCGTTGTTCAGAATTGCTATACGCAGCCCGAATTGGTCTGCCAACAGCGTAACTCCACTATTCGGGATGGCTAATAGCAGGCCAAAACATAACTCTATGAAGGGGAGGCGAATGCCTAGGCGAGAAGAAGAGCACCCGCCTATGCCTAGCTGAGGGTGAGTGATCGATGAGACTAGCACTCGCTCACTACCCAATTGCCACCCTGAGCGAGTGCTTACTAGCTATCATTCTAGCCTACTGCGCGCGAGCCTCAGGCCTCAGGGCGAGTGCGGGCCCAACTTCCCCACTCACCTACCTCACTCGCTTGCTTTGCCACCCTGAGCTATGGAGCCCTCTATCCCCTAGGACTCTTTGAGGGGCCCACTCAGCGAACCCGGGGTTGTACAGGCAGCGCTCTCATTTACAACAACTACCTCTTAGCAGCACACTCACATTTACAGCAAATGCCTCTTATCAGCACACTCATCTACAACAACTTCTTCTTCACAGCGCGCTTATTTCAACAACTTCACCGAGCTGCGCGCACGATCCCAGCAACTGCCACCCTATTACGCGCCCATAGAACAAACACCAAGTCTTTTTGTGCTTTCTAAGAAGAACGGACATTGATCCCTTCTACGCGAGAACGGACACCAAGTCCTTATGTGCCTTCTAATAGGAATGAGGCCGCTAGTCCTTTAGCATCACCAAGGCAAGGGGCAGGACGCCCCTCCACGTAGCGTCCATGTATTCGCCCCTGACACTAATGCTTAGCGACAACCACTTAGACTAATGCACATCGTCATACTCGCACATGCCTGCAAAAAGGACCGTAGAAAGTGAAACACTTTCGCACCAACACGTTACAATAGGTGCAAAACAACAGAATGCTCTAGCAAAGCGCCGCAAGCGAAAAGTAATTTGCCAAGTAAAGAGTCACAACCCCAAGGCAAAAATGTCAAAGTCAGAAATTTTTCGGCTCGTCCCTTCGCGGATCACGACCTATGAAAATTTGGGGAAATCTGATAAGGTTCGCACTTGATGGGATTCCCTTTGAATTTTCTAAGTCAGACCGGAAAGATTTCGACAAAGCACTCAGGGGCAAGCCAACCCGACCAGACAAGTTGCGCTCGCCCCCAAAGGCCCAAACACACCACAAAAGGGGAGCACGCGACCGAGAGCACACAAACGTGACACGCGCACACAGCGTGCCTGCGTAGAATGTACACATGCGCTCGCCATCCCTGCACCCGTGTAGGGCGCCCGCGCGGACCGCACTGTGTTGAATTTTCTCAAGTTGATCAACAAGGTAGCCCAAACACCAAATTAATATCTTCGGCACTACCCAGATCACAACTTGAACCGCGGAAAGTAGGAAGCAACTTAGATAACCAAACACACAGACAGAAGCAAGCAGATCAAACTTTTATTCAACTTCTTTACAAGGCGAGGCATACGTGGCGAGACATGATTTCGCCAGTATGAAAAAGCAGGAAAAACAAGCCGGGCAGATAGAACACTGAGACCGCCAGGTCGGCCGAGACCGCCGAGCTCGCCGAATCCGCACACCGCCAAACTGCTGAAGCCGAACAATAACAAGGAGTCCGCTTAGACCGCGAGGTCGCGCGGACAACCCGTTATTCGCCTAACTGCTGCTGAACAGAGGAACAAGCCGCCTATTCGCCGAGACCGCGAGGCCGCGCGGACAGAGAAGAAACTTGAGATAAAGCTGATGCTGATAACCGCCAATGCAGCCCGCTAACTCCAGCGGTCAGAACCAAACTCCTGGTTTGACACTGCTAGCCGCGCCACCTGCACACAGAAACCGGTTAAGCAAACAGCCCGCGCGGATACAGAAAAACGAGTCCGCAGCCAACATTCAAGCCCAACTTACTGTTCACTCTGCTACAAAATGAGGTGTCGGGGGGTCCTATTTATAGGCCGGGTGAGGAGTGCGGTCACCACCCTATGAGATAGAGACACCGCCCCTTGGTCGCGACTAGCAACGCCATCTCGTCGAGACCGCTCGGTAAAGGTCAACCAACCTGCCCGGTCACAGCGGATACTGCGGAAACTGAATTCATCTCGCGCAGTCCGCAAAGCCACTGGCACAAGCCCAGTCACAGCGGAACTGCGGAAACCAACTCCACAAGAGCAAGACAAGAAGGCGCGAGCTCGGCGGATACAAAGTCCAGTCCGCCAGCTCCAAGCCCAGACCGCGGCTACCACAACTTCAAAGAAGACGTGCGGACTCCAAGCCCAGTCCGCACGGGCCGCGCACACTTCCTTGCAGAGCTCGGCCCACTGCCGGACTCAACCAGTCCGCGCAGTCCGCAAAGCCAGCCCGCAGCAAGCTACCCAGGTCGCCACCCAACTATCCGCCGGGCAAGAGCCAGTCCGCGCGGTCAGACCGCCCAGGTCGCCCGGACTGCCGATCACCCCCACTTTCACTTCACCAATTTCAACACTCCCCCTTGAAGTGAGAAGTGGTGATCAACCCAAGCAGACCTCGAAGCCGCTGAAAAGGCCCCTTCGACAACGACTTGGTGAAGATGTCAGCAAGGTTATCTTCACTCCGAACATGACCAACCACAAGAGATCCTTCCAACACTTTCTCCCTTATGAAGTGGTGATCGATCTCAATATGCTTAGTCCTGGCATGACAAACTGGATTGTTCACCAGCTTGAGAGCACTCTCATTATCCCCTCGGAGCAAAGTAGGGCCTTGCACTTCCTCATGGACATCATCTACTAGCCGCCTTAGCCAAATGGCTTCCCGAGCTGCCAAGGCAGACGCCTTGTACTCAGCTTCCGTAGTAGAGACAGATACCGAGTCCTGCTTCTTGCTACACCATGAAATGCCTGATGATCCACAAGTGAACACATAACCAGAAGTTGACCTTCGGTCATCGGAATCACCACCATAATCAGCATCCGTGTAACCTAGCAGAGAGAAACTCGCATCCCTTCTGTAAAGAAGTCCCATGTCAGAAGTTGCCTTGACATACTTCAGAATGTTCTTTGCCGCTACAAGATGAGACTTCCTTGGCTCTGCCATAAACCGACTTACTCGACCAACAGCATAAGCTATATCAGGTCTAGTAATTGTCAGGTAGATCAAGCTCCCAATAAGGGCCCTGAATACCAAAGGATCAGGAAGAACCCTTCCTTCATCTCGTCGAAGCTTCAGCCCTTGATCCATAGGAGTAGAGCAAGTCTTCCCTTCAATCAAGCCAAACCGGTTCACAATGCGCTCAGCATATCCCTTCTGGCAGATAAGGATCCCGCTCTCCTTCCTCTCCACTTCGAGACCAAGAAAGTGATGAAGCTCTCCCAGGTCTTTCATCTCGAAGCGAATGGCTAGCTCAGCTCTGAGCCTAGCAACCTCCTCCTCAGAATTCCTTGTGATGATCATATCATCAACATACAGCAGGACCAAGACAGAAAGCTCCCCCTTCTTCTTGATGAACAAGCTAGAATCCGAGTTTGAAGCAAGGTATCCACAGAATTGCAGATATTCTGCTATCTTCCCATACCAAGCTCTAGGAGCTTGCTTCAACCCGTAGAGAGCCTTCCTGAGCTTGCAGACGTAATCAGGATGAACTTCAGAAACGAAACCAAGTGGCTGATCCATAAATATGTCTTTATCAATCTCTCCATAAAGAAAAGCATTCTTTACATCAAGCTGCCACATCCTCCATCCTTGGCAAGCAGCCAATGCAATCACCATCCGAACTGAAGTCATCTTTGCAACAGGGCTGAACGTCTCCTCATAGTCTTCTCCATACTGTTGAGAGAACCCCCGAGCCACCAGGCGAGCCTTGAATCTCTCAATACTCACATCTGCCTTCTTCTTCAACTTAAACACCCACTTGCATGTCACCGGAGTAATGCCATCAACTTTGGGAACAAGATCCCAAGTTTCATTCTTCTTGAGAGCATCCATCTCTTCTCTCATGGCATCTTCCCACTCCTTGACACCAGTGGCCTCATTGAAGCTAGCAGGCTCTCGCTCATCCAGAGGACCTGCAAAGAAGCATGAGACATAGCTCACAGTGTTTCCTTCGCAGTAGCGAGCTGGAGGCTTGATAACCCTCTTTGACCTCCGAAGAGGCTGCTCCTTGCTAATCACCTCCGCTGCTTCTTCTGGTTCACCCCTGCTCTCTGGCAAGCTTGGAGCAATGCTCCCCCTGCTTCCTGACCCAGAAGCTTCTCCTCCAGAACTTGAAGCAACTAGAGTTGCTGGTGACACAGCCAGCTCCACTTGATCAGCTACCTCAGCCACCTCCTGACCTTCATCAACCTTGCTCTCTGGCAGCTCAACCGAGCTTCCTCCATATGACGTCAGTTCGTCAAAGACAACGTCTCTTGACACCACGAACTTCTTCGTCACCGGATCCATGCATCTCCATCCCTTCTTCCGCTCATCATAGCCAACAAAGACAAGCTTCCTTGCCTTTGCATCAAGCTTAGTCCTTAGCGCATCAGGGATATGCACATAGCAAGTTGATCCAAACACCCGAAGGTGTTCCACACTAGGCTTCTCCTTCAGCAACATCTCGAAGGGAGACTTCATGTTGATCGGACTCAAAGGCATCCGATTGATGACATAGGCAGCACAAGACATTCCCTCTACCCAAAAGGACCTTGGGATACTCTTGGCATGAAGCCAACATTTGCAAGTCTCCGTCAGATGACGGATCTTCCGCTCCGCTACTCCGTTTTGTTGTGGAGTATGAGCACAAGTGAGCTCCCTCTGGATTCCATGCTTCCTGCAAAAGATAGAAAACTCGGAGGAGACAAACTCTCCGCCGTTATCAGTTCTAAGCTTTTTGATCTTCAGGTTAAGCCTTCCCTCCACCAGCTCCTTGAACTCCACAAACAATCGGAAGGCTTCAGACTTCTCCTTCAAGAAATACACCCAAGTGTATCTTGAATAGTCATCAATCAAGACTAGCATATACCTGCTTCCACCAAGACTAGCAGTCGCGGTTGGTCCCATCAGATCACCATGGATAACCTTCAATGGTGTTTTACTTCTTGTTTGTGACTTATCAAATGGAAGACGATGAGACTTCCCATATTGACATCCAGCACAAACATGACCCTCACCGAAAGATGATAGCTTAGGCAAGCCTCTCACCAGGCTCCTACTTGACATAGCCTTCAGCTTATCCATCCCGACATGCCCCAGCCTCTCATGCCACATAGCAGCGCTATCATTGGCCCTCATACGATCAACATAGGAGTTTATTGATAAGACAAACAAGTCCTTTACTCTTCTTCCTATATGAGCAACATCAGCCTTAACCGTTGATACGTTGCGAAGGAACTTCACTTCTGTTGGCCCAAACAGAACGTGATAACCAGCATCAACCGCATTGGTCACAGAGAAGAGGTTTTTCTTCATACCCGGTACGTGATAAACACTCCTTAACGTGAGTGGCCCCTTATCACTGCCCACCGTTACTATACCCTCCTTCTCTACTGCATGAATAGTGTTATCAGCAGTTATGATAGCTTCGTTACCTGAGTATGCCTGCAGCGAAGAAAACTTTGACAAATCTCCGGTGAGGTGTGACCACACCCGGAGTCAACGATCCAGTCGTCCTCCATGTCACTGGTGGACAAAGCACGGACACAAGTGCCCGTCATGAATGCTCCACCCCAGCCAGCTTCCTCCTTGCTTGAGGAGGCTTCCTCCTTGCCTGCAGCATGCCCAGGCTGCAGCTTGACCTTGCAGTCTCGCTCGAAGTGGCCTGGTTGATGACACCTGAAGCACTTCAGGTTCTTCTTCCAATCCTTCTTAGGAGCAAGGCTCCCCTCCTGCTGTTTAGAAGATGAAGATTCATCTCCAGCCGTAGACTGCTTCTTCTTCCCTTCCCATCTCTTCTTCTTCTTCTCAGTGAAGAGAGCATCACTAGCGCCTTCAGAGATCGTCACCCCGGCCATCTGTCTTGCCAAGCTCTCCTGCGAGGCAAGCAGATTCTCCAGCTCCAGAAGAGAGGGCTGAGTAGCCCAACCTTGAACAGAAGTAACGAAGGCCACATACTCCTTCCGCAAACCGCGGATTACGTGCCTCTTCAGCTTAGCCTCGGAGATCGGCTCATCAGGATCAAGAGCAGAGAGCTCAGCACACAAGCTCTTCATCTTCAAGAAGAATTTGGAGATAGAAAGATCTCCCTGAGTTGCCTTAGCCAACTCATTCTCTAAGAACTGTAGCCTTGCTACATTCTTCCTATTAAACAACCCATCAAGGGAAGTCCAAAACTCAGCAGCAGACTCAGATCCTAAGATGTGATCAAAGAGTTCAGGTGACACCGCCCGCTTGAGAGCAAACTCAGCCTTGGCATTTGTCTTCCTCCACACTCTCACCTGCTCGGCTGTACCAAACTCAGCAGTTATTTCTACTTGATCATCTCCACCGACGACCTCCCATAACTCCTCACCCAGAAGATAGCTCTTCATGCACGACTTCCACTTCTTGAAGTTAGTCGGCGTCAGAAGCTCAATACCAATACCTCTTGCAAGACCATCGTCCATGGCGCTAAATTGGTTATCCTTCAAAAGCACACAGAGCAACAACAAAGCCTGTTGATCACCGCTCAAGCAACTGAACCTTCCTCTGATACCATGTTGAATTTTCTCAAGTTGATCAACAAGGTAGCCCAAACACCAAATTAATATCTTCGGCACTACCCAGATCACAACTTGAACCGCGGAAAGTAGGAAGCAACTTAGATAACCAAACACACAGACAGAAGCAAGCAGATCAAACTTTTATTCAACTTCTTTACAAGGCGAGGCATACGTGGCGAAACATGATTTTGCCAGTATGAAAAAGCAGGAAAAACAAGCCGGGCGGATAGAACACTGAGACCGCCAGGTCGGCCGAGACCGCCGAGCTCGCCGAATCCGCACACCGCCAAACTACTGAAGCCGAACAATAACAAGGAGTCCGCTTAGACCGCGAGGTCGCGCGGACAACCCGTTATTCTCCTAACTGCTGCTGAACAGAGGAACAAGCCGCCTATCCGCCGAGACCGCGAGGTCGTGCGGACAGAGAAGAAACTTGAGATAAAGCTGATGCTGATAACCGCCAATGCAGCCCGCTAACTCCAGCGGTCAGAACCAAACTCCTGGTTTGACACTGCTAGCCGCGCCACCTGCACACAGAAACTGGTTAAGCAAACAGCCCGCGCGGATACAGAAAAACGAGTCCGCAGCCAACACTAAAGCCCAACTTACTGTTCACTCTGCTACAAAATGAGGTGCCGGGGGGTCCTATTTATAGGCCGGGTGAGGAGTGCGGTCACCACCCTATGAGATAGAGACACCGCCCCTTGGTCGCGACTAGCAACGCCATCTCGCCGAGACCGCTCGGTAAAGGTCAACCAACCTGCCCGGTCACAGCGGATACTGCGGAAACTGAATTCATCTCGCGCAGTCTGCAAAGCCACTGGCACAAGCCCAGTCACAGCGGAACTGCGGAAACCAACTCTACAAGAGCAAGACAAGAAGGCGCGAGCTCGGCGGATACAAAGTCCAGTCCGCTAGCTCCAAGCCCAGACCGTGGCTACCACAACTTCAAAGAAGACGTGCGGACTCCAAGCCCAGTCCGCACGGGCCGCGCACACTTCCTTGCAGAGCTCGGCCCACTGCCGGACTCAACCAGTCTGCGCAGTCCGCAAAGCCAGCCCGCAGCAAGCTACCTAGGTCGCCACCCAACTACCCGCCGGACAAGAGCCAGTCCGCGCGGTCAGACCGCCCAGGTCGCCCGGACTGCCGATCACCCCCACTTTCACTTCACCAATTTCAACACACTGCTCACCCATGAGGCTCGCACGTGTGCTCCATGCACGCGCCCAGGCGCTCGCTCCACGTGTGTGTGTGAGCACCAGCGGCGGCAGCCGCCGACCTCCTTCACCTCCTTAAGTCGCTGCCAGCCACTGCTGTCTCCGGGCAACTTACCTAGGTTGTCCGGACTTCCTTAGAGGCATGTTCGTATTTTCATGAAAATTGTTATAATGGTGACCGAAATGGAACGACGTCATTTGCTAACTAAAAATCTGCCTAAGCGCAATTACCAGCATGTCCCTCCATAAAATTATAAAATGACTCTCTTGCCCTCATTTGAAGACAAGCAACTACATAGACTAGAGAGAGCACTGAACTTTTCCGACGAGAACGTGGGAGTTAGGTTGTTTCTCCGCTCGGAACTAGTTTTTCTCCCTCTAGCGTGCACAATGCCCGACGCTCACTTGGACACTTCTGTGAACACGGTAGAAGACATTGGTGAGCACTCCCGCAGGCGTTCGTGCGAAGGCACTTCATGGCGTCAAGAACTTAGCACTTTTCCCCAAGAGGACGATCTCATCCAAGCTTTGTGGATGCCCACATCCAAGCTCGAGGACTTAAGCCAATTTCCCCCTCCGGAAAAAGGCACTGAGGAGCGCTCCGGTGAACGCTCCTGACAAAGCATCATGGACTTAGTTTCTTTTCCACTTTTTTTGCACTTCAAGCTTGTAACGGAGAGAGATGGTCTGTCACCTTCCGAGGAAATTCCCGACACTTATCAACTCAAAGCTAAATAGTGGATTTTGTCCCAGTACAAATGCAGTCACGTGGTTTTTCATCCTTTTCGGATTTTCCACGGTAAAAAAAAGTCTATTGTTATTGCTGCTGGATTTTCATTGACTATTTGCGCGTCCGATCAGACTCCAAGTTAAGGCGGTCCGATTCTCTATACCGGAGAAAAATTATGTGACCCGCAACATGATTTAGTGACAAAAATTTTATTTCGTCACAATAAATATGCTTTTAGTGATGAAACATATATCGTCACAATTATTTGGTCACTAAAAGTCAACTCACATGTAGTTGAGCTTCGCCGTCTTGTGTGGGGGGGGGGGGGGGGGGGGGGGGGGGGGGGGGGGGGGGGGGGGGGAGCCTTCGTGAATTTACTTTCCTTAGCCGCACTAACAAAGAACTCTGACTTCCCACTAGGTCATGTAGTTGATCAATCCATGGATAGAATTTAAAATCAAATATAAGAAAAGATCACCAAAAAAATTTATTAAAATTTATGTAAATAAATTTATAATTAAAATGTTTGTACTAATTTTATTTATATTAGCAACCAAGTGCTGCAGAAGTATTGGTCACCGTTGACATTGGTTTGTCAAAGATCATGGCGGTTTCTCTCTTTTCAGGTGTCTCTAGAACTCGATTACTCCTTCGAAGAGCCGAGAAGAGTGGTTTGATCTTTTTCAACAATAACTTATCTTATAGCCTTGTTATTTGTAAATTTTGTAAATAAGTAAGACAAACATAATGTAATTGAATTATATATTGCATAAATTAATTAAGTATGAAAATTAATGTTTAAATCAAAATTAATATATTTGTGTCAGTTTTGAATTAAAAAATAGTCAATTATCTTATAATAAACTTTTTTTGTCACAATTCAAAACTGTGACTAATACTTTCTTTTTAATGATGAATTAAGAAATGTGACCAAAATATTTGCCGCTAATTAGACAATCGTGACATACTATCTTATTAGTCATGAATAAGGCAAATTTTGGCTAATACTTTTCTTTGTCGCGAATTAAGCATTCATGGTTAATACTTGATTATTAGCCACAAATTAGGAGTTGTGCCTAATACTTTATTATTAGGCATAATTTTTGACATGTGGCAAAAAAAAGTATGACTAATGGTTCGTTTGACAGAGCGGTGCTGGAGGAGCCGGCGGATTCAAACGGAGGTGTCGAATCAGAGGGGGGAGACGGGACTGGAAAAACTCCGATTTGATGGCTTTTCTTCTGTCTGGCGGGTGCAAATGCCGTCATCGTCCGTTTATTTACCCGCCGTCCGGCGGCATTTTCTCCAAACGGAAACTGCAAAACGGCAAACTAAACGAAGCCTAAAAGTGAAGTGATATTGTCTTTTCGCTACAAACTTTTACATAAACATCACCAATAATATTGTCTTCTGGTTCTTTGGCTGAATTTTGATGATCGACAACTGGATAGGTGTAGATAGAGCTGATATCGAGTCGAGTTCGAGCGATTTTGACTCAGCTCGAAATCGAAATTTTCGACTCGAACTCGGCTCGAAATCGACTCGAAATCGAATTGATTTTGAGTCGAGTCGGCTCGACTCGAAATGGCTCGATTCCGAGTCGGCTCGAAATCGAATCGAGTCGGCTCGAAATCGAATCGAGTCGGCTCAAAATCAAATCTAGTCGACTCGAAATCGAATCAAGTCGACTCGAAATTTAGTAATTTTTCGTTTAAGCCTTCATTCTTTTTATTTAGGTTTAAATTTTGTTATTTTTAATCTTAAAAATAACAATATATTAATAAATACATAATTTTTTTAATTAATTCGAGTTGATTCGAATCATATTTCGAGCGATTCAGGGCTGGCTCGAAATCGACTCGAAATAAGATTCGAGTCAAATTGAATCGACTCAAATTGAGTCGAATCAATTTTAACCGATTCCGATTCGGCTCAATTTTCGAGCGATTTTCGAGCGATTTTCGAGTTTCGAATAATATGCTCAGCCCTAGGTGTAGATTTGAGTTGGCCAGGCCAATTAATAAGTTGCTGGCAAATGTCTGCATCTTCGTAGATATTTTCAAAAATGATAAAGTTATACCTTTTTAAATTTTATTATTTATTGATTAGATATGTTAGTTTTTTTTTATTTTTGGTAAAGATGTACGGCCGGCTTAAGAGCACATATCCTGCTGAGTCTTGGGCTCTGTTAGGCATGGCGGTGGGCCGGTGGCGGTCGTGAATATAGCAAATATAGCGGTAATGAACCTTTAATAGTGAAAGCCCTACCTCGCCCAAGGAATTTCATTCATTTTTATGTTCATAACTAGTTTTTTTTTTGGTGCCGGTCATAACCATTCTCTTATCAAACCTGCATTATTTGACTGAAGAGGATTCATTTCATCATCTAATGGACAAGGCAAGTCTAAAAGATAAGTTTTTTTATTAAAAAAAATTATAAAATGATAGGGAATGGTGAACCCGTCAGTTCAATACGCTTTTAATCTGGACCGTGAAATGGATCCCCTCCAATTCATCGAAATGAAGATGATCCTGATTTTATATGACTTACAGGGGGCAAAAACAGTGCCAAATAGAAGAGATATTTAGGTACGGTAATGCACGGTGTTCATAACAGAGCATCATGCAGGAGTAAATATAGTCGTATGATCTGTGATTTCAACGGTGTAAATTGTTTGCGAAAATATATGACTGTATTTATGTAATACGATCGTATTAAAAAATAATCATAGGATAAATCAATCATTCAAAATAATTCATGCTTGCGGAAATACACGACCGGTCCAAAATAGCATAGGATGATCTAAAATGCCTCTTTAATAATAATGCTCCATTGAAAATATTCCTATATACTTCGTGGTTTTGTCTTGTCATTTCCCGAGTTACCCTATATTGTACAGTGAAATACTGAAATATTCATTTTTTTTCAATTTTATATAATTTTTTTAATATATGTTTTATTATAATTTTTCAATCATGGGAATTGCACTGTCGCACCCTGCACAAGAGGAGAAAAAATAAGGTTGGCCAACCGTTGCATCCTTTAGTTTCCCACCAATCACAGATACTAGAAAGCCTGAAATTTTGTGGAGTCCACGGTGCACAATAAATCTGTGCACTGTGGCCCCACTTACTCGCGCATTTTTATTGGCTGAGCGGACCTTACTTTAGGTCCGCTCGACCTTACTTTAGTTTGCATAAATAATGAGCAAACTAACAAAGCAAAAAACGAATAATATCTCATCCTATTAGTCTCCCCCTTGACCCCAATCTCCTAATAATTCGATATCTCTCTCACAACTTTGGGTGTGTTTGGCAGAGCAGATCCCGTGCGGACTGCACCGCGAGGTCATGGCCGCTACGTGTTTGGCAGGGCCGCGGCCGAGCCATGGTGATCCACCCCCAAGTGCAAAGTGCAGAATGCATGCTCCAACAATTTCAGTTCCCGCATGATCGCAGAGGGCGCAGACCATCCTCGTTCATAGGGAGCAAGCTCGCTGCTTAACGAAGCACTAGAGTTTGTCGCTTGATAATGAGCTCGCAGCTTGGCGTTAGCACCAGAGGTCGTGGCATTACCCTTCAATGATTTGTTTCAAGCACGATAATTGGTGTCGGCGCTGGAGGTTAATGTCACTCAAATTATGAGCCCGCTGCTTGGCACAGGAGGGCACTGGAGGTCGGTACTCGGTGGGAGAACCCAATTCCTGCACGGTCATAGAGGGCAAGAATCTCTGTGGTTGTAGGGCGCGGGCTCACTACTCGACGTTGGCAATGAAGTTCATCACCCGCTAATGAGCTTGCTACTCGTTTTAGCACTAGAGGTCATGGTCATATCCTTAGGAGATTTGTTTTGAGCTCGAGACTCGGTGTCGACACCGTTGGTCATCACCCAAATTGTGAGCTCGTTGCTCTGCGAGGGCACCAGAGATCGACACTCGATGGGGGAATCATGTTCCTGCCCGGTCGCAAAGGGGAGCATGCCCTCGCATTTATAGGGTGTGCTCGTTGCTCGGCATAAGCACTGAAGATCTTCGCTTGATAATGAGCACACTGTTTGGCATTAGCATCAGATGTTGTGACCATATGCTATAGAGATTTTATTGATCTTGCTGCTCGGTGTCAGCTTCGTAGGTCGTCACCCAAATTATGAGCTTGCTTCGCAACACAAGGGCGCACTAGAGCTCGACACTCGGTGGGGAAACCCAGTTCCTACCCAGTCATAAAGGCATTCAATCCCTCCACAATTGTAGGTTGTTGGTCCACTACTCGGCTAAAGCACCAGAGATCGTTGCTCGATTATGAGCTCAATGCTTGACATTCGCACTAGAGGTCATGGTCTTACCCTCTGGAGACTTATTTCCTTAAACATGCATGGTATATGAAGTTAGAAAATAGTGGCAGTAATTAATCATATATGCATGCGTAAGTATGCGATTATGGTTTTTTATTCAAAGAGTAAAGAATGCATAAAAGAAAAATTATAGATAAATGGTGTGTAGGCTCTGTGTGTTCAAGATACAAGGTACAACCCCCCCCCCCCCCCCCCCCCCCCCATGCCCGGTGTATTTGACCAATTTGTGTCAAGCCTCTATGAAGCCCTTCATTAGAGTGACATGTCGTGGTGTGGGCTCATCCTGTGGGTCATATGTGTCAATGTCTGAGTGTTGTTGCTTGTCCTGGCTAAGCTTGTTGAAAGAATAAGGGTGGTCTAATCACTTAGGGGTGAAAGTGTGTTTGGGATGTATTTGATCATTTTGATATTTTATAATTTATCTACCATAAAATATCAAACACAAATCACACCACAAAAAATCACACGATAATTTATAATGGTTCCCTAAATTATGGGTACATTCATTGTCCCTCTCCACCAATCTAGCAGTGTGCTAGACTAGGCCAACTCCTCTAATATCTCATATTCAATAATTTTATACCTCAGAGTCCTTAACTCCTACAGCTCTGGACCACAGCAAGTCCCCTACCTCAGATCCACTTCTCAGATCTTACCTCAGGTGCATACAACAACCCTACCTTAGAGTGACAATACTCATACAACTTAGATTCAACAACTGAATCCTACCTTAGGTCTTCCCAAGACCCTACCTAAGGCTATCAACACGGCCCTACCTTCATATCTCAAGAAAATCTTACACACCAAAAATAATTAAGGTTATTATAGAAATTTGACTCAATAAAAGGATTTTACTTTGTAGTTTGAGTCTTCTTAGACTTTCCATAATGAAAGCTTTCTCCAGAATCAGCACTTGAACAGTCTTGGATTTGTCTTGAAAACAGGTTCAGTGTTTTCCTTGTATGAAAAAAATCTTCTTGCACTCATGAATATGAGCTTTTTTTTGTGGCTTGACTTCTTCTTCTAAAACCGAAAACTTCCTTTACTGTTATATTACTTTTTATGGCCGACTTGCAGAGCTTATTGAGTTCACAAAGTTCTTCTTTGTTGGCTTGTTCGGTTAGGGTTTAATGACCCTCTCTTGTCATTTTATATCTCTGACTATTCTAATGATCAAAACATTAGAAAAATCAAGTCAAACTACTTTACAGAGGGGATTGATGTGACATTTGCTTTTGGCGCCTCTGACAATTTGAAATCCCTCCTTTCTGTAAGTGTGCAACGATAATTTTGGTTGGCAAGACGATATCGCAGTGTGATGACATCTCACACAATGATAATATACTTAGCACATATTTTTCTACTTCTTATGTTGCTATCACAACAATAGTGTTGTATAAAGTTTTCCAACACAATGATATCGTTGGGTCCTCCTTACACATCAAAATGTTATATTATATGACTTCAACTTACTTAGACCAATTTTGAGTTCTAAACATGTTCACTTTTGGTCTAAACTAATTATCTCCCAACTTATTAAAGTTGACTAGCAATATGTTTTGTTAAACCTACATATATCACACTAGACAAACATCAAATACAAGATGTACTTATCATTACATGAAGAACTTCTTCAAATCTGAAACATTGTGAGCAATGTTCTCAATACTTGTCGAAGATAACTGGAAATAGGAACTTCCTGTTTTCACGCATTATGCCTAATCCACTAGAAGTGATGAACTTCATTGCTAGGTGTGGTATGGATGGAATAGCCTCAAACATGGTCTAGAGGGGCCGACCGGAGATGACAGTATAAGTGAAATCGGATTCCACGACTACAAACTAGACATCGTGTGTTGCTTGCCTCAAAAATTCTACCAGAGTGATCGAGAGAGTCATCATCCCTAGAACCGAAACAGGGTTGTTGCCAAAGACGTACACTAGTCCTACTACCAAGTGGAGTTCTTTTACGATCTTTATACTCCAAATAGAACATCCACTGAGCTCACTGATGTAGTTGATGATTTTTGACCTTGGAAAGTAGGAAGCCATCAGACAAAATGACGTTGTAACTGGTATATCTATGCTTTAATTACTGGCATTTAAATTTTGTATACCTTATGTGTGTGCTTAATCATAATGAGCTCGTTAGGATTCGTGTTTGTCTTTAATTTTCCACTGAGAGCATTGTTCGACACTCGCGCATCATAATGCTTCTTATATGAGGATTTCATTTTATGGATCAGAGTGTCTTTTGTTTTGGTAGAGGAGAAGTTGGACGTGCTTCTACCCAATGGGTTCCAAATGAGTGCGAAGAGGAAGAGTCGTGTGAAGGTTCATTTTGGAGAGCGAGACTTGTGAAGGTTCATTTTGGAGAGCGAGACTTCAATTTGGAGGCTTCTCTGCTACCGCTGTCGGAGTTTGATGTCATCTTCGACATGGATTGGTTGACAAAGCAGAGCACATGCATCGATTGTAAGTCGAAAGAGGTTTTGTTGTGAAGGGGATGTGGAGGCGGAATTCGTTTCACTAGTCTGCGAAATTCGAGTAAGACCCTGATGACCGCCCTCCAAGGAGTGAAGACAACTTGGAAAGGCACAAAGCAATTTTTCACTATAATAATGGCTTCAAAGCATAAGTCTATGCGATGTGATGTGCCAGCCCTAATAGAGTTTGCAGACGTCTTTCCGGATGAACTTCCTAAGGCCCCACCTCAGAGGGAGATCGACTTTTGCATGAAGTTTGTGTCTGGTGCCAACAGGTGTCACACTCACGTTATTGGAAGGCAATGAAAGAGATTGATGGGTTGAAAGTGCAATTGTATGAATTGCTGAAGCAAGAATACATACGTTCGAGCTCATCATTGTGGGGTGCACTAGACTTTTTCTTAAAGAAGAAGGATGATGGTTTCCACTTGTTCATATATTACAAGGAGTTGAAAAAGCTGATAGAAAAGAACAGGCACTTGATTCCCTATATTGATGATATGTTCAACCAATTGGTAGGATCCACCGTGTATTCAAAGTTGTAATTGAGATTCAAATACTATTATCTCAATACTTGGGAGTGTGACATCCTGAAGATTGCTTTCAACACATGTTACAAGCATTATGTGTTCATGGTGATATTGTTTGGGCTCTCGAATGTGCCGTCAGTATTCATGGATCTGATGAATAGAGCATTTTGGTAGTACCAAATCAGTTCATCATCATTTTCATCGACGATATTTTAATATACTTCTTGTTCAAGGAGGAGCTTGTCGTGCACCTTCATATTGTCTCGTCGGTTTTAAGAAAATACTAGTTGTATGCAAAGTTCATCAAGTGTGAGTTCTGACTCATGTATGTGGCATTTCTGGGGCACATTGTTAGTTGATAGAGTATTATGGTATATCTGACGAAAGTTGCAGCAATTAGAGAGTGCCCTAAGATGAGAAGCGCGGAGGAAGTCCGGAGTTCCTTAAGGCTTACTTGTTGAAATCTGTGATCTAGAAGTAATCAAAGGACTAGTCTTGCTGCTAATATACTATGAACCTATGAGATTGCACGTTAAGAACATATGAAAATTGGATAAATGATCATATTTTTTTCACTTATATATATTGAATAAAAGTGAAGAACCAAGTCCATAAAATTATTTTAATGAATTAGAAATTAATTAAATAATATTTTGCGAGTAATTATATGTCGAATTGAATTCAAAAGGGTGTTAAAAGTGTTGAAACCCGGACACCGGTTCAACTGAGTTCAGACTGAGAGGGTGCAGTTCAAGTTACTCGACCTGTCGTCGGGTGCACTAGGACGGTCTGTTCAAGCCCGGATTCAGCATTGAGTGAAAAAGGTATTTGCCCATGAAAATACCCGGTGAGCTACAACGAGGAGGTCCCGCCACTCACCTGGAAGCGCGCGCTGCGTCTTCCCCTCCCAAAGCCAAAGGCTGAGTTCGACACTTTGGATGGCACAGAGCAAGAGTTCACCGAAGGATGGTAGCTCTAGGAGTCCGGGTCTGCCTCTCCAAGGTTCCTTGAGGGTCTATTTATAGACAAATCCCAAATTAGGGGCAGAATCGTCTTTACGGCCTGCAAATAGCGGGCTCCGCCTTTTTTACTTTTGCTCTATGCACTCCTGATTGGTCTGCGGATAGTGTAATCCTGCTGTTCGAGATGGCTCTGGGTAGACCCGGATAGGCTGCGAGCAGAAAAGAGAAGGCGAATTAGATCCTCCCTGTCGAGGCGAGCCCGAGAAGAAGGTGGGATCGGCTCGCCTGCGATCATCTTGGCGCATGGTCCCCCGGTCTTGGGCCTCACTTCGGCGACCTGGCTCCAGGTCGGAGTGGTCGGCTCGCCGCAGAGCGAGGTCGTCTTGCCGCAGAGCGAGGTCGTCTTGCCTAGCCTGCATTCTTTTGGTGGGCTCGCTTTGTCCTGGTCGAGTGTAGACATGACTGGGGTCGCCAAATTGGAGTTGTTCAAAAAGAACTATTTGATACAATTTGATTTGTAGAATTGATGCATGTCGATCTGGTGTGCGTTTAACATAAAGGCATACATTTTCGGATACTATTTGATGCATATCGATTTGTGAAATTGACGTATGTCGAGTTGATAAGTTGTCGGACAGTATTCAACGCATGTCAATTTATGAAATCAGTGCACGTCAACTGGTGTCCGTTTCAGAGAATTTTATGTTAATAGGTAGCATTTGACTCGCGTCAATTTGGGAAATCGACATACGCCGATTTAGGAAATTGACGTACGTCGATGAATAGAAACAATATTTGACTCGACGTATGTTGAGTTGAGAATGATTAATGTCTCATATCTCCTTTCTATCTCTCTCAACACTTCTATGGGCAGTTTGTGAAACTATCATTAGCAATGCATTTTAGGTTTTCGAAGAGTGTCAATCTATGAGAACCTGCATCTCCTTTTTTGTTTCTCTTTCGAAGAGATCCGAGAGAAGAGAGAAATACGCGAGAGAATATTCTAACTAGTATATTTGTGGAGGAGAAGGACGATCATCTTCCAACCCTGAGACCAACAACTGCAATATGTTTTTAGCATTTGTGTGGATGCTCATAGAGGTGCGTGAATCTCGTTCTACATTTCGGTCCTCATACGACATTTTTTTTTTCAAAAGTTGATTTCGACACAGATATATTTTCATTTCATAATGTTATTGGTTTTTGTAAGGTCAAATAAGTTATTATTTTTTGTTAATTAAGATGCTAAAAAAAACCAACATTGCTGGCTACTACAAATCTCTTTCTAACTCAAATGCTGCCGAATCAGCTAGTAGACGCCAAAGAAGAGCCCACCCAGAGCTGGAGTTCTTCTACCCTCCAAACTGAGAAGTTCATCTCTTTCTCGTGTCAATAGCTCTGCCGGTCTAATTGATATTATTAGGGTGCTGATATTTGTACATTTTAAATGGCTATTTATAATTCATAAATATTTGTACACTTTAAAATTATATTTATACCTTGATAGATTATTTGTACCCAAATTTATATATAAAATATAAGGAGACCATCAAACGCTTACATACCCTGATAGACTATCCACGCCTCTGCGACGGCCCATTTCATGTCTAAGGGCCTGTTTGGGAAGGCTTTTCAGAAAGGAGAAGGAGCGGTGGCAAAAGGATGGTAGGAAAAGGAGCTTTTGGAAAATGTCTATTAGAAAAGGAGAACTGTTTGGGTGAACTTCTTTTGCAGAGCTTTTCAAAAACGAGAAACACTTTATAAATCGTTTGACAAATCTCCGTTGCGGTAACTTTTTTTATTAAAAATGTGCATCCGGGGGAAAAGCGCAATTATTTCGCCGGGGAAGGTTTTTTTCGCCTGGGAGCGAATTTTTCGCCTGGTGGTGGTTTTTCTCGTCCTAGCGTGAATTTTTCGCCCGGGCGCGATACTTTCGTCCGGGGACGATATTTTCGCCTGGGCGCCGATTTTTCGTCCAAACCCTATATTTTCGGTCGGGTTCCAATTTTTCGGCCGAGTGCCAATTTTTCGGACGAACGCAAAATTTTTGAACGGGCGCGAATTTTCCGGATGAGCACGAATTTTTTCGGATGACGGCAAATTTTTCGGATGAGCGCGATTTATTCGGACGGGCACTAATTTTTCGATTAGGCGGGAAAATTTCGCTCGGACACGAATTTTTTGCACGAAAGAGAATTTTTCGCACGGACGTGATATTTCCGCTCGAAAGCGAAAAAATAGCTTACAAGGGAAAAAATACACGACCGGGCAAAAAAATCACGAACGGGCAAAAAATCACGTCGAGGCGAAAAATTCGCTATCGGGCGAAAGAAATAGTGCCCGGGGGAAAAACTGCTCCCGATCAAAAAAATCGCGCCCGGGAGAAAAAAATCGCGCCCGGGCGAAAAAATCGCGTCCGGGCGAAAAATTCGAGTCCGGGCAAAAAAAAACGCGCCGGGGCGAAAAAATCGCGCCCGGGCGAAAAAATCGCGACCGGACGAAAAAATCGCGACCGGGCGAAAAAAACTCCCGCGGGAGAAAAAAACGACCGCGGGAGAAAAATCACGCGATGTCGAAAAAATCGCGCCGGTGTAAAAAAATTGCGCCCGGGCAAAAAAATCGCGCCGGTGCAAAAAAATCAAGTCCGGGCGAAAAAAGCGCGTCCGGGCAAAAAAATCGCGTCTGAGAAAAAAATCGGCTCGGGTGAAAAAAATTGTCCAACGACAAAAATGGCACCCGGATTAAAAAAACGCACCCGAGCAAAAAAAATCACGCCGGACGAAAAACCGGCTCGGGCGAAAAATACACGCTCGGGGGAAAAAAAATCATGCACGGGCAAAAAACCGCTCTCGGGCAAAAAAAACTCACCCGGGTAAAAAACCGCGCGCTCGAGCAAAAAAATCCAGGCCGGGCGAAAAATGCCAACCAGTGCGAAAAATGCTAGCTCAGGCGAAAAATCTGCGTCCGGGCGAAACATTCGTCCACTGGCGAAAAATTCGCGCCCGGGCGAAAAATTCGCGTCGGGCAAAAAAACACCCGGGCAAAAAAATTACGCTCGGGAAAAAAATCGCGCCAAGACAAAAAAATCAAGTTGTAGATTTTTTTAAGAGAATATTTTTGGATGAGAAAGTGCTTTTCGAAAAGGTTGAAAAGTAGGTGACATGTGACTTTTCCAAAAGATGAACAAATGGAGTTTTTTGCGGTTGCTTTTCCCACCAATAGACAATTCAAACGGCCTATTAAGTGTGGTAGCGTTTTCCAGAAAACGAAAAGGAGCTAAAAAGCACTCCCAAACAGGCCCTAAGTCACAGGTCAAAATTCCCGCGGCAGTTTGACCGCGGAAGAGACGAAACCGCCCACGCGGTCTACACCTCGCGCCTCTCTTTTGAAATCAAAATCGGAGCCCCGCCCAAAACGGCATTATTTATTTCCGTTCCGTACTGTCAGGGTTAAATTGGTCATTTGTTAATTAACTGAAATCATGGCCGTCGAAATGCAGATTCTTTACCAGCCGCCAGATAAGAGAGGCCGAATGGTTAGGTCCATCGGAGTAATTCGAGGGCTCGGATCGGACGGCCATTAAAAACCAAAGCATAAAATAAAAGAGTAATCTTTTTTTCCCTCGGGAACTCGTGTGCCGTGAATCGACAAATCCCACCTGTTTTTTTTCCTCGGCTCTTTCTAGGAATCGAGCGCAAGCGAAGGAGCCGTTCCTCTCTTGCTCTCTAGAAAAGCCGACTGACCTAAGAATTCAAATCTTCCAGTGTCTGCGTAATGGCGGAAAGTTATTAGAAGTCGGGGCTGAAAGAAGAAGCAGGCCAGTCTCGGCGAGGTTTTGTACACGGCGGGGGAATCCACTCAGATCAGCCAAGCGTAAATCTCTCTTTTAGTTTCGATCGAATTGAAAGGGGGTGAGGGCGATCGAGGGTTTTATTGGGGGGTTTTTGACGGCGAAGACGACGGTTGATGAGATGATATGGAAGCGGATGCCGCTGATTTCTTCGATGGTTGTTTTTGGACGCGAGTCTTCCAAGGTTTTTTTTTTTATTTTGTTTTGAGTGTATTCTCTTCACGATTCTGCTGGCTGGTTCCTTTGATCTTGTTGGTTCGTTCAATCGAGGTGACTGGTTTTGTTCTGTTTTAGCTATGGAAGAGGATTTGTATGGAGACATATGTGGAGCTTCAGATTCTAGCAGAGAAGTGGAAGCTTCTACTCGCTGGACTCATATTTCAGGTAGTTTTTTTTTTGGCTTTTTAGCTATTTTCTTTGGTAAAGTTGATTGGAGTAATCTTGGATTTAGAGCTTCTGGCTCTGAATTTGTTCCCTTTTCTAAAAAAAGTTTAATTTTTAATACTCAATTTAGTCAATTATGTCTAATTTCCTGGTTTTATTGCCCAGAGGGTTTGTTGCTCCATTGTATATAGGTTTTAAATTAGTATGCTTTATGTTATAACGATAAGAAGAATAATAATAAAGACGGATTTGTAAACCGTGACTGCATGGCTGCATGCTGTCTCTTAAGCGCGTGCACATCTTCTTAGTAGGAAAGTTCATATATTTTACATCCAATATTACTTTCATCATCCTTATGAAAAGTAAAAACACTTTAAAACTGTATTTATGTTGTCTCATCGCTTGCTTGAAACTGTCATGGCACGTAAGTTGCTTTAGACTTTGCTTTTGCTGATGATTCGGTTCCCTATGCTGTGTTTCCACCACTTATGTTGCATTCAATTCATTTCGGGCCTGTTTGGCACTGCGGTAGAGGTTGTGAATGTGGTGGTTGTGAACCGTTGTTGGGGAATGCCCGACCTCACCTAAGGAACTTCATTAACTGTTATGTTCAAAGTAGTTTTCTTTTCTTGGTGGCGGTCATAAACGTTGTCACGCCAAACTAACATTCTATTACGGTGGTGTTTTTGTCCTCCCAACTCACTGGAGAAAACATGTTGCGCCAAATGGAGCCTTATTTGTCCTTCATAGAATTTAAATATCTCATGTTATTAAAGGCGAGCCTGAGGCGTGCCTCAGGCGCCAGGTGCTCCTGGCGCACAACCCACTGCCTCTGCCAGGCAAAGGTGGGCGAGGTGCCTGAGGCGCGCCAAGCGCGTCTAGGTGCACCTGAGGTGCACCTTGGCGCCCAATCACTGAAATTCAGTGAATTGGGTGTCCAATTCACCTAATTTTGGTGAATTGGGCGCTTAATTCTCCAATTTTCGGTGAATTGGGCGCCCCAATTCACTAAATTTCAGTGAATTGAACACCCAATTCACTGAATTCCCTTGAATTTGGTGAATTTGGTGCCCACCCAATTCACTAAAATTCAATGAATTGGGTGCCAATTCACTGACTTTGGATTGGGCGCCCAATTCACTGAAAATCAGTGAATTGGGCGTCCAATTCACGGGTTTTCCGTGAATTGGGCGCCCAATTCACGGATTTTCAGTGAATTGGGGGGCATTCATGGATTTTCAGTGAATTGGGCACTCAATTCATTGATTTTATGTTTTGTTTCATTTTTGCACCTCACTCGTCTCAAGCGTGCTCCTGCACCTTACACCTTGGCTCAAGAACCCCTTTTTGCCTCGGTGCACTTTGCGAATTTAATTGTATAGAATATCTCATAAGTATTGGTTTTTTAAGTACATTCTTTTGAGTTTTTTTTTAATGTTTTGCAGGTAATTGTTTTTAGACCAGGTTGTCTATTTATGTTTCATTAGTCCCCTATTTAATTGCCGTCCCCTAATCCAGATGAGAAATGTTGAGAGTTGATGTTATTTTGACAACCAATCGAAAACTTATTTCCAATAAATTCAAATTTATATTTTGCCATTCATATGGTATTACTCAAAAATGATGTGTTACAATATCCAGCCTAATTTTAATGAAAAATGGGTACCGTTGTGCTACATGGGAGATGATCCATAAAAGCCCGGTGTTTGAATCCTTCTCGTATATGGCAGTAATTCCTTGCTTTTTTCTATTTGTCCAATATTTTTAATATATGTTTGCACTTGCTTTAAGAATTAAGACTAATGTGTTTTGCGCCTTTTTATAGTATATCCATGGGTTGTCTGCCAGAGGTGTTCACTATCTTCATCTGCCTGGACCGATTCTTCAAGATTTTGGATTTAAGATATTGCCAGTGAGTACATTCTGCAAGGCAACTACACCATTACTCATATTTTGGGGCAAATTCTCACCTCCACTTTTTTTTTGTGATGACCGCACTTCAGGAGCTCGGAGTACAGAGAGCTTATCTCAGTGAGAACCTTTTCTTCATCATTTTTTCATCCTTCATATTGGTATGCTATCTCATTCCCCAAGCAGTTTGTCTTTTTTAAATGCTAGCTAAACTATATTCATCATGCTGATTATGTTTTAGTAATCTATTCAACACTGTTTCCTTGTTTGTTCTTATGATATTATGCTTTATTTTTGCTTCCTGAAATAGCACCTATAATATTTTTTTCTGCATGATACACCACGTATTTAAGCTAATGCTTTTTTCATCATTATAATTGTTGTTTACAATGTGCTGTCTGGAGATTCCTATTTAGTTCTAAATGATGCTGAAACAGACCAAATGATATATTATCTATAACAACAAATGTGAAAATGAAATCTGAACAATCATTCCTGAGAAGCCAAGCACTACTCAAGCTTTCTGATTAGTTTCTATTTGGCACATATTGATTCTTTCTAGAATCGTTGCCAAGGAGAAAAGTCTAACGGTAAATAGCATGCTTTCTGCAAGTGGTGTCCTTGCAAGATTTGCTTCCCGTTAATAAACAAAACTATTTCAAATTTATTGGAGAATATCTAAGATAACATAAAAGAAATTGAGGACTGTTGTAAAAATCTATATTTGAGAATGGTCAACATACATGGGAACTGTGAATTAAGGAAAAAGATGTAAAAGCCTATTAGTGTGGCCCATTAATAAGCCTATTTGGCTCTCTTGTTTAGTTCTACATCCTTTGTATGAGATTCTTTCTCTCCCTTCTCTCCTATATATTTGTACTCATACTTGTTTTTTCGGTTTTAAGAAGTATATAGAAGGTTTGCACAATTTCTCTACATGGTATCAGAGCCAATAATCTCTTGTTGTGGTTAGGAATTTTCTAATCACCGGCCTGGTTTTGCCTTCCCTTCTCGTGCAGGGCGCGATTAGGCTTCTTCTAACCGTCTCCTCCTAAAAATCCCGTGGCCTCCACCTTCTTTCCTTTCTCGCGCAGGGCGAGATTATACTCCCAGCTCTCTTGTCGGGCTTGCGGTTAGGATTCTTCTAACCGCCTTTGTTCGCTGCGATCTGCCTTTTTGCTCTTAGCGATAGCACCTTTTCTATCTGCAGGATTCTCGTTGTGCTGGTGTCTGTTTTTTTGGGGCCTCCTCGTATCTTTATAGCTTCTCTACTGGGTTCCACTGACCTGACACCGTGCGGCCTGCCCTTACCCTCTCCGGACAGCTGGTTACGGTCTGTTCTTTGCCACTCGTTGCGACCTGCTTTTGTGCTCGCAGCGGTCTGCTCGTTGTTCGCTGCTCGGAGGCCTTTTGCTCTTTGCTCGCAGCGATCTGCTCGCAGTCTTCTCGTTTGTCGCAGCGGTCTCTCTTTTTTCGCTACGGTCTGCTTGCTTGTCGTTGCAACCTTTCTCTCTCTGTTGGGGCCTCTGTTCCAGTTTGCTCAGCCGTGGTCTTCTCAGTTCGCCCATCTACTCTTACCTCTGCATCTAATCTAGTCGCTACAGTCTCTTCTCAGCTGCCGCAGTCTTCTCTAACCGCCGCTCTGCTTGTCGTGGGCTCCTTGAGCCGTAGTGCCTCTGACCGCTACGATCTTCTCTTGGCGCTGCGGTCTCCTATTTCTCTGCGGTATTTTCTAACCACTGAGCTCTTGTCTAGCCGCGTGTTCTCCTAGCCGCAGTTCCTCTCTTCAGTCCACGGCCTCTATCCGCCCACGGTATTTTCTAACCGCTGGGATCTTGTCTACCCGCATGCTCTTTTAGCCGCAACTCCTTTCTTCAATCCGCGGCTTTTATTCGCCTTCTCTATCCGCCCTTTTCGCTTCCCCATGGATCCCACTGATGCTTCCACCCTACCAGCTCGTGCTGCTACTCCCATGCCCGAACTCCGAATTACCATCATCTCCCTTAGCAGGAAGCGAGACTTTGTGGAATGGGTGCACTCTGTTCGCAGGGTGTTGCAGATTAAAGATCTTCTTCATCATCCGACACGTGGTACTCCTACTGCTCCCACCGATGAGTGGATTCGTGATGATGGTCGGGTCTAGTCATGACTTCTAAACTCAATGGACACCGAACCATACAAGATGGTTATGTATCGTGAAATGACAAAGGCAATGTGGGAGGAGCTCCACTTCCTCTATTCTGGGCAGAACAACCTTCAACATTTGTTCGACATCATCTCGGATCTTCAAACTCTTGATCCCGGGGCACCAGGCGATATAATCTCCTTTGTTGTCAAGGCCAAGACCCTCGTTGAGGCTTGGATACAACATTGATCTCCTACCACAGATTTGGCAACGAGTCCAAAAAGAAGCAGTGGGATTGTTATGATGATGACCCGTGTTCCTTCTCATTTGCACAACGTTCGCACTCAGATTCTCTCTTCCTCTATAACCCCCTCTCTGTCAGATGTTTGCTCTATGCTTCTGAAGGTTACACCGCCCCCGGATGCTCATGTGTCTCTCTCCTGCTCTTCTACAATAACCTACACCGGTTCCAACAACTCGAGGTTCCTCGGCCCGTGGGGGTCGAAACACATCTCGGAGACGAGGACGTACTGTACGGTCTTCCTTTAAATGCACGTATTGCGAACAGGATGGTCACCTTGAGGCTACCTACTATCGCAAACATGGTCTGCCTCCACATCTTGATGCATCTGCTAAAACTGAGCCTTCTACTTCTCCCGCAACGGGCTTTGCCTCTTCCACTCGTGAATACATCAATGCTCTACACACCCAGCTCCAACTTCTCCAAGGGGTGATTACTCGCTCATCTGGATCATTTGCGTCAATTTTCAATGAAGGTATATCATGTCTCTCCCAGGGCTCTCACTGGATTGTGGATTCAGGAGCCAGACACCATATTACTTCGCAGCGACCTCCTCAATACTTGTTGACTGCCCATCCCAAGTCCATCACCGTGGCCAATGGTGATGCCACCCCTGTGTCTGGCACTGCTGATATATCTCTCACACCCACTCTCTCTCTGTATTCGGCCCTTCATGTTCCGGGATCACCATTTAATTTGCTCTCTGTTATCCATTTTACTCAGGATCTTAATTGATGTGTTACATTCTCACTCTCTACCTTTGTTGTTCAGGATCGGAAAACGCAGAATATCATTGGTAAGGGTCGGCTGTCTAACGGGCTCTACCTCCTGGATATTCCACCTTCTGCTCTCTCCGTCGTCTCCTCTGTCGATTGACATCGTTGTCTTGGGCATGCTCCCCTCCAGATTCTCAAGAAAGCTCTTCCGGATGTCTTCCTGCATGAGTTTACTTGTGAATCTTGTATCTTTGGCAAGCAACATCGTACTTCTTTTTATCCTACTTGTACTTGGAGTGATACTCCCTTATATTTAGTGCATTCTGATATTTGAGGACCATATAAAACCCCTAGTATGTTTAGTTATCGTTACTTTGTCACTTTTATTGATGATTGCACATATTTTTGCTAAAGCATTCCTAGAAATTCATTTCAGCCTTTTTAAACAAATTTTATAGAAATTATATCAATGCTCCAGTTTGGTCGGAGTGTTAACTCAGAGGAGTTTTGTTGCTATATATATACTAGCAGTCATCTATATACTAGCAGCCATGCATAGGATTTTCTCGTGCCTGATCTGACTGCAATTCTTCCGTTTGACCCCCATATTTATTCTCACGTCAAATTGAAGGGAAAATCTCACACATTTAAAAATTAATAAAGATATTCAAATTAAATTCACTTATGAAAAATTGAAAATTTTGTAATAAAGAAGGGTTAAATTGGAAAGATGAATTTTTTACCAAAGGTATTTTTTCCTTATATATTGTATATAGCTAGACACATTTGTAATATTATTTCATGGTTAAAGACAATTAATACAAACTACTGTTTTATTAGAGTTTTTTTACTCATTACTTTTGAATGTGAATGTACCTTGTTCTCTGACTACCTAACCTTTTACCATTTGTATATATCCCTTCAACAAGGCTTTATTTACCTTTGTGCTCTTCTAGGATATGGCAAATATATCTCTTCAACAAGGCTATGTTTTTTTTTAATGCTTTTTAGGATGTGACCTAACTCTATTGCTCATACAGTAATTTTTTTGGGTTTGTAGTGGACGTTTCATCCATTTGTATGCCATAGCAAGCGCTTCTACACGGTACTGCTGTGGCTCAGAGTATTAACATGTCTGGTGGTAAGTGCTAACCATGTTTTTAACCATTTCTGGTGTGTGCGTGTGTATTTTTGCACCTCTCTAGTCAAATATGTGATCTAATCTAAGATTCTTCTTACAGGTTTGTCAGGCTCTTCGGATATTTACATTCTATTCTACCATCCTTCCAGGTCCTAATTATCACTGTCGTGAGGTATAAGCAAGTTAAAGCTTTAGTGAATGAGTAGTGTTTGGCTATTACCAAGGAATTTGTCTTTAATCAAGATTTCCTTCTGTGTAGGGATCACCTCTAGCTAAATTGCCGCCTCCTAACAGCATATTTGAAATTCTTCTTTTAAACTGTATGTTGTGTTTAGGGTTCTCAGTTGTGATATTACCAGTTTGTATCTTCCTACCATCTTCACTAATATTTGTCATTGTTTGTGCTTACAGTTCCCCGAGGAGTTATATACGGATGCGGGGACTTGATATTTTCATCACACATGATATTTACACTGGTGTTTGTGCGAACATATCAAAAATATGGCTCAAAGAGGTACTATCTGTTACTGCATGATTAATTCCATGACTGGTAAAAATGGCTAAGCTGGATGCTCCATTACTTGGAGGTACTTGCAGGTTCGTGAAAGTACTTGCATGGTTGTTGGTTATATCACAGAGTCTGCTTATAGTAGCTTCTCGGAAACACTATTCTGTTGACGTGGTTGTTGCATGGTAAGTAGAAAGCTTTGTAAAATTTACCACCCTTTGTATCTGCCGCATTGTGCTTCGTTTGATTTTACTTGTTTTGATGCCAGGTATACTGTAAATTTGGTTGTTTTCTTTGTGGACACAAAACTACCAGGTTTATTTTTGATGATTTTATTGACCTGTGTCCATGCCTACAATCATTGCATGACTTTATCAACATAACAATTGCTATAAAACTCTGAATTTTTATCTTAACAGAAATGCCTGATCGTTCTGGTGGGAGCCAGCAGATACTTCCTTTGTCTAAAGAAAAAGAAGGCAAGGCCAGAGAAGAGAACCAGAAGCTCTTGAATGGGAACTTGGAGAACCACAAGCTATTGAATGGGAATTCTGGTGATGTTACTGATTGGGTATGCCACCAAGCTTTTCCATTTCCTCTCTAGAGTGTAGACACATTTAATTCTACTAATGCATCTTTTTTCTAGCTCCAATGCTATCATCCTAGTCTCCTGTCCAACTAACTCTGTGTGTGTGTGTGTGTTTATGCAGAGGCAAAGAACCCAAACCAATGGCAAGCATACGGAACTCGTCGAAGCAGTCACGAACGGAGTGTAGACTTACTGGTATGATGGTTCCGATGTCTTCGAAGATTTCTACCATCAATTGACCTACTGTTGCTGCATCACTACTACTGCATGCTAACTATTGAAAAAATAGCTCAGATGTGAGCTATTTGGCGATTTATTTCATACCGAAAGGGATGCAAATGCATCATGCTTGAGACATGGCGCCAGTCCTGCAGCCCAACCAAAAATTTTGTATTCTTTTTTGTGATTATTAATTAAGCAATTTTTTATTCTTTTGGTAGTGATTATTAAGCAAATTTTTTATTTATAGTTTAATTGTTTGCAATGTGTGGGGATTCATGACCTTTTGCGATTCACTAATTTGTGTGATGCTTCTGTTGTATCCATAGCTGGGCAACGGTGGCCAAGTGTAGAAGGTCTCTCTTTGGCTGTGTATAGATGAATACTCAATGCACAAGTCGGGATAGAATTTGTGTTTTTTTAGATCTTACTGTCTTAGGTCTTTTTTGCACATCTTATATGAGTGACAGGCATGGGGCCTCCACGGCGCCCCCCCTATGGTCATTCGTAGTAGTACTCCGACTATGATAGGCACGCTTTTCACTTCTATCAATTAATTAAAGCAGCTTAGATAAAGACACTGTTAATTAATTAATTTGGAAAATAGTTATACACAAGCTTTTGAAAATCAGACTGGCCGGTCCGGTCACGGTATGAGGGCCGTCCATTCACGGACCGCCCGAATACCAGGGAATCGGGCGGGTTAACTGGAAAACCGGGAACTGTGGCTGGTTCCCGTAATTGGGCGGGTCAGCTAAATACCGGACCCACAATTTTTTTTTTTAATGGGCTATGAGTGGGATTCAATCCCTAACCACCTGGATGGATGCGGAAGACCCCCTTCACTAGATTAGCTTGGCTCATTTCAATTCATATTATTTAGTATAATATCATATTAAATTTAAAAGTATTATTATAACTTGTAATAACATATTATCAATTTAAAAATATTATAATTTACATTTAAGATTTAGATTAATATATATGTATAATTAATATTTTAAAGTTGTGTAGTTTAGTCAAAATAAAAACATTAGGTTTTAAATTATATTATCTTAATATCATGTTAAGATTACATTAGGTTTAAGATTATATTAATAAAAACATCAGTTCAGTCAAAATAAAAACATTAGGTTTTGAAGGGACTGAAGGTCCATGCTTGCATTGATAAAGTCAACAAACTTCTAGATTTTGTGAAGTACAACTAGCCGCAAGCCATTCATGAATTCATGCATATGCAGTTTGATGATTTAAGCCGTATTAGTGTTATTTGCAGTGCAGATAGCAACATCGGTTACTTGGAGAGTTACTTCATCGTATTACTGGTATAAGATACTCTTTAGTTTAGTTTTTATTACTTTATATCGCTCTAACCATCATTTTACATTAAAGATGTGGTTATACGAGCACACGAAGGTGCATACTGTGGTTGTCGACTTAGCACGATCAAGAATATATTGTCGGTCTCTTTCATTAAGTTACAATCCTAAGTTCTGCTTCCAACTACAAAACAACGTACTAAATAAAAATTATGTATGTGTTTATAAACCATAAAATTATTAAGCTTAATTGATAATGTATAATTTATTGTCGTTGTATTTTGCTTTTTTCTGTATATCATCATGAAGTTTAAAAATTTGGTTGATGAGGTGAAGTTGCTCTTGGATGCAGAGGAGCAGTCAGATTTTGATGTGCTTCATAGGAAGAAAGTTAAGGGAAAAAGAAAGAGATAAGAAATATGGGCATCAAAGGTGCCCCATGATAAATTAATGTATAAGAAAGAGATGAAGGTGAAGAGGAGGTTAAGAGTAAAGGAGAAGCAATTTTTGAGGAAAATTAGAATGAAGAAGAAAAAAACAAAGAAAAAAACGAGTCCTCACTGAACCTGAAGAATGAAGCTATTCAATCTGATGAGGGTTGGAGAGGAATGGAAGCCCAACTTCGAGCATTCATCTAAGTGGAGGTTGTCACCCTAAAGATATTTTGTGAGGCATGGTTTAGAACCTTACAACTAGTCTCACCCAAGCACATCATTACCACCATCGCTGCTTTTACCACATTTGACACCTAAAAGATATTCGATAAGGGTTGTGAGATAACCACACCTAAAAGACGTTGGGAGTATTATGATTCACTCCCAACTAGCTGGTATCGGGCAGGCCTACGTGATGGTGTATGTTGATTTAAAATCTATTGAATATATATTTACAATTGAATAATTAATGCAAACCTTGACTATTTCAATGAAATGTTGGTGAAGGCCCTACATGAAGATACCTCAAAGGCCTTGCAAGAGGGATTTGACAATTGGCCAATAGTAGAGGAGGACGGCTTGCCCAGATAACAAAATGGTCACAATTGTTGGGTATTCTTGTTGAAGTTCATGGAGGCGGTCTTATCCATAACAATCACTTCTTGGGAAAATAACAAAAACTAGTAGAAAGACATGCCCCAATTTAGAGCTGATTTTGTTGTCGATTTATTCAAAAAAAAATTTCTCGAGCATCATATCTACGAAAATTTCAGAATTGGATAGCTGAAACTATTTGTTGTAGTATTAGTTTAAATTGTTTTCATTGAACACATTATGGTGCCCATGATGTTAGCTTTTAGTAAACTATTTTCTCAAGTATTTTAATTTTTGAAAGCTTGAAATGCAGCAAAATTTAAAATATGTGTGATTATTTTGTATATATACTTCATGCGCAGAAAAGTAGCATCGCACGCGGTGCCTTGAATTGTATGATTCATGCGCTAAAAGGAAGTTCATGACGTTAGGATTTAGTAAAGGGGCTAGCCGAAAATTCAGCTTGTAAGATGGATGCATTATTGTGGAATTTATGTGAGAAGGATGCATTGCCTTTTGTAGAGAACTTCAATTAGTTTGAATAGAATCTATAAATAATAAGCAGCATGCCCAAACATTAACGTACTAGAAATTAATTAATAATTGTTATGATTTGAATACATCTGGAATGTTAGAGAAATTAAAGGACATATTGAAAAACAATCATCGTTTAAATCGGTTGTAGCGTCTGGTTTGGACGATTATTGTGCATGTTTTGAAAGGCCGAGAAAGTTGAACGCATTTGCTAGTCCCAAACTCTCTTCTATGACAATTGTTTTTTTAAGCTAGACTTTATTTCATGCGAATTGGAAAAAATAATTTAGAAAATAAAAACTTACCACAACATCCAAATAAATAAATTGACATATAATTATGCAAAAATATATAGACAACAATACTTGGTTTTTTGCTCCCTAACTCCCAATGACCCTTAAAACTGACATTAGAAATTCCTTTCGGCCTCTTCGTCAGTGGATCCCAAACTACTGATTTATTTTATCATTCTCATCAATAAACTATTTCTTCTATATTTCATCTGACTCAACCATCTCATTGATTTTTTTATCAAATCATTCATGATTGTCAAAACATATGCCCTTACAGGTTTGTAGTTCTCAATTCAATGTGCAAGATCATAAGAAAATTGTATCAAGTTAGAATCATAATCTATCATGCTTGTAGTATTGAGTAGGTGATACACTTCTTAGCATTACACCTGAATCATTTAAGCAAGTATTTATTCGGAACTTGTCTGACATTTTTCATATTATATATCCTTAGTATATATTTGCACAAGATATCTCTAGTCTCAAAACCTCTACATAAACAGTCATCGTCATTGCTATCGGAATTATAGCTACCAAACCACGTTTTATCATCTTTAGTGCCATCATAATTCTTTGTAACATATAAAATATAACTTTCATCATATCTTTTTTTCCTCACTATACAAACACCAACTTCCTCCATGAAAGATTTCTCTAAAATGGAAAACATTTTGCGTGTGTAATCCCTAAACACATTTAAGAAACACTTAATTTTTGAGCTTTAAGCTTACACCGTCTTGTCTGCATTTAAAATCTTCGTCGCGCTTCGCTCTCCGCCAGGACCCCACCAATTTCTCCAATCCTATAAAACACTACACCAGTGTACTCATTCCCTTTCAACAACCATGCAATCCATTGTTGTCAGACTCGCTTCGCTGTGTTGACAATATACCAAATTCTAACACAACATTGTTGAAAGTTATAGACCAGTTCCTACTAGTTGTACATAGATCCACTAGCCATCTGTTCTCATGCAAAATTCCTCTAGTAAGAATCTCATTCAACTGACTATCAAACTCAAACTCGTTGTCCCACTTACTCATACATTGATAAAAAATGTCGCACACATTTTTGTCATTATTAATGCAAGGGACTTTTGAAAGCACTTTTTTGGAGATATGTCATTGACACAAATGATGATGAGTCCTTATAAATACCATCTCAATAGCAATGACCATGACCTGGTCTTGATCCGTGAAAATATTTATTGGTTGTTTGCTACCAACAAATTCTAGAAATGTGTCGAAGACCCAACAAAATGAATCGATGGTTTCCTTAGTAATGAAAGTGCCACTAAAAAATATATTTTGCCAATGATGGTTGACCGCAATGAATGAGGCACAAACCAAATTATACTTATTTAGTTTGTTTGTGGTATCAAAAATAATGACTTCATCAAAGCAGTAATAATCTATTTTGCTATATCCATCCATCCAAAAAAAGCATGTCAACATATTCAATTCATCAATTTGAACATCATATGAGAACATGTTGTCGTTCAATTACTCCTCCTATAGTATCTTCAACAAACTAATGGATTCACTGATTTCTATTAACACATTTCTTTCTCGTTGAACAAAATTGTTGACATCGATTTTGCAGAACCTAACATTCTCGACCCACCAAATTCAACAGATAGGAAGTTATATGCATCCACTATTCTAATTCTCTCGTCTGTCAAATTCTTAATATGGCTAACCTGCATGTTTCATATGCTGCGATGTGATCTTAGTAAATGTTAATCTTTATCTATCACTAGTGGATGATTGCGCTCCTCGATGAACAATGTAACTGTCAAATTTTTACCATCTTTATTTGCGCTAAAATATATACAGACAAAACATCTGATGCATGTATCTAATTTGCAGGTATTTTTTAGGTGACAACTTTGTATTCTTCAAACAAACTTTGGAGTAGTAATATTTTCGACCTTTTATAATTTGTGTATGTGTCCAATAGGTAAAATGTCGTTTCCGAACACTGAAACCCGTGCCATGGCATATTCACAATATATAGCATACATCCTCATCCTCTGAAATGCACAATTAGAAACAAAACAGATAGTTTTTTGACTAGAGATAAATCATATGTTGCGTTACTGTATTTTGAAATTGTAAAATAAAAAAGATGAGATATATTGGTGAGAAGGATGAAGAAAACACTGGCATTTCAGGAAAAAAGAATGAAGTAGCTGAAACAATATTCTAGCTTATAATGTCAATTCCTTCAACAACAATGTTGAGGGAGGGCATGAGTACTTGATGCTTCTTCAGCTGACATTTTCATGTTTGTATCTGAAGCAAATCGACAAGGAAAACTTCATTAGCTTAAAGACCTAAAATTCCTAAACCCTAAACAATGATGAAAATGAGCTAGCGTTCATGTACTAACCAAAAACAACGTAGATTAAGGTTGCGTTTGAAGAGGCTTATCGTAACTTATTTGCTTCGGTGAGGTTGGACACAAACGTTATTGTCATAGAATGTATGTTTGATATCACAAATGTTACAAAAAAGAAACTAGTTTGAGGTATAAGATTTTGGTATAATGACATTTTTGTCCAACCTCATCAGAGCAAATAAGTTACGAGAACCCGCGCCTAACGCAGCCTAAGTTGGGAGGTTTACACGCGGAAGCTCGGACTGATTCTGGGAGCAATATCGCAGTTAACGGTTGACCAAACCTAATTCCCTGGTTTGTTGAAGGCGGAAACTAAAAGTGCAGGTAACTGACGGAGGAAATGAAAAGGAAGCTCTGACGTATTTTGTGGGAGCAATGTCGCAGCAAGCTACAGTACCGTTTCGCCGGCGATTGAAGGTGGAAGCTCAAGCAATTTTTTGCAATGGAGGGGAAATGAGGTGGGTTCAAGAGCGAACAAATTTATGGGCCCTAAACGTCTATTTATCTACGCACCCAGCCTGATGCGTTCAAATTTTCGTGATGGAAGGGATTCCCTGAGGAAAGAGCGCGAGTAACCTGCGCGAGTAGGGGTCATCTTTTTATTCGCTCACAAAGCTAGGATTGCTACGGGAATCCAAAAATTACTCCGTATTTGAGCAAAAAAAATTTCCTGCGCTACCCGCTCCCAGAGGAAGTAGCACAGGAGCCCCACGATCAAGCTTTGCAAATCGTGCACTGCGTTGGTTTTTTTTTTGCTTTGCTTTTTCGCAACCGTTCGATCAAATAATAAACATCCTGGATTTCACATGCTCCCGCTTTATGGAATGATAGGGGTACCTAATTATTAACGGTATTTGAGAGGTATTTTGAAGAAAGATCACGTCAAAGTAGGACTGAGCATATTATTCGAAACTCGAAAATCGCTCGAAAATCGTTCGAAAATTGAGCCGAATCGGAATCGGTTTAAAATTGATTCGACTCAATTTGAGTCGATTCAATTCTACTCGAATCTAATTTCGAGTCGATTTCGAGCCAGCCCTGAATCGCTCGAAATATGATTCGAATCAACTCGAATTAATTAAAAAATATATGTATTTATTAATATATTCTTATTTTAAGATTAAAAATAACAAAATTTAAACATAAATAAAAAGAATAAAGGCTTTAAGTGTTTCATTTGCTAAATTTATAAGTTGCCCAATTTTATTTTGCACAAATTAGGAATAAAGTGAAATATTGCTAAATTTCGAGCCGACTCGATTCCATTTCGAGCCGACTCGATTCGATTTCGAGTCGGCTCAGAATCGAGCCATTTCGAGTCGAGCCGACTCGACTCGAAATCAATTTCGATTTCGAGTCGATTTCGAGCCGAGTTCGAGTCGAAAATTTCGATTTCGAGCCGAGCCAAAATCGCTCGAACTCGACTCGATATCAACCTACGTCAAAGTTGCGGGAGCAGTGTTCGTTGGGGTTCCAATAGCTGAGAGAGACGATTGGTAGTTCAGTTCCAGCCCTAATTCCGACGTCTGAAGCGGCGTAAATGTGTACCGCCGTGTTAACACATCGTCGGTGAGAAGCTTGGGCCAGGTTGGGCTTGCAAGGACGAGCGGAAAATACTAAACAGAGTGATTTCCCACGCGGGCACTCAATAATTGTCGAATCCTAGGCAGATCTACTAAATTTAAAGCCGAGGAAGCCGCCGGCGATTCATAGGATTTTAGTTCCGACGAAGATCGCCGCAGATGTTCCTGCACATTTCTTCGAGACTTCTTGTTCGCATTCCCCATTTCAAATACCCGGAATCTACGCCGATAGCTGATTAACGCCTTCTGGCTGCGGTCGAAGCTGGCGTAACTGCGCCATGGCCGACCTCGCCGCCGGAAGCGAGATCTCTTTTCTTGGAGGGTTTACGAGCAGTGCGATGGCCGCCTGCTTCGCTGAGGTTGGTTTTTTCAATTGTTTAGGGTTTATCTCCTTCAGTCAAATCAAAAAGTCATGTTCACGGGGATCCTTGCATTTCCCCAATTGCTGAATCTCTCAGCTATTGGAACTCCATCGAACACACCTTTGGATAAATGAAAATCTGTAGCCCGCAAGGAAATTACTTCTTGTAGTTTTTTAAAAATATATATATAGATCGTTGCTTGTTGATTTTTGCGCTGCTATCATTCATCAACTGTTTCTTCTCTGTTAGAGTGGTGGTCATAAACATTGAAACTGGCTTTTCCATCCCAATGCTCTTCAAATATGTAGCCATTCATTTCGAAGCAACAAACAATCATCCCTGTTTTAGATAGGCATGTCTGATGCGAACTGCAGCAGTTCATTGTCCGATGCTCTTGAAATAAACACATCCACTGCTTTCCGGACTGTACAAATTACTACTGATGATCTGTTGCGATCCCGAGGTGTGTCGGTGGGAGGAGAAGGACGAGAAGAAGGGCCGGAGGTGGCCGGAGGGGAGGAGAGGAAGACGACGTAGGGGAGAAGAAGATGAACAGTAAAGGGAAATATTTCTTAATACTTGCATACCTGACATACATTAGCTATACGGTATAAATAGGGATAAAAGTAGCCGTTAACAGTAACGGTACAGGGGTACAAAGCAAAATACAAAAGCTAATATTTAATTAGAGTTCATCTGGGCCCTTGGTAGCATCCTGCGGTTGGGCTTCTATGTTGGGTTTGACCGTGTCGATGATGATCGCTGGATTTGGCTGGATTAGCTGGGGAAGATCTTCTGCTGGATGTTCTCCACGTATGCGCTGCCTGTTGTTCTTTCTATCATCGTTGATAAGCGGATCTGAGACCGCCGGAATGATTTCTCCAACATTACCTTCCCCTCCAAGAACGTTGTCCTCAGCGTTTTGCCCGATCTTGATTTCTTTGGGGGCCGGTAGTAAGGAAGGGAGCGCCGGATGTTCTGTTGCCGCTACACTGGTTGCTACCTGCGTGTTGTCAGGAAGAAGGGTCCCCTGTACCTCACTTTCAGGCCCGACCGGATAGCTGAGACGACAGTGGTGATGCCAGGAATGGGTGATGCCTTCTGAGTATGAAATCTGCAACTCGCTATTTCGTTTGTGGTGTTGGCGGTGTATGGTACATCTCTCCCTTCTTCTTTTTTGTTTTTCTGGGACTGTGCCGTAGCCTGGTCTGTGCTGAGTTTTAGCAAGCTCTTTTTTTTGTTGCGGTGTATATTTGTTGCCCCATGACGCCACTAGGGGTCGTCGTTGCCGATCGGTGTTGCTGGCGGTGTATGGTACATCTCTCCCTTCTTTGTTTTTCTGGGACTGTGTCGTAGACTGGTCTGTGCTGAGTTTTAACAAGCTCTTTTTTTTGTTGCGGTGTATATTTGTTGCCCCATGACGCCACTAGGGGTCGTCGTTGCCGATCGGTGTTGCTGTGTGTGGAACTTCACTTTCCTTTTTTTTCTCCATGTTAGTTTGTCGGCGTGAGGTGTGTTGTTTTCCATGTACCTCAAGATCGCCGATTGTAGCTGGGGGTTGTCCTGGAGGTCGGAAACATCCTCCCAGGTGCTGTCAGCCGGGGAAAGGCCTTGCCACTGAATCAATGCTTGAGCAACCTCCTGTCCCTGTCGCCGTAGTCGCATGGTGTTGAGGACAGCCACAGGTTGGTGCATTGGGCTGTTTTCCCAGCTGAGATTGGGTAGTTCAGTCACCTGCATTCCTGGGTCTCCTGTATATGGCTTGAGCAGGGATACGTGGAATACGGGATGTATCCGTGAGGAAGGAGGGAGAAGCAACCGATATGCTGTTTCCCGATGACTTCGCTGATCTGATAAGGGCCGTAGTACTTTAGACCTAGTTTCTTCCCATGTTGCCTTCGTATGGTGAGTTGTTGATACGGGTGGAGTTTGAGTAACACCCAATCACCCTTGTCGAGTTTCAGTTCGGTTCTTTTTTATCTGCGTATTTTTTCATCCGCTGTTGTGATTTGGTCAAATTGCCCTTAAGGTCGTGGAGTAGCTGCTCCTGCGTCTGCATAGTCTCTTCCACGGCTTCATTGTCGGTACTCCCTGCATAGAAATTGAGCAAACCAGGGGGTGGCCGACCAACATGACCTCAAAAGGGATCATATTGGTCGAAGGTTATATGATGTGTTATAATGGTATTCAGCAAGGTTTAAGTAAAGGGACCATTTATTTGGAATTTCATGGGAGAAAATCCTTAGATGTATTGCTCTAAGCAGCGGTTTACCCTTTCCGTTAAACCGTCAGTTTGCGGATGATAAGCGGAGCTATACTTTAAGAGTGTGCCTTGGAGTCTAAAGAGTTCCACCCAGAAGTTGCTTTAAAAAGATAGTGTCCCTATCTGAGATTATCGTTTCGGGTATACCGTGTATTTTACCTACGCAATTTCAAAATTCATTCGCCACCGAGGGTCCTGTCATTGGGTGTTTAAGTGGGGCAAAGTGAGCAGCTTTAGAGAATCTGTCTACTACCACCAGGATGATTGTGTACCCCTTGGAATTGGGTAATTTGGTGATAAAGTCCATTGTGAGATCCGCCATAATCGTTGGGGGTCGGCCAGGGCTGTAAAGGCCATATGGGGAATGATTTATGGATTTGGCCTTTTGACAGATGTCGAGTTTTTTATGAATGTGGTAACCTCTTCTTTCATGTTGTGCCAATAAAATTGATGTTTGATCCTATGTAGAGTGCCTTTAATTCCTGAATGTCTCCTAAAACATTGATTGAGCCTCAAGTATGAGTTGCAGTTTAAGAGGGGATGTGGCGGGTATGTATATTTTGTGTTTATAAGTGATGTGGTTACCTTGTTGCTTCCATTTAGGGTAAGATTGGGGGTCTTGGAAAAATGTTTGTACGAATGGGTCGTTGTTATAGTCGTTGCTCAAATCGTCTGCTATGGTGGATATTGGGTTAGTAATTTTGGTGAAGCTCATTAAAGTGGGTTGTTCAGGAATCTCTGGCAGTCTGGATAAGGTGTCGGCTGCTTGATTGTTTATGCCTCCGCGATATTGGATGCTGAAGTCATATCCGAGTAGTTTAGATAGAAAAATTTGTTGCTCTGGGGTTTGGAGTTGTTGGGTTAGCAGGTGATGTAACTTTGATGATCTGTCACCAAGTGTGCATATGTCGGATTCAGACTCATGTCGGTTTGAGTTTTT